>JBAMCE010000043.1:1412500-1718422 GCA_037075305.1 Drosophila kanekoi | reverse complement strand
CCAATTGATAGTAGAGTTCCGTACGAAATCAAAAAGGTATAACATTTGAAAATCAGACTTTATTTACCCGAGATATTCAAAAAAATCATCAAATATTTCGGATTTCGGTCTACAACTTGTTTAAACCAACCGATTTTTGATTTGTTTGAATGCCAATTGATAGTAGGGTTCCGTACTAATTCAAAAAGGTATAACATTTGAAAATCAGACTTTATTTACCCGAGATATTCAAAAAAATCATCAAATATTTCGGATTTTGGTCTACAACTTGTTTGAACCAACCGATTTTTGATTTGTTTGAATGCCAATTGATAGTAGGGTTCCGTACGAATTCAAAAAGGTATAACATTTAAAAATCAGACGTTATTTACCCGAGATATTCAAAAAATATATCATCAAAAAAGTTTCCCTTTTCGAACGGACACCGATTTTGAAAAAAACGTGATGTAACCCCTTGCCATTTTGTCGATTTGGGTCAAAATTTAGGGTTTCAAACTTTTGATGCCAATCGATAGTACTGATCCTTACGAGTCCAAAATGGTATAAAATTCCAAAATCGGACAATTTTTGGCCGAGATATGCCAAAAAATCATTAAAGAAGATGTACTTTACAACCCATTCGGATTTTGGTCTACAACTTTTTTGAACCAACCGATATTTTATTTGTTTGAATGCCAATTGATAGTAGAGTTCCGTACGAAATCAAAAAGGTATAACATTTGAAAATCAGACTTTATTTACCCGAGATATTCAAAAAAATCATCAAATATTTCGGATTTCGGTCTACAACTTGTTTAAACCAACCGATTTTTGATTTGTTTGAATGCCAATTGATAGTAGGGTTCCGTACTAAATCAAAAAGGTATAACATTTGAAAATCAGACTTTATTTACCCGAGATATTCAAAAAAATCATCAAATATTTCGGATTTTGGTCTACAACTTGTTTGAACCAACCGATTTTTGATTTGTTTGAATGCCAATTGATAGTAGGGTTCCGTACGAATTCAAAAAGGTATAACATTTAAAAATCAGACGTTATTTACCCGAGATATTCAAAAAATATATCATCAAAAAAGTTTCCCTTTTCGAACGGACACCGATTTTGAAAAAAAACGTGATGTAACCCCTTGCCATTTTGTCGATTTGGGTCAAAATTTAGGGTTTCAAACTTTTGATGCCAATCGATAGTACTGATCCTTACGAGTCCAAAATGGTATAAAATTCCAAAATCGGACAATTTTTGGCCGAGATATGCCAAAAAATCATTAAAGAAGGTGTACTTTACAACCCATTCGGATTTTGGTCTACAACTTGTTTGAACCAACCGATATTTTATTTGTTTGAATGCCAATTGATAGTAGAGTTCCGTACGAATTCAAAAAGGTATAACATTTGAAAATCAGACTTTATTTACCCGAGATATTCAAAAAAATCATCAAATATTTCGGATTTTGGTCTACAACTTGTTTGAACCAACCGATTTTTGATTTGTTTGAATGCCAATTGATAGTAGGGTTCCGTACGAATTCAAAAAGGTATAACATTTAAAAATCAGACGTTATTTACCCGAGATATTCAAAAAATATATCATCAAAAAAGTTTCCCTTTTCGAACGGACCCCGATTTTGAAAAAAAACGTGATGTAACCCCTTGCCATTTTGTCGATTTGGGTCAAAATTTAGGGTTTCAAACTTTTGATGCCAATCGATAGTACTGATCCTTACGAGTCCAAAATGGTATAAAATTCCAAAATCGGACAATTTTTGGCCGAGATATGCCAAAAAATCATTAAAGAAGGTGTACTTTACAACCCATTCGGATTTTGGTCTACAACTTTTTTGAACCAACCGATATTTTATTTGTTTGAATGCCAATTGATAGTAGAGTTCCGTACGAAATCAAAAAGGTATAACATTTGAAAATCAGACTTTATTTACCCGAGATATTCAAAAAAATCATCAAATATTTCGGATTTCGGTCTACAACTTGTTTAAACCAACCGATTTTTGATTTGTTTGAATGCCAATTGATAGTAGGGTTCCGTACTAAATCAAAAAGGTATAACATTTGAAAATCAGACTTTATTTACCCGAGATATTCAAAAAAATCATCAAATATTTCGGATTTTGGTCTACAACTTGTTTGAACCAACCGATTTTTGATTTGTTTGAATGCCAATTGATAGTAGGGTTCCGTACGATTTCAAAAAGGTATAACATTTAAAAATCAGACGTTATTTACCCGAGATATTCAAAAAATATATCATCAAAAAAGTTTCCCTTTTCGAACGGACACCGATTTTGAAAAAAAACGTGATGTAACCCCTTGCCATTTTGTCGATTTGGGTCAAAATTTAGGGTTTCAAACTTTTGATGCCAATCGATAGTACTGATCCTTACGAGTCCAAAATGGTATAAAATTCCAAAATCGGACAATTTTTGGCCGAGATATGCCAAAAAATCATTAAAGAAGGTGTACTTTACAACCCATTCGGATTTTGGTCTACAACTTTTTTGAACCAACCGATATTTTATTTGTTTGAATGCCAATTGATAGTAGAGTTCCGTACGAAATCAAAAAGGTATAACATTTGAAAATCAGACTTTATTTACCCGAGATATTCAAAAAAATCATCAAATATTTCGGATTTCGGTCTACAACTTGTTTAAACCAACCGATTTTTGATTTGTTTGAATGCCAATTGATAGTAGGGTTCCGTACGATTTCAAAAAGGTATAACATTTGAAAATCAGACTTTATTTACCCGAGATATTCAAAAAAATCATCAAATATTTCGGATTTTGGTCTACAACTTGTTTGAACCAACCGATTTTTGATTTGTTTGAATGCCAATTGATAGTAGGGTTCCGTACGATTTCAAAAAGGTATAACATTTAAAAATCAGACGTTATTTACCCGAGATATTCAAAAAATATATCATCAAAAAAGTTTCCCTTTTCGAACGGACACCGATTTTGAAAAAAAACGTGATGTAACCCCTTGCCATTTTGTCGATTTGGGTCAAAATTTAGGGTTTCAAACTTTTGATGCCAATCGATAGTACTGATCCTTACGAGTCCAAAATGGTATAAAATTCCAAAATCGGACAATTTTTGGCCGAGATATGCCAAAAAATCATCAAAGAAGGTGTACTTTACAACCCATTCGGATTTTGGTCTACAACTTTTTTGAACCAACCGATTTTTTATTTGTTTGAATGCCAATTGATAGTAGAGTTCCGTACGAAATCAAAAAGGTATAACATTTGAAAATCAGACTTTATTTACCCGAGATATTCAAAAAAATCATCAAATATTTCGGATTTCGGTCTACAACTTGTTTAAACCAACCGATTTTTGATTTGTTTGAATGCCAATTGATAGTAGGGTTCCGTACGATTTCAAAAAGGTATAACATTTGAAAATCAGACTTTATTTACCCGAGATATTCAAAAAAATCATCAAATATTTCGGATTTTGGTCTACAACTTGTTTGAACCAACCGATTTTTGATTTGTTTGAATGCCAATTGATAGTAGGGTTCCGTACGAATTCAAAAAGGTATAACATTTAAAAATCAGACGTTATTTACCCGAGATATTCAAAAAATATATCATCAAAAAAGTTTCCCTTTTCGAACGGACCCCGATTTTGAAAAAAAACGTGATGTAACCCCTTGCCATTTTGTCGATTTGGGTCAAAATTTAGGGTTTCAAACTTTTGATGCCAATCGATAGTACTGATCCTTACGAGTCCAAAATG
Organism: Drosophila kanekoi; assembly: GCA_037075305.1. Taxonomy (NCBI): domain Eukaryota; kingdom Metazoa; phylum Arthropoda; class Insecta; order Diptera; family Drosophilidae; genus Drosophila; species Drosophila kanekoi. Next base: position 1,714,659 of record JBAMCE010000043.1, on the reverse strand, counting down.
GTATAAAATTCCAAAATCGGACAATTTTTGGCCGAGATATGCCAAAAAATCATTAAAGAAGGTGTACTTTACAACCCATTCGGATTTTGGTCTACAACTTGTTTGAACCAACCGATTTTTTATTTGTTTGAATGCCAATTGATAGTAGAGTTCCGTACGAAATCAAAAAGGTATAACATTTGAAAATCAGACTTTATTTACCCGAGATATTCAAAAAAATCATCAAATATTTCGGATTTCGGTCTACAACTTGTTTAAACCAACCGATTTTTGATTTGTTTGAATGCCAATTGATAGTAGGGTTCCGTACGATTTCAAAAAGGTATAACATTTGAAAATCAGAGCTTTATTTACCCGAGATATTCAAAAAAATCATCAAATATTTCGGATTTTGGTCTACAACTTGTTTGAACCAACCGATTTTTGATTTGTTTGAATGCCAATTGATAGTAGGGTTCCGTACGATTTCAAAAAGGTATAACATTTAAAAATCAGACGTTATTTACCCGAGATATTCAAAAAATATATCATCAAAAAAGTTTCCCTTTTCGAACGGACACCGATTTTGAAAAAAAACGTGATGTAACCCCTTGCCATTTTGTCGATTTGGGTCAAAATTTAGGGTTTCAAACTTTTGATGCCAATCGATAGTACTGATCCTTACGAGTCCAAAATGGTATAAAATTCCAAAATCGGACAATTTTTGGCCGAGATATGCCAAAAAATCATCAAAGAAGGTGTACTTTACAACCCATTCGGATTTTGGTCTACAACTTGTTTGAACCAACCGATTTTTTATTTGTTTGAATGCCAATTGATAGTAGGGTTCCGTACGAATTCAAAAAGGTATAACATTTGAAAATCAGACTTTATTTACCCGAGATATTCAAAAAAATCATCAAATATTTCGGATTTTGGTCTACAACTTGTTTGAACCAACCGATTTTTGATTTGTTTGAATGCCAATTGATAGTAGGGTTCCGTACGATTTCAAAAAGGTATAACATTTAAAAATCAGACGTTATTTACCCGAGATATTCAAAAATATATCATCAAAAAAGTTTCCTTTTCGAACGGACCCCGATTTTGAAAAAAAACGTGATGTAACCCCTTGCCATTTTGTCGATTTGGGTCAAAATTTAGGGTTTCAAACTTTTGATGCCAATCGATAGTACTGATCCTTACGAGTCCAAAATGGTATAAAATTCCAAAATCGGACAATTTTTGGCCGAGATATGCCAAAAAATCATCAAAGAAGGTGTACTTTACAACCCATTCGGATTTTGGTCTACAACTTGTTTAAACCAACCGATTTTTGATTTGTTTGAATGCCAATTGATAGTAGGGTTCCGTACGAATTCAAAAAGGTATAACATTTGAAAATCAGACTTTATTTACCCGAGATATTCAAAAAAATCATCAAATATTTCGGATTTTGGTCTACAACTTGTTTGAACCAACCGATTTTTGATTTGTTTGAATGCCAATTGATAGTAGGGTTCCGTACGATTTCAAAAAGGTATAACATTTAAAAATCAGACTTTATTTACCCGAGATATTCAAAAAAATCATCAAATATTTCGGATTTTGGTCTACAACTTGTTTGAACCAACCGATTTTTGATTTGTTTGAATGCCAATTGATAGTAGGGTTCCGTACGATTTCAAAAAGGTATAACATTTAAAAATCAGACTTTATTTACCCGAGATATTCAAAAAAATCATCAAATATTTCGGATTTTGGTCTACAACTTGTTTGAACCAACCGATTTTTGATTTGTTTGAATGCCAATTGTTAGTAGGGTTCCGTACGAAATCAAAAAGGTATAACATTTGAAAATCAGACTTTATTTACCCGAGATATTCAAAAAAATCATCAAATATTTCGGATTTTGGTCTACAACTTGTTTGAACCAACCGATTTTTGATTTGTTTGAATGCCAATTGATAGTAGGGTTCCGTACGAATTCAAAAAGGTATAACATTTAAAAATCAGACGTTATTTACCCGAGATATTCAAAAAATATATCATCAAAAAAGTTTCCCTTTTCGAACGGACACCGATTTTGAAAAAAAACGTGATGTAACCCCTTGCCATTTTGTCGATTTGGGTCAAAATTTAGGGTTTCAAACTTTTGATGCCAATCGATAGTACTGATCCTTACGAGTCCAAAATGGTATAAAATTCCAAAATCGGACAATTTTTGGCCGAGATATGCCAAAAAATCATCAAAGAAGGTGTACTTTACAACCCATTCGGATTTTGGTCTACAACTTGTTTGAACCAACCGATTTTTGATTTGTTTGAATGCCAATTGATAGTAGGGTTCCGTACGATTTCAAAAAGGTATAACATTTGAAAATCAGACTTTATTTACCTGAGATATTCAAAAAATATATCATCAAAAAAGTTTCCCTTTTCGAACGGACACCGATTTTGAAAAAAAACGTGATGTAACCCCTTGCCATTTTGTCGATTTGGGTCAAAATTTAGGGTTTCAAACTTTTGATGCCAATCGATAGTACTGATCCTTACGAGTCCAAAATGGTATAAAATTCCAAAATCGGACAATTTTTGGCCGAGATATGCCAAAAAATCATCAAAGAAGGTGTACTTTACAACCCATTCGGATTTTGGTCTACAACTTGTTTGAACCAACCGATTTTTGATTTGTTTGAATGCCAATTGATAGTAGGGTTCCGTACGAATTCAAAAAGGTATAACATTTAAAAATCGGACTTTATTTACCCGAGATATTCAAAAAAATCATCAAATATTTCGGATTTTGGTCTACAACTTGTTTGAACCAACCGATTTTTGATTTGTTTGAATGCCAATTGATAGTAGGGTTCCGTACGAATTCAAAAAGGTATAACATTTAAAAATCAGACTTTATTTACCCGAGATATTCAAAAAAATCATCAAATATTTCGGATTTTGGTCTACAACTTGTTTGAACCAACCGATTTTTGATTTGTTTGAATGCCAATTGATAGTAGGGTTCCGTACGAATTCAGGAAGGTATAACATTTAAAAATCAGACGTTATTTACCCGAGATATTCAAAAAATATATCATCAAAAAAGTTTCCCTTTTCGAACGGACCCCGATTTTGAAAAAAAACGTGATGTAACCCCTTGCCATTTTGTCGATTTGGGTCAAAATTTAGGGTTTCAATCTTTTGATGCCAATCGATAGTACTGATCCTTACGAGTCCAAAATGGTATAAAATTCCAAAATCGGACAATTTTTGGCCGAGATATGCCAAAAAATCATCAAAGAAGGTGTACTTTACAACCCATTCGGATTTTGGTCTACAACTTGTTTAAACCAACCGATTTTTGATTTGTTTGAATGCCAATTGATAGTAGGGTTCCGTACGAATTCAAAAAGGTATAACATTTGAAAATCAGACTTTATTTACCCGAGATATTCAAAAAAATCATCAAATATTTCGGATTTTGGTCTACAACTTGTTTGAACCAACCGATTTTTGATTTGTTTGAATGCCAATTGATAGTAGGGTTCCGTACGATTTCAAAAAGGTATAACATTTAAAAATCAGACTTTATTTACCCGAGATATTCAAAAAAATCATCAAATATTTCGGATTTTGGTCTACAACTTGTTTGAACCAACCGATTTTTGATTTGTTTGAATGCCAATTGATAGTAGGGTTCCGTACGATTTCAAAAAGGTATAACATTTAAAAATCAGACTTTATTTACCCGAGATATTCAAAAAAAATCATCAAATATTTCGGATTTTGGTCTACAACTTGTTTGAACCAACCGATTTTTGATTTGTTTGAATGCCAATTGTTAGTAGGGTTCCGTACGAAATCAAAAAGGTATAACATTTGAAAATCAGACTTTATTTACCCGAGATATTCAAAAAATCATCAAATATTTCGGATTTTGGTCTACAACTTGTTTGAACCAACCGATTTTTGATTTGTTTGAATGCCAATTGATAGTAGGGTTCCGTACGAATTCAAAAAGGTATAACATTTAAAAATCAGACGTTATTTACCCGAGATATTCAAAAAATATATCATCAAAAAAGTTTCCCTTTTCGAACGGACACCGATTTTGAAAAAAAACGTGATGTAACCCCTTGCCATTTTGTCGATTTGGGTCAAAATTTAGGGTTTCAATCTTTTGATGCCAATCGATAGTACTGATCCTTACGAGTCCAAAATGGTATAAAATTCCAAAATCGGACAATTTTTGGCCGAGATATGCCAAAAAATCATCAAAGAAGGTGTACTTTACAACCCATTCGGATTTTGGTCTACAACTTGTTTAAACCAACCGATTTTTGATTTGTTTGAATGCCAATTGATAGTAGGGTTCCGTACGAATTCAAAAAGGTATAACATTTGAAAATCAGACTTTATTTACCCGAGATATTCAAAAAAATCATCAAATATTTCGGATTTTGGTCTACAACTTGTTTGAACCAACCGATTTTTGATTTGTTTGAATGCCAATTGATAGTAGGGTTCCGTACGATTTCAAAAAGGTATAACATTTAAAAATCAGACTTTATTTACCCGAGATATTCAAAAAAATCATCAAATATTTCGGATTTTGGTCTACAACTTGTTTGAACCAACCGATTTTTGATTTGTTTCAATGCCAATTGATAGTAGGGTTCCGTACGATTTCAAAAAGGTATAACATTTAAAAATCAGACTTTATTTACCCGAGATATTCAAAAAAATCATCAAATATTTCGGATTTTGGTCTACAACTTGTTTTTGGTCTACAACTTTTTTGAACCAACCGATATTTTATTTGTTTGAATGCCAATTGATAGTAGAGTTCCGTACGAAATCAAAAAGGTATAACATTTGAAAATCAGACTTTATTTACCCGAGATATTCAAAAAAATCATCAAATATTTCGGATTTTGGTCTACAACTTGTTTGAACCAACCGATTTTTGATTTGTTTGAATGCCAATTGATAGTAGGGTTCCGTACGATTTCAAAAAGGTATAACATTTAAAAATCAGACTTTATTTACCCGAGATATTCAAAAAAATCATCAAATATTTCGGATTTTGGTCTACAACTTGTTTAAACCAACCGATTTTTGATTTGTTTGAATGCCAATTGTTAGTAGGGTTCCGTACGAAATCAAAAAGGTATAACATTTAAAAATCAGACGTTATTTACCCGAGATATTCAAAAAATATATCATCAAAAAAGTTTCCCTTTTCGAACGGACACCGATTTTGAAAAAAAACGTGATGTAACCCCTTGCCATTTTGTCGATTTGGGTCAAAATTTAGGGTTTCAAACTTTTGATGCCAATCGATAGTACTGATCCTTACGAGTCCAAAATGGTATAAAATTCCAAAATCGGACAATTTTTGGCCGAGATATGCCAAAAAATCATTAAAGAAGGTGTACTTTACAACCCATTCGGATTTTGGTCTACAACTTTTTTGAACCAACCGATATTTTATTTGTTTGAATGCCAATTGATAGTAGAGTTCCGTACGAAATCAAAAAGGTATAACATTTGAAAATCAGACTTTATTTACCCGAGATATTCAAAAAAATCATCAAATATTTCGGATTTCGGTCTACAACTTGTTTAAACCAACCGATTTTTGATTTGTTTGAATGCCAATTGATAGTAGGGTTCCGTACGATTTCAAAAAGGTATAACATTTAAAAATCAGACTTTATTTACCCGAGATATTCAAAAAATATATCATCAAAAAAGTTTCCCTTTTCGAACGGACCCCGATTTTGAAAAAAAACGTGATGTAACCCCTTGCCATTTTGTCGATTTGGGTCAAAATTTAGGGTTTCAATCTTTTGATGCCAATCGATAGTACTGATCCTTACGAGTCCAAAATGGTATAAAATTCCAAAATCGGACAATTTTTGGCCGAGATATGCCAAAAAATCATCAAAGAAGGTGTACTTTACAACCCATTCGGATTTTGGTCTACAACTTGTTTAAACCAACCGATTTTTGATTTGTTTGAATGCCAATTGATAGTAGGGTTCCGTACGAATTCAAAAAGGTATAACATTTGAAAATCAGACTTTATTTACCCGAGATATTCAAAAAAATCATCAAATATTTCGGATTTTGGTCTACAACTTGTTTGAACCAACCGATTTTTGATTTGTTTGAATGCCAATTGATAGTAGGGTTCCGTACGATTTCAAAAAGGTATAACATTTAAAAATCAGACTTTATTTACCCGAGATATTCAAAAAAATCATCAAATATTTCGGATTTTGGTCTACAACTTGTTTAAACCAACCGATTTTTGATTTGTTTGAATGCCAATTGTTAGTAGGGTTCCGTACGAAATCAAAAAGGTATAACATTTAAAAATCAGACGTTATTTACCCGAGATATTCAAAAAATATATCATCAAAAAAGTTTCCCTTTTCGAACGGACACCGATTTTGAAAAAAAACGTGATGTAACCCCTTGCCATTTTGTCGATTTGGGTCAAAATTTAGGGTTTCAAACTTTTGATGCCAATCGATAGTACTGATCCTTACGAGTCCAAAATGGTATAAAATTCCAAAATCGGACAATTTTTGGCCGAGATATGCCAAAAAATCATTAAAGAAGGTGTACTTTACAACCCATTCGGATTTTGGTCTACAACTTGTTTAAACCAACCGATTTTTGATTTGTTTGAATGCCAATTGATAGTAGGGTTCCGTACGAATTCAAAAAGGTATAACATTTAAAAATCAGACTTTATTTACCCGAGATATTCAAAAAAATCATCAAATATTTCGGATTTTGGTCTACAACTTGTTTGAACCAACCGATTTTTGATTTGTTTGAATGCCAATTGATAGTAGGGTTCCGTACGAATTCAAAAAGGTATAACATTTAAAAATCAGACTTTATTTACCCGAGATATTCAAAAAAATCATCAAATATTTCGGATTTTGGTCTACAACTTGTTTGAACCAACCGATTTTTGATTTGTTTGAATGCCAATTGATAGTAGGGTTCCGTACGAATTCAAAAAGGTATAACATTTAAAAATCAGACTTTATTTACCCGAGATATTCAAAAAAATCATCAAATATTTCGGATTTTGGTCTACAACTTGTTTGAACCAACCGATTTTTGATTTGTTTGAATGCCAATTGATAGTAGGGTTCCGTACGAATTCAAAAAGGTATAACATTTAAAAATCAGACGTTATTTACCCGAGATATTCAAAAAAATCATCAAATATTTCGGATTTTGGTCTACAACTTGTTTGAACCAACCGATTTTTGGTTTGTTTGAATGCCAATTGATAGTAGGGTTCCGTACGAATTCAAAAAGGTATAACATTTAAAAATCAGACTTTAGTTACCCGAGATACTCAAAAAAATCATCAAATATTTCGGATTTTGGTCTACAACTTGTTTGAACCAACCGATTTTTGATTTGTTTGAATGCCAATTGATAGTAGGGTTCCGTACGAAATCAGGAAGGTATAACATTTGAAAATCAGACGTTATTTACCCGAGATATTCAAAAAAATCATCAAATATTTCGGATTTTGGTCTACAACTTGTTTGAACCAACCGATTTTTGATTTGTTTGAATGCCAATTGATAGTAGGGTTCCGTACGATTTCAAAAAGGTATAACATTTAAAAATCAGACTTTATTTACCCGAGATATTCAAAAAATATATCATCAAAAAAGTTTCCCTTTTCGAACGGACCCCGATTTTGAAAAAAAACGTGATGTAACCCCTTGCCATTTTGTCGATTTGGGTCAAAATTTAGGGTTTCAATCTTTTGATGCCAATCGATAGTACTGATCCTTACGAGTCCAAAATGGTATAAAATTCCAAAATCGGACAATTTTTGGCCGAGATATGCCAAAAAATCATCAAAGAAGGTGTACTTTACAACCCATTCGGATTTTGGTCTACAACTTGTTTAAACCAACCGATTTTTGATTTGTTTGAATGCCAATTGATAGTAGGGTTCCGTACGATTTCAAAAAGGTATAACATTTGAAAATCAGACTTTATTTACCCGAGATATTCAAAAAAATCATCAAATATTTCGGATTTTGGTCTACAACTTGTTTGAACCAACCGATTTTTGATTTGTTTGAATGCCAATTGATAGTAGGGTTGCCATTTTGTCGATTTGGGTCAAAATTTAGGGTTTCAAACTTTTGATGCCAATCGATAGTACTGATCCTTACGAGTCCAAAATGGTATAAAATTCCAAAATCGGACAATTTTTGGCCGAGATATGCCAAAAAATCATCAAAGAAGGTGTACTTTACAACCCATTCGGATTTTAGTCTACAACTTGTTTAAACCAACCGATTTTTTATTTGTTTGAATGCCAATTGATAGTAGGGTTCCGTACGATTTCAAAAAGGTATAACATTTAAAAATCAGACTTTATTTACCCGAGATATTCAAAAAAATCATCAAATATTTCGGATTTTGGTCTACAACTTGTTTGAACCAACCGATTTTTGATTTGTTTGAATGCCAATTGATAGTAGGGTTCCGTACGATTTCAAAAAGGTATAACATTTGAAAATCAGACTTTATTTACCCGAGATATTCAAAAAAATCATCAAATATTTCGGATTTTGGTCTACAACTTGTTTGAACCAACCGATTTTTGATTTGTTTGAATGCCAATTGATAGTAGGGTTCCGTACGATTTCAAAAAGGTATAACATTTGAAAATCAGACGTTATTTACCCGAGATATTCAAAAAATATATCATCAAAAAAGTTTCCCTTTTCGAACGGACCCCGATTTTGAAAAAAACGTGATGTAACCCCTTGCCATTTTGTCGATTTGGGTCAAAATTTAGGGTTTCAAACTTTTGATGCCAATCGATAGTACTGATCCTTACGAGTCCAAAATGGTATAAAATTCCAAAATCTGACAATTTTTGGCCGAGATATGCCAAAAAATCATCAAAGAAGGTGTACTTTACAAACCATTCGGATTTTGGTCTACAACTTGTTTAAACCAATCGATTTTTGATTTGTTTGAATGCCAATTGATAGTAGGGTTCCGTACGATTTCAAAAAGGTATAACATTTGAAAATCAGACTTTATTTACCCGAGATATTCAAAAAAATCATCAAATATTTCGGATTTTGGTCTACAACTTGTTTGAACCAACCGATTTTTGATTTGTTTGAATGCCAATTGATAGTAGGGTTCCGTACGATTTCAAAAAGGTATAACATTTAAAAATCAGACTTTATTTACCCGAGATATTCAAAAAAATCATCAAATATTTCGGATTTTGGTCTACAACTTGTTTGAACCAACCGATTTTTGATTTGTTTGAATGCCAATTGATAGTAGGGTTCCGTACGATTTCAAAAAGGTATAACATTTAAAAATCAGACTTTATTTACCCGAGATATTCAAAAAATATATCATCAAAAAAGTTTCCCTTTTCGAACGGACCCCGATTTTGAAAAAAAACGTGATGTAACCCCTTGCCATTTTGTCGATTTGGGTCAAAATTTAGGGTTTCAAACTTTTGATGCCAATCGATAGTACTGATCCTTACGAGTCCAAAATGGTATAAAATTCCAAAATCGGACAATTTTTGGCCGAGATATGCCAAAAAATCATCAAAGAAGGTGTACTTTACAACCCATTCGGATTTTGGTCTACAACTTGTTTAAACCAACCGATTTTTGATTTGTATGAATGCCAATTGATAGTAGGGTTCCGTACGAATTCAAAAAGGTATAACATTTAAAAATCAGACTTTATTTACCCGAGATATTCAAAAAAATCATCAAATATTTCGGATTTTGGTCTACAACTTGTTTGAACCAACCGATTTTTGATTTGTTTGAATGCCAATTGATAGTAGGGTTCCGTACGAATTCAAAAAGGTATAACATTTAAAAATCAGACTTTATTTACCCGAGATATTCAAAAAAATCATCAAATATTTCGGATTTTGGTCTACAACTTGTTTGAACCAACCGATTTTTGATTTGTTTGAATGCCAATTGATAGTAGGGTTCCGTACGAATTCAAAAAGGTATAACATTTAAAAATCAGACGTTATTTACCCGAGATATTCAAAAAAATCATCAAATATTTCGGATTTTGGTCTACAACTTGTTTGAACCAACCGATTTTTGGTTTGTTTGAATGCCAATTGATAGTAGGGTTCCGTACGAATTCAAAAAGGTATAACATTTAAAAATCAGACTTTAGTTACCCGAGATACTCAAAAAAATCATCAAATATTTCGGATTTTGGTCTACAACTTGTTTGAACCAACCGATTTTTGATTTGTTTGAATGCCAATTGATAGTAGGGTTCCGTACGATTTCAAAAAGGTATAACATTTAAAAATCAGACTTTATTTACCCGAGATATTCAAAAAATATATCATCAAAAAAGTTTCCCTTTTCGAACGGACCCCGATTTTGAAAAAAAACGTGATGTAACCCCTTGCCATTTTGTCGATTTGGGTCAAAATTTAGGGTTTCAAACTTTTGATGCCAATCGATAGTACTGATCCTTACGAGTCCAAAATGGTATAAAATTCCAAAATCGGACAATTTTTGGCCGAGATATGCCAAAAAATCATCAAAGAAGGTGTACTTTACAACCCATTCGGATTTTGGTCTACAACTTGTTTAAACCAACCGATTTTTGATTTGTTTGAATGCCAATTGATAGTAGGGTTCCGTACGATTTCAAAAAGGTATAACATTTAAAAATCAGACTTTATTTACCCGAGATATTCAAAAAAATCATCAAATATTTCGGATTTTGGTCTACAACTTGTTTGAACCAACCGATTTTTGATTTGTTTGAATGCCAATTGATAGTAGGGTTCCGTACGATTTCAAAAAGGTATAACATTTGAAAATCAGACGTTATTTACCCGAGATATTCAAAAAATATATCATCAAAAAAGTTTCCCTTTTCGAACGGACCCCGATTTTGAAAAAAACGTGATGTAACCCCTTGCCATTTTGTCGATTTGGGTCAAAATTTAGGGTTTCAAACTTTTGATGCCAATCGATAGTACTGATCCTTACGAGTCCAAAATGGTATAAAATTCCAAAATCTGACAATTTTTGGCCGAGATATGCCAAAAAATCATCAAAGAAGGTGTACTTTACAAACCATTCGGATTTTGGTCTACAACTTGTTTAAACCAATCGATTTTTGATTTGTTTGAATGCCAATTGATAGTAGGGTTCCGTACGATTTCAAAAAGGTATAACATTTGAAAATCAGACTTTATTTACCCGAGATATTCAAAAAAATCATCAAATATTTCGGATTTTGGTCTACAACTTGTTTGAACCAACCGATTTTTGATTTGTTTGAATGCCAATTGATAGTAGGGTTCCGTACGATTTCAAAAAGGTATAACATTTAAAAATCAGACTTTATTTACCCGAGATATTCAAAAAAATCATCAAATATTTCGGATTTTGGTCTACAACTTGTTTGAACCAACCGATTTTTGATTTGTTTGAATGCCAATTGATAGTAGGGTTCCGTACGATTTCAAAAAGGTATAACATTTAAAAATCAGACTTTATTTACCCGAGATATTCAAAAAATATATCATCAAAAAAGTTTCCCTTTTCGAACGGACCCCGATTTTGAAAAAAAACGTGATGTAACCCCTTGCCATTTTGTCGATTTGGGTCAAAATTTAGGGTTTCAAACTTTTGATGCCAATCGATAGTACTGATCCTTACGAGTCCAAAATGGTATAAAATTCCAAAATCGGACAATTTTTGGCCGAGATATGCCAAAAAATCATCAAAGAAGGTGTACTTTACAACCCATTCGGATTTTGGTCTACAACTTGTTTAAACCAACCGATTTTTGATTTGTTTGAATGCCAATTGATAGTAGGGTTCCGTACGATTTCAAAAAGGTATAACATTTGAAAATCAGACTTTATTTACCCGAGATATTCAAAAAAATCATCAAATATTTCGGATTTTGGTCTACAACTTGTTTGAACCAACCGATTTTTGATTTGTTTGAATGCCAATTGATAGTAGGGTTCCGTACGAAATCAAAAAGGTATAACATTTGAAAATCAGACTTTATTTACCCGAGATATTCAAAAAAATCATCAAATATTTCGGATTTCGGTCTACAACTTGTTTAAACCAACCGATTTTTGATTTGTTTGAATGCCAATTGATAGTAGGGTTCCGTACGAATTCAAAAAGGTATAACATTTAAAAATCAGACGTTATTTACCCGAGATATTCAAAAAAATCATCAAATATTTCGGATTTTGGTCTACAACTTGTTTGAACCAACCGATTTTTGATTTGTTTGAATGCCAATTGATAGTAGGGTTCCGTACGAATTCAAAAAGGTATAACATTTAAAAATCAGACTTTATTTACCCGAGATATTCAAAAAAATCATCAAATATTTCGGATTTTGGTCTACAACTTGTTTGAACCAACCGATTTTTGATTTGTTTGAATGCCAATTGATAGTAGGGTTCCGTACGATTTCAAAAAGGTATAACATTTAAAAATCAGACTTTATTTAACCGAGATATTCAAAATAAAAAATCATCAAAAAAGTTTCCCTTTTCGAACGGACCCCGATTTTTAAAAAAAACGTGATGTAACCCCTTGCCATTTTGTCGATTTGGGTCAAAATTTAGGGTTTCACACTTTTGATGCCAATCGATAGTACTGATCCTTACGAGTCCAAAATGGTATAAAATTCCAAAATCGGACAATTTTTGGCCGAGATATGCCAAAAAATCATTAAAGAAGGTGTACTTTACAACCCATTCGGATTTTGGTCTACAACTTTTTTGAACCAACCGATATTTTATTTGTTTGAATGCCAATTGATAGTAGGGTTCCGTACGAATTCAAAAAGGTATAACATCTAAAAATCAGACGTTATTTACCCGAGATATTCAAAAAAATCATCAAATATTTCGGATTTTGGTCTACAACTTGTTTGAACCAACCGATTTTTGATTTGTTTGAATGCCAATTGATAGTAGGGTTGCCATTTTGTCGATTTGGGTCAAAATTTAGGGTTTCAAACTTTTGATGCCAATCGATAGTACTGATCCTTACGAGTCCAAAATGGTATAAAATTCCAAAATCGGACAATTTTTGGCCGAGATATGCCAAAAAATCATCAAAGAAGGTGTACTTTACAACCCATTCGGATTTTGGTCTACAACTTGTTTAAACCAACCGATTTTTGATTTGTTTGAATGCCAATTGATAGTAGGGTTCTGTACGATTTCAAAAAGGTATAACATTTAAAAATCAGACTTTATTTACCCGAGATATTCAAAAAATATATCATCAAAAAAGTTTCCCTTTTCGAACGGACCCCGATTTTGAAAAAAAACGTGATGTAACCCCTTGCCATTTTGTCGATTTGGGTCAAAATTTAGGGTTTCAATCTTTTGATGCCAATCGATAGTACTGATCCTTACGAGTCCAAAATGGTATAAAATTCCAAAATCGGACAATTTTTGGCCGAGATATGCCAAAAAATCATTAAAGAAGGTGTACTTTACAACCCATTCGGATTTTGGTCTACAACTTGTTTAAACTAACCGATTTTTGATTTGTTTGAATGCCAATTGATAGTAGGGTTCCGTACGATTTCAAAAAGGTATAACATTTAAAAATCAGACTTTATTTACCCGAGATATTCAAAAAAATCATCAAATATTTCGGATTTTGGTCTACAACTTGTTTGAACCAACCGATTTTTGATTTGTTTGAATGCCAATTGATAGTAGGGTTCCGTACGAATTCAAAAAGGTATAACATTTAAAAATCAGACGTTATTTACCCGAGATATTAAAAAAAAAATCATAAAAAAAGTGTCCCTTTTCGAACGGACCCCGATTTTGAAAAAAAACGTGATGTAACCCCTTGCCATTTTGTCGATTTGGGTCAAAATTTAGGGTTTCAAACTATTGATGCCAATCGATAGTACTGATCCTTACGAGTCCAAAATGGTATAAAATTCCAAAATCGGACAATTTTTGGCCGAGATATGCCAAAAAATCATCAAAGAAGGTGTACTTTACAAACCATTCGGATTTTGGTCTACAACTTGTTTGAACCAACCGATTTTTGATTTGTTTGAATGCCAATTGATAGTAGGGTTCCGTACGAATTCAAAAAGGTATAACATTTAAAAATCAGACGTTATTTACCCGAGATATTCAAAAAATATATCATCAAAAAAGTCCCTTTTCGAACGGACCCCGATTTTGAAAAAAAAACGTGATGTAACCCCTTGCCATTTTGTCGATTTGGGTCAAAATTTAGGGTTTCAAACTTTTGATGCCAATCGATAGTACTGATCCTTACGAGTCCAAAATGGTATAAAATTCCAAAATCGGACAATTTTTGGCCGAGATATGCCAAAAAATCATTAAAGAAGGTGTACTTTACAACCCATTCGGATTTTGGTCTACAACTTTTTTGAACCAACCGATATTTTATTTGTTTGAATGCCAATTGATAGTAGGGTTCCGTACGAATTCAAAAAGGTATAACATTTAAAAATCAGACGTTATTTACCCGAGATATTCAAAAAAATCATCAAATATTTCGGATTTTGGTCTACAACTTGTTTGAACCAACCGATTTTTGATTTGTTTGAATGCCAATTGATAGTAGGGTTGCCATTTTGTCGATTTGGGTCAAAATTTAGGGTTTCAAACTTTTGATGCCAATCGATAGTACTGATCCTTACGAGTCCAAAATGGTATAAAATTCCAAAATCGGACAATTTTTGGCCGAGATATGCCAAAAAATCATCAAAGAAGGTGTACTTTACAACCCATTCGGATTTTGGTCTACAACTTGTTTAAACCAACCGATTTTTTATTTGTTTGAATGCCAATTGATAGTAGGGTTCCGTACGATTTCAAAAAGGTATAACATTTAAAAATCAGACTTTATTTACCCGAGATATTCAAAAAAATCATCAAATATTTCGGATTTTGGTCAACAACTTGTTTGAACCAACCGATTTTTGATTTGTTTGAATGCCAATTGATAGTAGGGTTCCGTACGATTTCAAAAAGGTATAACATTTGAAAATCAGACGTTATTTACCCGAGATATTCAAAAAATATATCATCAAAAAAGTTTCCCTTTTCGAACGGACCCCGATTTTGAAAAAAACGTGATGTAACCCCTTGCCATTTTGTCGATTTGGGTCAAAATTTAGGGTTTCAAACTTTTGATGCCAATCGATAGTACTGATCCTTACGAGTCCAAAATGGTATAAAATTCCAAAATCGGACAATTTTTGGCCGAGATATGCCAAAAAATCATTAAAGAAGGTGTACTTTACAACCCATTCGGATTTTGGTCTACAACTTTTTTGAACCAACCGATATTTTATTTGTTTGAATGCCAATTGATAGTAGAGTTCCGTACGAAATCAAAAAGGTATAACATTTGAAAATCAGACTTTATTTACCCGAGATATTCAAAAAAATCATCAAATATTTCGGATTTCGGTCTACAACTTGTTTAAACCAACCGATTTTTGATTTGTTTGAATGCCAATTGATAGTAGGGTTCCGTACGAATTCAAAAAGGTATAACATTTAAAAATCAGACGTTATTTACCCGAGATATTCAAAAAAATCATCAAATATTTCGGATTTTGGTCTACAACTTGTTTGAACCAACCGATTTTTGATTTGTTTGAATGCCAATTGATAGTAGGGTTCCGTACGAATTCAAAAAGGTATAACATTTAAAAATCAGACTTTATTTACCCGAGATATTCAAAAAAATCATCAAATATTTCGGATTTTGGTCTACAACTTGTTTGAACCAACCGATTTTTGATTTGTTTGAATGCCAATTGATAGTAGGGTTCCGTACGAATTCAAAAAGGTATAACATTTAAAAATCAGACGTTATTTACCCGAGATATTCAAAAAATATATCATCAAAAAAGTTTCCCTTTTCGAACGGACACCGATTTTGAAAAAAAACGTGATGTAACCCCTTGCCATTTTGTCGATTTGGGTCAAAATTTAGGGTTTCAAACTTTTGATGCCAATCGATAGTACTGATCCTTACGAGTCCAAAATGGTATAAAATTCCAAAATCGGACAATTTTTGGCCGAGATATGCCAAAAAATCATTAAAGAAGGTGTACTTTACAACCCATTCGGATTTTGGTCTACAACTTTTTTGAACCAACCGATTTTTGATTTGTTTGAATGCCAATTGATAGTAGGGTTCCGTACGAAATCAAAAAGGTATAACATTTAAAAATCAGACTTTATTTACCCGAGATATTCAAAAAAATCATCAAATATTTCGGATTTTGGTCTACAACTTGTTTGAACCAACCGATTTTTGATTTGTTTGAATGCCAATTGATAGTAGGGTTCCGTACGAATTTAAAAAGGTATAACATTTAAAAATCAGACGTTATTTACCCGAGATATTCAAAAAATATATCATCAAAAAAGTCCCTTTTCGAACGGACCCCGATTTTGAAAAAAAACGTGATGTAACCCCTTGCCATTTTGTCGATTTGGGTCAAAATTTAGGGTTTCAAACTATTGATGCCAATCGATAGTACTGATCCTTACGAGTCCAAAATGGTATAAAATTCCAAAATCGGACAATTTTTGGCCGAGATATGCCAAAAAATCATCAAAGAAGGTGTACTTTACAAACCATTCGGATTTTGGTCTACAACTTGTTTGAACCAACCGATTTTTGATTTGTTTGAATGCCAATTGATAGTAGGGTTCCGTACGAATTCAAAAAGGTATAACATTTAAAAATCAGACGTTATTTACCCGAGATATTCAAAAAATATATCATCAAAAAAGTCCCTTTTCGAACGGACCCCGATTTTGAAAAAAAAACGTGATGTAACCCCTTGCCATTTTGTCGATTTGGGTCAAAATTTAGGGTTTCAAACTTTTGATGCCAATCGATAGTACTGATCCTTACGAGTCCAAAATGGTATAAAATTCCAAAATCGGACAATTTTTGGCCGAGATATGCCAAAAAATCATCAAAGAAGGTGTACTTTACAACCCATTCGGATTTTGGTCTACAACTTGTTTGAACCAACCGATTTTTGATTTGTTTGAATGCCAATTGATAGAAGGGTTCCGTACGATTTCAAAAAAGTATAACATTTAAAAATCAGACTTTATTTACCCGAGATATTCAAAAAAATCATCAAATATTTCGGATTTTGGTCTACAACTTGTTTGAACCAACCGATTTTTGATTTGTTTGAATGCCAATTGATAGTAGGGTTGCCATTTTGTCGATTTGGGTCAAAATTTAGGGTTTCAAACTTTTGATGCCAATCGATAGTACTGATCCTTACGAGTCCAAAATGGTATAAAATTCCAAAATCGGACAATTTTTGGCCGAGATATGCCAAAAAATCATCAAAGAAGGTGTACTTTACAACCCATTCGGATTTTGGTCTACAACTTGTTTAAACCAACCGATTTTTTATTTGTTTGAATGCCAATTGATAGTAGGGTTCCGTACGATTTCAAAAAGGTATAACATTTAAAAATCAGACTTTATTTACCCGAGATATTCAAAAAAATCATCAAATATTTCGGATTTTGGTCTACAACTTGTTTGAACCAACCGATTTTTGATTTGTTTGAATGCCAATTGATAGTAGGGTTCCGTACGATTTCAAAAAGGTATAACATTTGAAAATCAGACGTTATTTACCCGAGATATTCAAAAAATATATCATCAAAAAAGTTTCCCTTTTCGAACGGACCCCGATTTTGAAAAAAACGTGATGTAACCCCTTGCCATTTTGTCGATTTGGGTCAAAATTTAGGGTTTCAAACTTTTGATGCCAATCGATAGTACTGATCCTTACGAGTCCAAAATGGTATAAAATTCCAAAATCGGACAATTTTTGGCCGAGATATGCCAAAAAATCATTAAAGAAGGTGTACTTTACAACCCATTCGGATTTTGGTCTACAACTTTTTTGAACCAACCGATATTTTATTTGTTTGAATGCCAATTGATAGTAGAGTTCCGTACGAAATCAAAAAGGTATAACATTTGAAAATCAGACTTTATTTACCCGAGATATTCAAAAAAATCATCAAATATTTCGGATTTCGGTCTACAACTTGTTTAAACCAACCGATTTTTGATTTGTTTGAATGCCAATTGATAGTAGGGTTCCGTACGAATTCAAAAAGGTATAACATTTAAAAATCAGACGTTATTTACCCGAGATATTCAAAAAAATCATCAAATATTTCGGATTTTGGTCTACAACTTGTTTGAACCAACCGATTTTTGATTTGTTTGAATGCCAATTGATAGTAG
Organism: Drosophila kanekoi; assembly: GCA_037075305.1. Lineage (NCBI taxonomy): Eukaryota > Metazoa > Arthropoda > Insecta > Diptera > Drosophilidae > Drosophila > Drosophila kanekoi. Next base: position 1,696,294 of record JBAMCE010000043.1, on the reverse strand, counting down.
GGTTCCGTACGAATTCAAAAAGGTATAACATTTAAAAATCAGACTTTATTTACCCGAGATATTCAAAAAAATCATCAAATATTTCGGATTTTGGTCTACAACTTGTTTGAACCAACCGATTTTTGATTTGTTTGAATGCCAATTGATAGTAGGGTTCCGTACGAATTCAAAAAGGTATAACATTTAAAAATCAGACGTTATTTACCCGAGATATTAAAAAAAAAATCATAAAAAAAGTGTCCCTTTTCGAACGGACCCCGATTTTGAAAAAAAACGTGATGTAACCCCTTGCCATTTTGTCGATTTGGGTCAAAATTTAGGGTTTCAATCTTTTGATGCCAATCGATAGTACTGATCCTTACGAGTCCAAAATGGTATAAAATTCCAAAATCGGACAATTTTTGGCCGAGATATGCCAAAAAATCATCAAAGAAGGTGTACTTTACAACCCATTCGGATTTTGGTCTACAACTTGTTTAAACCAACCGATTTTTGATTTGTTTGAATGCCAATTGATAGTAGGGTTCCGTACGAATTCAAAAAGGTATAACATTTAAAAATCAGACGTTATTTACCCGAGATATTCAAAAAATATATCATCAAAAAAGTTTCCCTTTTCGAACGGACCCCGATTTTGAAAAAAAACGTGATGTAACCCCTTGCCATTTTGTCGATTTGGGTCAAAATTTAGGGTTTCAAACTTTTGATGCCAATCGATAGTACTGATCCTTACGAGTCCAAAATGGTATAAAATTCCAAAATCGGACAATTTTTGGCCGAGATATGCCAAAAAATCATCAAAGAAGGTGTACTTTACAACCCATTCGGATTTTGGTCTGCAACTTGTTTAAACCAACCGATTTTTGATTTGTTTGAATGCCAATTGATAGTAGGGTTCCGTACGATTTCAAAAAGGTATAACATTTAAAAATCAGACTTTATTTACCCGAGATATTCAAAAAAATCATCAAATATTTCGGATTTTGGTCTACAACTTGTTTGAACCAACCGATTTTTGATTTGTTTGAATGCCAATTGATAGTAGGGTTCCGTACGAATTTAAAAAGGTATAACATTTAAAAATCAGACGTTATTTACCCGAGATATTCAAAAAATATATCATCAAAAAAGTCCCTTTTCGAACGGACCCCGATTTTGAAAAAAAACGTGATGTAACCCCTTGCCATTTTGTCGATTTGGGTCAAAATTTAGGGTTTCAAACTATTGATGCCAATCGATAGTACTGATCCTTACGAGTCCAAAATGGTATAAAATTCCAAAATCGGACAATTTTTGGCCGAGATATGCCAAAAAATCATCAAAGAAGGTGTACTTTACAAACCATTCGGATTTTGGTCTACAACTTGTTTGAACCAACCGATTTTTGATTTGTTTGAATGCCAATTGATAGTAGGGTTCCGTACGAATTCAAAAAGGTATAACATTTAAAAATCAGACGTTATTTACCCGAGATATTCAAAAAATATATCATCAAAAAAGTCCCTTTTCGAACGGACCCCGATTTTGAAAAAAAACGTGATGTAACCCCTTGCCATTTTGTCGATTTGGGTCAAAATTTAGGGTTTCAAACTTTTGATGCCAATCGATAGTACTGATCCTTACGAGTCCAAAATGGTATAAAATGCCAAAATCGGACAATTTTTGGCCGAGATATGCCAAAAAATCATCAAAGAAGGTGTACTTTACAACCCATTCGGATTTTGGTCTACAACTTGTTTGAACCAACCGATTTTTGATTTGTTTGAATGCCAATTGATAGAAGGGTTCCGTACGATTTCAAAAAAGTATAACATTTAAAAATCAGACTTTATTTACCCGAGATATTCAAAAAAATCATCAAATATTTCGGATTTTGGTCTACAACTTGTTTGAACCAACCGATTTTTGATTTGTTTGAATGCCAATTGATAGTAGGGTTCCGTACGAATTCAAAAAGGTATAACATTTAAAAATCAGACGTTATTTACCCGAGATATTAAAAAAAAAATCATAAAAAAAGTGTCCCTTTTCGAACGGACCCCGATTTTGAAAAAAAACGTGATGTAACCCCTTGCCATTTTGTCGATTTGGGTCAAAATTTTGAAAAAAAATGTGATGTAACCCCTTGCCATTTTGTCGATTTGGGTCAAAATTTAGGGTTTCAAACTATTGATGCCAATCGATAGTACTGATCCTTACGAGTCCAAAATGGTATAAAATTCCAAAATCGGACAATTTTTGGCCGAGATATGCCAAAAAAACATTAAAGAAGGTGTACTTTACAACCCATTCGGATTTTGGTCTACAACTTGTTTGAACCAACCGATTTTTGATTTGTTTGAATGCCAATTGATAGTAGAGTTCCGTACGAATTCAAAAAGGTATAACATTTGAAAATCAGACTTTATTTACCCGAGATATTCAAAAAAATCATCAAATATTTCGGATTTTGGTCTACAACTCGTTTGAACCAACCGATTTTTGATTTGTTTGAATGCCAATTGATAGTAGGGTTCCGTACGATTTCAAAAAGGTATAACATTTGAAAATCAGACTTTATTTACCCGAGATACTCAAAAAAATCATCAAATTTTTCGGATTTTGGTCTACAACTTGTTTGAACCAACCGATTTTTGATTTGTTTGAATGCCAATTGATAGTAGGGTTCCGTACGATTTCAAAAAGGTATAACATTTGAAAATCAGACTTTATTTACCCGAGATACTCAAAAAAATCATCAAATATTTCGGATTTTGGTCTATAACTTGTTTGAACCAACCGATTTTTGATTTGTTTGAATGCCAATTGATAGTAGGGTTCCGTACGATTTCAAAAAGGTATAACATTTAAAAATCAGACTTTATTTACCCGAGATATTCAAAAAAATCATCAAATATTTCGGATTTTGGTCTACAACTTGTTTGAACCAACCGATTTTTGATTTGTTTGAATGCCAATTGATAGTAGGGTTCCGTACGAATTCAAAAAGGTATAACATTTAAAAATCAGACGTTATTTACCCGAGATATTAAAAAAAAAATCATAAAAAAAGTGTCCCTTTTCGAACGGACCCCGATTTTGAAAAAAAACGTGATGTAACCCCTTGCCATTTTGTCGATTTGGGTCAAATTTAGGGTTTCAATCTTTTGATGCCAATCGATAGTACTGATCCTTACGAGTCCAAAATGGTATAAAATTCCAAAATCGGACAATTTTTGGCCGAGATATGCCAAAAAATCATCAAAGAAGGTGTACTTTACAACCCATTCGGATTTTGGTCTACAACTTTTTGAACCAACCGATATTTTATTTGTTTGAATGCCAATTGATAGTAGAGTTCCGTACGAATTCAAAAAGGTATAACATTTGAAAATCACACTTTATTTACCCGAGATATTCAAAAAAATCATCAAATATTTCGGATTTTGGTCTACAACTTGTTTGAACCAACCGATTTTTGATTTGTTTGAATGCCAATTGATAGTAGGGTTCCGTACGATTTCAAAAAGGTATAACATTTGAAAATCAGACTTTCTTTAAAGAAGGTGTACTTTACAACCCATTCGGATTTTGGTCTACAACTTTTTTGAACCAACCGATATTTAATTTGTTTGAATGCTAATTGATAGTAGAGTTCCGTACGAATTCAAAAAGGTATAACATTTGAAAATCAGACTTTATTTACCCGAGATACTCAAAAAAATCATCAAATATTTCGGATTTTGGTCTACAACTTGTTTGAACCAACCCATTTTTGATTTGTTTGAATGCCAATTGATAGTAGGGTTCCGTACGAATTCAGGAAGGTATAACATTTGAAAATCACACTTTATTTACCCGAGATATTCAAAAAAATCATCAAATATTTCGAATTTTGGTCTACAACTTGTTTGAACCAACCGATTTTTGATTTGTTTGAATGCCAATTGATAGTAGGGTTCCGTACGATTTCAAAAAGGTATAACATTTGAAAATCAGACTTTATTTACCCGAGATATTCAAAAAAATCATCAAATATTTCGGATTTTGGTCTACAACTTGTTTGAACCAACCGATTTTTGATTTGTTTGAATGCCAATTGATAGTAGGGTTCCGTACGATTTCAAAAAGGTATAACATTTAAAAATCAGACTTTATTTACCCGAGATATTCAAAAAATCATCAAATATTTCGGATTTTGGTCTACAACTTGTTTGAACCAACCGATTTTTGATTTGTTTGAATGCCAATTGATAGTAGGGTTCCGTACGATTTTAAAAAGGTATAACATTTGAAAATCAGACTTTATTTACCCGAGATACTCAAAAAAATCATCAAATATTTCGGATTTTGGTCTACAACTTGTTTGAACCAACCGATTTTTGATTTGTTTGAATGCCAATTGATAGTAGGGTTCCGTACGAATTCAACAAGGTATAACATTTAAAAATCAGACGTTATTTACCCGAGATATTAAAAAAAAATCATAAAAAAAGTGTCCCTTTCCGAACGGACCCCGATTTTGAAAAAAAAACGTGATGTAACCCCTTGCCATTTTGTCGATTTGGGTCAAAATTTAGGGTTTCAATCTTTTGATGCCAATCGATAGTACTGATCCTTACGAGTCCAAAATGGTATAAAATTCCAAAATCGGACAATTTTTGGCCGAGATATGCCAAAAAATCATTAAAGAAGGTGTACTTTACAACCCATTCGGATTTTGGTCTACAACTTTTTTGAACCAACCGATATTTTATTTGTTTGAATGCTAATTGATAGTAGAGTTCCGTACGAATTCAAAAAGGTATAACATTTGAAAATCAGACTTTATTTACCCGAGATACTCAAAAAAATCATCAAATATTTCGGATTTTGGTCTACAACTTGTTTGAACCAACCGATTTTTGATTTGTTTGAATGCCAATTGATAGTAGGGTTCCGTACGAAATCAAAAAGGTATAACATTTGAAAATCACACTTTATTTACCCGAGATATTCAAAATAATTATCAAATATTTCGAATTTTGGTCTACAACTTGTTTGAACCAACCGATTTTTGATTTGTTTGAATGCCAATTGATAGTAGGGTTCCGTACGATTTCAAAAAGGTATAACATTTGAAAATCAGACTTTATTTACCCGAGATACTCAAAAAAATCATCAAATATTTCGGATTTTGGTCTACAACTTGTTTGAGCCAACCAATTTTTGATTTATTTGAATGCCAATTGATAGTAGGGTTCCGTACGAATTTAGAAAGGTATAATATTTGAAAATCAGACTTTATTTACCCGAGATATTCAAAAAAATCATCAAATATTTCGGATTTTGGTCTACAACTTGTTTGAACCAACCGATTTTTGATTTGTTTGACTGCCAATTGATAGTAGGGTTCCGTACGAATTCAAAAAGGTATAACATTTAAAAATCAGACGTTATTAACCCGAGATATTAAAAAAAAAAATCATAAAAAAAGTGTCCCTTTTCGAACGGACCCCGATTTTGAGAAAAATCGTGATGTAACCCCTTGCCATTTTGTCGATTTTGGTCAAAATTTAGGGTTTCAATCTTTTGATGCCAATCGATAGTACTGATCCTTACGAGTCCAAAATGGTATAAAATTCCAAAATCGGACAATTTTTGGCCGAGATATGCCAAAAAATCATCAAAGAAGGTGTACTTTACAACCCATTCGGATTTTGGTCTACAACTTTTTGAACCAACCGATATTTTATTTGTTTGAATGCCAATTGATAGTAGAGTTCCGTACGAATTCAAAAAGGTATAACATTTGAAAATCACACTTTATTTACCCGAGATATTCAAAAAAATCATCAAATATTTCGGATTTTGGTCTACAACTTGTTTGAACCAACCGATTTTTGATTTGTTTGAATGCCAATTGATAGTAGGGTTCCGTACGATTTCAAAAAGGTATAACATTTGAAAATCAGACTTTCTTTAAAGAAGGTGTACTTTACAACCCATTCGGATTTTGGTCTACAACTTTTTTGAACCAACCGATATTTAATTTGTTTGAATGCTAATTGATAGTAGAGTTCCGTACGAATTCAAAAAGGTATAACATTTGAAAATCAGACTTTATTTACCCGAGATACTCAAAAAAATCATCAAATATTTCGGATTTTGGTCTACAACTTGTTTGAACCAACCGATTTTTGATTTGTTTGAATGCCAATTGATAGTAGGGTTCCGTACGAATTCAGGAAGGTATAACATTTGAAAATCACACTTTATTTACCCGAGATATTCAAAAAAATCATCAAATATTTCGAATTTTGGTCTACAACTTGTTTGAACCAACCGATTTTTGATTTGTTTGAATGCCAATTGATAGTAGGGTTCCGTACGATTTCAAAAAGGTATAACATTTGAAAATCAGACTTTATTTACCCGAGATATTCAAAAAAATCATCAAATATTTCGGATTTTGGTCTACAACTTGTTTGAACCAACCGATTTTTGATTTGTTTGAATGCCAATTGATAGTAGGGTTCCGTACGATTTCAAAAAGGTATAACATTTAAAAATCAGACTTTATTTACCCGAGATATTCAAAAAATCATCAAATATTTCGGATTTTGGTCTACAACTTGTTTGAACCAACCGATTTTTGATTTGTTTGAATGCCAATTGATAGTAGGGTTCCGTACGATTTCAAAAAGGTATAACATTTGAAAATCAGACTTTATTTACCCGAGATACTCAAAAAAATCATCAAATATTTCGGATTTTGGTCTACAACTTGTTTGAACCAACCGATTTTTGATTTGTTTGAATGCCAATTGATAGTAGGGTTCCGTACGAATTCAACAAGGTATAACATTTAAAAATCAGACGTTATTTACCCGAGATATTAAAAAAAAATCATAAAAAAAGTGTCCCTTTCCGAACGGACCCCGATTTTGAAAAAAAAACGTGATGTAACCCCTTGCCATTTTGTCGATTTGGGTCAAAATTTAGGGTTTCAATCTTTTGATGCCAATCGATAGTACTGATCCTTACGAGTCCAAAATGGTATAAAATTCCAAAATCGGACAATTTTTGGCCGAGATATGCCAAAAAATCATTAAAGAAGGTGTACTTTACAACCCATTCGGATTTTGGTCTACAACTTTTTTGAACCAACCGATATTTTATTTGTTTGAATGCTAATTGATAGTAGAGTTCCGTACGAATTCAAAAAGGTATAACATTTGAAAATCAGACTTTATTTACCCGAGATACTCAAAAAAATCATCAAATATTTCGGATTTTGGTCTACAACTTGTTTGAACCAACCGATTTTTGATTTGTTTGAATGCCAATTGATAGTAGGGTTCCGTACGAAATCAAAAAGGTATAACATTTGAAAATCACACTTTATTTACCCGAGATATTCAAAATAATTATCAAATATTTCGAATTTTGGTCTACAACTTGTTTGAACCAACCGATTTTTGATTTGTTTGAATGCCAATTGATAGTAGGGTTCCGTACGATTTCAAAAAGGTATAACATTTGAAAATCAGACTTTATTTACCCGAGATACTCAAAAAAATCATCAAATATTTCGGATTTTGGTCTACAACTTGTTTGAGCCAACCAATTTTTGATTTATTTGAATGCCAATTGATAGTAGGGTTCCGTACGAATTTAGAAAGGTATAATATTTGAAAATCAGACTTTATTTACCCGAGATATTCAAAAAAATCATCAAATATTTCGGATTTTGGTCTACAACTTGTTTGAACCAACCGATTTTTGATTTGTTTGACTGCCAATTGATAGTAGGGTTCCGTACGAATTCAAAAAGGTATAACATTTAAAAATCAGACGTTATTAACCCGAGATATTAAAAAAAAAAATCATAAAAAAAGTGTCCCTTTTCGAACGGACCCCGATTTTGAAAAAAATCGTGATGTAACCCCTTGCCATTTTGTCGATTTTGGTCAAAATTTAGGGTTTCAATCTTTTGATGCCAATCGATAGTACTGATCCTTACGAGTCCAAAATGGTATAAAATTCCAAAATCGGACAATTTTTGGCCGAGATATGCCAAAAAATCATCAAAGAAGGTGTACTTTACAACCCATTCGGATTTTGGTCTATAACTTTTTTGTACCAACCGATTTTTGATTTGTTTGAATGCCAATTGATAGCAGGGTTCCGTACGATTTCAAAAAGGTATAACATTTAAAAATCAGACGTTATTTACCCGAGATATTAAAAAAAATCATCAAATATTTCGGATTTTGGTCTACAACTTGTTTGAACCAACCGATTTTTGATTTGTTTGAATGCCAATTGATAGTAGGGTTCCGTACGAATTCAAAAAGGTATAACATTTGAAAATCAGACTTTATTTACCCGAGATATTCAAAAAAATCATCAAATATTTCGGATTTTGGTCTACAACTTTTTTGAACCAACCGATTTTTGATTTGTTTGAATGCCAATTGATAGTAGGGTTCCGTACGATTTCAAAAAGGTATAACATTTAAAAATCAGACGTTATTTACAAATTCAAAAAGGTATAACATTTGAAAATCAGACTTTATTTACCCGAGATATTCAAAAAAATCATCAAATATTTCGGATTTTGGTCTACAACTTTTTTGAACCAACCGATTTTTGATTTGTTTGAATGCCAATTGATAGTAGGGTTCCGTACGATTTCAGAAAGGTATAACATTTAAAAATCAGACTTTATTTACGCGAGATATTCAAAAAAATCATCAAATATTTCGGATTTTGGTCTACAACTTGTTTGAACCAACCGATTTTTGATTTGTTTGAATGCCAATTGATAGTAGGGTTCCGTACGAATTCAGAAAGGTATAACATTTAAAAATCAGACTTTATTTACCCGAGATATTCAAAAAAATCATCAAATATTTCGGATTTTGGTCTACAACTTTTTTGAACCAACCGATTTTTGATTTGTTTGAATGCCAATTGATAGTAGGGTTCCGTACGATTTCAAAAAGGTATAACATTTAAAAATCAGACGTTATTTACAAATTCAAAAAGGTATAACATTTGAAAATCAGACTTTATTTACCCGAGATATTCAAAAAAATCATCAAATATTTCGGATTTTGGTCTACAACTTTTTTGAACCAACCGATTTTTGATTTGTTTGAATGCCAATTGATAGTAGGGTTCCGTACGAATTCAGAAAGGTATAACATTTAAAAATCAGACTTTATTTACGCGAGATATTCAAAAAAATCATCAAATATTTCGGATTTTGGTCTACAACTTGTTTGAACCAACCGATTTTTGATTTGTTTGAATGCCAATTGATAGTAGGGTTCCGTACGAATTCAGAAAGGTATAACATTTAAAAATCAGACTTTATTTACGCGAGATATTCAAAAAAATCATCAAATATTTCGGATTTTGGTCTACAACTTGTTTGAACCAACCGATTTTTGATTTGTTTGAATGCCAATTGATAGTAGGGTTCCGTACGATTTCAAAAAGGTATAACATTTGAAAATCAGACTTTATTTACCCGAGATACTCAAAAAAATCATCAAATATTTCGGATTTTGGTCTACAACTTGTTTGAACCAACCAATTTTTGATTTATTTGAATGCCAATTGATAGTAGAGTTCCGTACGAATTCAGAAAGGTATAATATTTGAAAATCAGACGTTATTTACCCGAGATATTCAAAAAAATCATCAAATATTTCGGATTTTGGTCTACAACTTGTTTGAACCAACCGATTTTTGATTTGTTTGAATGCCAATTGATAGTAGGGTTCCGTACGATTTCAAAAAGGTATAACATTTGAAAATCAGACTTTATTTACCCGAGATACTCAAAAAAATCATCAAATATTTCGGATTTTGGTCTACAACTTGTTTGAACCAACCGATTTTTGATTTGTTTGAATGCCAATTGATAGTAGGGTTCCGTACGAATTCAAAAAGGTATAACATTTAAAAATCAGACGTCATTTACCCGAGATATTAAAAAAAAATCATAAAAAAAGTGTCCCTTTCCGAACGGACCCCGATTTTGAAAAAAAAACGTGATGTAACCCCTTGCCATTTTGTCGATTTGGGTCAAAATTTAGGGTTTCAATCTTTTGATGCCAATCGATAGTACTGATCCTTACGAGTCCAAAATGGTATAAAATTCCAAAATCGGACAATTTTTGGCCGAGATATGCCAAAAAATCATTAAAGAAGGTGTACTTTACAACCCATTCGGATTTTGGTCTACAACTTTTTTGAACCAACCGATATTTTATTTGTTTGAAGCAGAGAGGGTCCGTACGACAAAAAGGAAAAAAAAAAAAAATAATACAACTTTTTGAACAACCGATTTTTTATTTGTTTGAATGCTAATTGATAGTAGGGTTCCGTACGAATTCAAAAAGGTATAACATTTGAAAATCAGACTTTATTTACCCGAGATATTCAAAAAAATCATCAAATATTTCGGATTTTGGTCTACAACTTTTTTGAACCAACCGATTTTTGATTTGTTTGAATGCCAATTGATAGTAGGGTTCCGTACGATTTCAAAAAGGTATAACATTTAAAAATCAGACGTTATTTACAAATTCAAAAAGGTATAACATTTGAAAATCAGACTTTATTTACCCGAGATATTCAAAAAAATCATCAAATATTTCGGATTTTGGTCTACAACTTGTTTGAACCAACCGATTTTGGATTTGTTTGAATGCCAATTGATAGTAGGGTTCCGTACGAATTCAAAAAGGTATAACATTTAAAAATGAGACGTTATTTACCCGAGATATTAAAAAAAATCATAAAAAAAGTGTCCCTTTCCGAACGGACCCCGATTTTGAAAAAAAAACGTGATGTAACCAACCTTGCCATTTTGTCGATTTGGGCCAAAATTTAGGGTTTCAATCTTTTGATGCCAATCGATAGTACTGATCCTTACGAGTCCAAAATGGTATAAAATTCCGAAATCGGACAATTTTTGGCCGAGATATGCCAAAAAATCATCAAAGAAGGTGTACTTTATAACCCAATCGGATTTTGGTCTACAACTTATTTGAACCAACCGATATTTTATTTGTTTGAATGCCAATTGATAGTAGGGTTCCGTTCGAATTCAAAAAGGTATAACATTTGAAAATCAGACTTTATTTACCCGAGATACTCAAAAAAATCATCAAATATTTCGGATTTTGGTCTACAACTTGTTTGAACCAACCGATTTTTGATTTGTTTGAATGCCAATTGATAGTCGGGTTCCGTACGAAATCAAAAAGGTATAACATTTGAAAATCAGACTTTATTTACCCGAGATATTCAAAAAAATCATCAAATATTTCGGATTTTGGTCTACAACTTGTTTGAACCAACCGATTTTTGATTTGTTTGAATGCCAATTGATAGTAGGGTTCCGTACGATTTCAAAAAAGTATAACATTTAAAAATCAGACTTTATTTACGCGAGATATTCAAAAAAATCATCAAATATTTCGGATTTTGGTCTACAACTTGTTTGAACCAACCGATTTTTGATTTGTTTGAATGCCAATTGATAGAAGGGTTCCGTACGAATTCAAAAAGGTATAACATTTAAAAATCAGACGTTATTTACCCGAGATATTAAAAAAAAATCATAAAAAAAGTTTCCCTTTTCGAACGGACCCCGATTTTGGAAAAAATCGTGATGTAACCCCTTGCCATTTTGTCGATTTGGGTCAAAATTTAGGGTTTCAATCTTTTGATGCCAATCGATAGTTCTGATCCTTACGAGTCCAAAATGGTATAAAATTCCAAAATCGGACAATTTTTGGCCGAGATATGCCAAAAAATCATTAAAGAAGGTGTACTTTACAACCCATTCGGATTTTGGTCTACAACTTTTTTGAACCAACCGATATTTTATTTGTTTGAATGCCAATTGATAGTAGAGTTCCGTACGAATTCAAAAAGGTATAACATTTGAAAATCACACTTTATTTACCCGAGATATTCAAAAAAATCATCAAATATTTCGGATTTTGGTCTACAACTTGTTTGAACCAACCGATTTTTGATTTGTTTGAATGCCAATTGATAGTAGGGTTCCGTACGAATTCAAAAAGGTATAACATTTAAAAATCAGACGTTATTTACCCGAGATATTAAAAAAAAAATCATAAAAAAAGTGTCCCTTTCCGAACGGACCCCGATTTTGAAAAAAAAACGTGATGTAACCCCTTGCCATTTTGTCGATTTGGGTCAAAATTTAGGGTTTCAATCTTTTGATGCCAATCGATAGTACTGATCCTTACGAGTCCAAAATGGTATAAAATTCCAAAATCGGACAATTTTTGGCCGAGATATGCCAAAAAATCATTAAAGAAGGTGTACTTTACAACCCATTCGGATTTTGGTCTACAACCTTTTTGAACCAACCGATATTTTATTTGTTTGAATGCCAATTGATAGTAGAGTTCCGTACGAATTCAGAAAGGTATAACATTTGAAAATCAGACTTTATTTACCCGAGATACTCAAAAAAATCATCAAATATTTCGGATTTTGGTCTACAACTTTTTTGAACCAACCGATATTTTATTTGTTTGAATGCCAATTGATAGTAGAGTTCCGTACGAATTCAAAAAGGTATAACATTTGAAAATCACACTTTATTTACCCGAGATATTCAAAAAAATCATCAAATATTTCGGATTTTGGTCTACAACTTGTTTGAACCAACCGATTTTTGATTTGTTTGAATGCCAATTGATAGTAGGGTTCCGTACGAATTCAAAAAGGTATAACATTTAAAAATCAGACGTTATTTACCCGAGATATTAAAAAAAAAATCATAAAAAAAGTGTCCCTTTCCGAACGGACCCCGATTTTGAAAAAAAAACGTGATGTAACCCCTTGCCATTTTGTCGATTTGGGTCAAAATTTAGGGTTTCAATCTTTTGATGCCAATCGATAGTACTGATCCTTACGAGTCCAAAATGGTATAAAATTCCAAAATCGGACAATTTTTGGCCGAGATATGCCAAAAAATCATTAAAGAAGGTGTACTTTACAACCCATTCGGATTTTGGTCTACAACCTTTTTGAACCAACCGATATTTTATTTGTTTGAATACCAATTGATAGTAGAGTTCCGTACGAATTCAGAAAGGTATAACATTTGAAAATCAGACTTTATTTACCCGAGATACTCAAAAAAATCATCAAATATTTCGGATTTTGGTCTACAACTTGTTTGAACCAACCGATTTTTGATTTGTTTGAATGCCAATTGATAGTAGGGTTCCGTACAAAATCAAAAAGGTATAACATTTGAAAATCAGACTTTATTTACCCGAGATATTCAAAAAAATCATCAAATATTTCGGATTTTGGTCTACAACTTTTTTGAACCAACCGATATTTTATTTGTTTGAATGCCAATTGATAGTAGAGTTCCGTACGAATTCAAAAAGGTATAACATTTGAAAATCACACTTTATTTACCCGAGATATTCAAAAAAATCATCAAATATTTCGGATTTTGGTCTACAACTTGTTTGAACCAACCGATTTTTGATTTGCTTGAATGCCAATTGATAGTAGGGTTCCGTACGAATTCAAAAAGGTATAACATTTAAAAATCAGACGTTATTTACCCGAGATATTAAAAAAAAATCATAAAAAAAGTGTCCCTTTCCGAACGGACCCCGATTTTGAAAAAAAACGTGATGTAACCCCTTGCCATTTTGTCGATTTGGGTCAAAATTTAGGGTTTCAATCTTTTGATGCCAATCGATAGTACTGATCCTTACGAGTCCAAAATGGTATAAAATTCCAAAATCTGACAATTTTTGGCCGAGATATGCCAAAAAATCATTAAAGAAGGTGTACTTTACAACCCATTCGGATTTTGGTCTACAACCTTTTTGAACCAACCGATATTTTATTTGTTTGAATGCCAATTGATAGTAGAGTTCCGTACGAATTCAGAAAGGTATAACATTTGAAAATCAGACTTTATTTACCCGAGATACTCAAAAAAATCATCAAATATTTCGGATTTTGGTCTACAACTTGTTTGAACCAACCGATTTTTGATTTGTTTGAATGCCAATTGATAGTAGGGTTCCGTACGATTTCAAAAAGGTATAACATTTAAAAATCAGACTTTATTTACCCGAGATATTCAAAAAAATCATCAAATATTTCGGATTTTGGTCTACAACTTGTTTGAACCAACCGATTTTTGATTTGTTTGAATGCCAATTGATAGTAGGGTTCCGTACGAATTCAAAAAGGTATAACATTTAAAAATCAGACGTTATTTACCCGAGATATTAAAAAAAAAATCATAAAAAAAGTGTCCCTTTTCGAACGGACCCCGATTTTGAAAATAAACGTGATGTAACCCCTTGCCATTTTGTCGATTTGGGTCAAAATTTAGGGTTTCAATATTTTGATGCCAATTGATAGTACTGATCCTAACGAGTCCAAAATGGTATAAAATTCCAAAATCGGACAATTTTTGGCCGAGATATGCCAAAAAATCATCAAAGAAGGTGTACTTTATAACCCAATCGGATTTTGGTCTACAACTTATTTGAACCAACCGATATTTTATTTGTTTGAATGCCAATTGATAGTAGAGTTCCGTACGAATTCAAAAAGGTATAACATTTGAAAATCAGACTTTATTTACCCGAGATATTCAAAAAAATCATCAAATATTTCGGATTTTGGTCTACAACTTGTTTGAACCAACCGATTTTTGATTTGTTTGAATGCCAATTGATAGTAGGGTTCCGTACGAAATCATAAAGGTATAACATTTGAAAATCACACTTTATTTACCCGAGATATTCAAAAAAATCATCAAATATTTCGAATTTTGGTCTTCAACTTGTTTGAACCAACCGATTTTTGATTTGTTTGAATGCCAATTGATAGTAGGGTTCCGTACGATTTCAAAAAGGTATAACATTTGAAAATCAGACTTTATTTACCCGAGATACTCAAAAAAATCATCAAATATTTCGGATTTTGGTCTACAACTTGTTTGAACCAACCGATTTTTGAATAGTTTGAATGCCAATTGATAGTAGGGTTCCGTACGATTTCAAAAAGGTATAACATTTAAAAATCAGACTTTATTTAACCGAGATATTCAAAATAAAAAATCATCAAAAAAGTTTCCCTTTTCGAACGGACCCCGATTTTTAAAAAAAACGTGATGTAACCCCTTGCCATTTTGACGATTTGGGTCAAAATTTAGGGTTTCACACTTTTGATGCCAATCGATAGTACTGATCCTTACGAGTCCAAAATGGTATAAAATTCCAAAATCGGACTATTTTTGGCCGACATATTCCAAAAAATCATCAAAAAAGAAGGTGTACTTTGCAAACCATTCGGATTTTGGCCTATAACTTTTTTGAACCAACCGATTTTTGATTTGTTTGAATGCAAATTGATAGTAGGGTTCCGTACGATTTCAAAAAGGTATAACATTTAAAAATCAGACGTTGTTTACCCGAGATATTCAAAAAAATCATCAAATATTTCGGATTTTGGTCTACAACTTGTTTGAACCAACCGATTTTTGATTTGTTTGAATGCCAATTGATAGTAGGGTTCCGTACGAATTCAAAAAGGTATAACATTCGAAAATCAGACTTTATTTACCCGAGATATTCAAAAAAATCATCAAATATTTCGGATTTTGGTCTACAACTTTTTTGAACCAACCGATTTTTGATTTGTTTGAATGCCAATTGATAGTAGGGTTCCGTACGATTTCAAAAAGGTATAACATTTAAAAATCAGACTTTATTTAACCGAGATATTCAAAATAAAAAATCATCAAAAAGTTTCCCTTTTCGAACGGACCCCGATTTTTAAAAAAAACGTGATGTAACCCCTTGCCATTTTGACGATTTGGGTAAAAATTTAGGGTTTCACACTTTTGATGCCAATCGATAGTACTGATCCTTACGAGTCCAAAATGGTATAAAATTCCAAAACCGGACAATTTTTGGCCGAGATATTCCAAAAAATCATCAAAGAAGGTGTACTTTATAGCTCTATGTGCATTGACGTCACGCGTCAAACATTGACGCGCCTCGATTACAACTAAAAGCAACTAGGAGGTATTTAATTAGCTCAACATATTAACATATGGCTAGTAAATGTACATATGTACATACATACATACATATGATTCGTAGGTTGCACTACGTCACATTGATAACACTCGACATGCATAAAAAGGCCACCTGGCCAGTGTTGCCAGCTTTTGAGCAGATTATTGGAACGTGTTGATATTTCAAAATAAGGAACAAACCCGCTCTTTCAGGAATAGCCAGTTTTGACCGGAAAAAAGCGGAATGGGCAGCACTGCTCCCTACATAAAGGTTTTTTTTTTTTTGGTGCGCATACAAGCATAAAATATCATGTGCCCCATCCATGTGAGTTTGTGTGCATGTATGTGCATGCGCAGATTGCGCCAAGCAACAAAAAAAATCCCCAGTGCTCTCACGTGGCAGTGCGAGTGCGACAAATGCCGGCCAAAGAATCAGCATCTGTGCAGAACTTGCCATTACATGCATATGCATGTGTAAGCACGTGAGTCTGCGTGTGTGTGTGTGTGTGTATTGACAAGTAATATTTGTATAAGCTCTCTCTCTCTCTCTCTCTCGCTCTCAGCGTGCTCTCGTCTGCCTGCTGCTGCTCTTGACAGCAAATGGGGTGATTTGTGTGACACCCTTTGGCAAATCTTTTGGGTTCGCATAGGCAGCGCTTTAAGCGTTGCACCGATTGCTATTTAACTCAATGTGCAGCTTACAGGACACGCACACACAAACAGAAACCCACACACGCACACGCAGACGCATCGAATTCGCCGCGCTCTCGCATCATTTGGGCCTGGCACAAATTGCGAATATGCTCCATTTGGTGGTGGCTTGCAAGCTCACCGCTGCGCCCGCACAAACCCACCACCACCCGCTATACACAGCTGAGGCGTTGCGACGTCGCTGCAGGCTAACGGTACTGCTGCTGCGAATGCCGCAGAGACAGAAGAACAGAGCCAGCGACAGCAGCAGCAGCAGCAGCAACGGCCTCAGTTGCCATATTAATTGAGTGCACAGCGCGTCGTGTCGTCAACGGAACTTCTCCGGTATTTGCCAACATTCGCGTCAGCGTCAATAAATATATAGAAATATTCACCAAAAACAAAAAAACAAATTACAACAGCGAACTATTTAGTTTTGTGCAGCAGCTTGGGCAATTGAAAAAGCAAATTCGCAATTCGCCGCCAGCAGCGGGAGCCAAAGTTAAGGCGCACGCACAATAATCAACAACAACAATTCACAAAAAGTGCAAAAAGTGTTGGGAAAACTTTTACCATACGCAACAGCATGTAAAACTCTTGCGAAAATTTGGCAAAAATCTTTGTGCGAACGCAAAATCAAGGTAAGCACGCCCCCTAGCGGCAATTGTCGTATGTGTGTGTGTGTGTGCGTGTGTGTGTGTGTGCGAGTCGGCTTTTGCGGCAAAAAGGCAGCACAGGCCTGGGCGTTGAGTGGGTTGGCTGCTCGCTGAATTCGCTCAAACAAAAATGTTTGCTCTCACTTTTCGCTGTGTTTGTTTTGTTCATTTCTTTCATGCTGCTGCTGCAGCCCCAGAGCGAGAGAGAGAGGGAGAGAGATATAGAGAGGAAGAGACTAACAAACACACACACACGCATTTCGGGGCTTCCTTTTGATTGTGTAATTGTGAGTTATGGAAGTGGAAAGCATAACCTTTGGCTTATGTCTGAGTCTGTGTCAAGGTTTGCAATTAGACACGCGTCCGAGAGTAGGTGGGGGGTGCTGTGGCACACACATGCCGTTAATTACCCAGGCTACGAGCTGCAAGCTCAACAAAGTGTGACCATACGAAGATTTTTACCATATTTGTATACCAACTATCGTAACTCGGAAAGTACAAGAGATTTTTTGTTGAAATTTGGCATGTGGCTTTATGGCATATAATTAGATGCGTCTGCCAAAGGAAGTCTGAATCGGTAGATAATTGCGTATAAAACAATTGATTTCATCTACTGATTGTGATTGACAACTGTTTTTGTAAACTGTCATCTGATTCTCTTTTTTATATTGTAGATTAACACAACTTGCCACAACTGGTTCGCTAAGCGACAATGCGAAACGGAAACACTCCAGGTGAGTCCATATGCAATATGACAAATGATGAGCTTTAAGTACCCGATCTATGTACAGCTGTTTCGGTTGACAGCATTGTATATAAAATATATAGTTAATATGGGATATAACTAAGCGACCTTTGACATCAAATCTTCCAATAATACGATCAAGAAATGGAGCGGAAGCTCCCAGATGTGGATTTCAATATGAAAGTCCATTGCGTGAACTAAATTTAAAGCTTCCTTGAGTTCTATTTTTGGGCAACTCGCAGCTAACTATAAAATGTAAACAAAAAGAGTGCAAAGATTACTAATACGAATGGAATTTTTGGTAGCGTGACCTCTGGCTTGATCTGTGACCTCCTCAGAAGCGATTTGTGAGCAGCTGATGCTAAGCATATAATCAGATATGGATTCGGAATTGGGCTACAGCGCAGCATCAAGTTGAACAACCTATCGCCCCTTATAAACATGGGATTACAGATTATATATATATAGAAAGAGAGAGAGAGAGAGAGAGGGAAGGAGAACTATTTCTTGATAATCAGACGAGCGCGTGTGTGTGTCGCGGCATTATCGGGCGCATTGTTTAAATAAGTGTCGTGCTCTGATTTATTAGACCAACCATATCGATATACTATATATACATATACCGCCAAGTCGCACCGATCCGACTACGTCAATTCCAGAGCCAAAGAGCGAGATGTTTTGATTAAAACTCTTTTGTCATCGCCGCGCGGTCCTCGATTCGTATAGTCGTGACTGATAGCACGATCGCAGCTCTTCGCATGGAGGCTGCGAAATGTTTTTCAGTTGTGCCCGATGCCTTATACTATATGGAAATATAGCGTCTATATACTTTGCTTCTTTGTATGTAGTTCGGGGTGTTTGTGGTCATAAATCGTGGAGAATTGTGTCAAAATATTTGGTTGCGCATTAAAATGAATTTGTTACTTAGAATTTGGGTGGTCCTCAAGCGCTAAACGTCTATCTAAATGTTGCGACCGTTCCGCGAATCAGATCTCGTAATCTCGATGAATTTAGACATTATGTATATTCAATCGGTGTGTCGATCTGCATTGCTGAAAGATGATTGTTATCTGGAACTTCAATTATTGCTACCAGAGAGCATCAAGCTTACGAACGAAATCTTAAGTCGAGGCCAAGGTTCCAAGACTCCACCTAGAAGCAGGGAAAATGGGGAGTTGCCTGATCTGGCTTGATCTAGGGAACTAGATTCAAACTAGAGCGAAACATTTGTTGTTGTCCCAACAACTGTTGACGAAGTAGAAGATTTGAAGGATTATAAGGTTACTGAATCTTACGATCTATCCAGTCCAAATAGCATGAAGATGTGAAGATAGTATCACAACCGAGCCGACAAAAAGGAATAACCTGTATGCGAATCGAAAGGCTGTCGAGTCGGGATGGGGCCAAATAGGATCCTGATTTCAAGGAATTCCCAACTAATCTGCAATCTCTTGAACTAGTTTCCAGCGATGACGCACCCATAATTAGCCAAATACTAAAGTATTAGGAAGCTCATCCGACCGTGATCTGTGCTACATCCAAAGGAAAGGAGTTCCTGCCGGTGGCCCGTTTCCTGTCAGGAATGAGGATGGATCAACTCGACTCTTGTGGGTTGTGTTTCGCTTCGATTAAATGGCTGTCCGCTCGTTGGCGATATTATCTTCACACGAGTTTCATCTCATGGAATCTTGTTCAGTTAACAATCAAGTATCGAATACCTGAGCGGGAGTCGAATTCCCAACATCAAGCAGAACTAGGCAACTCCTTATTTTCCCCAACTTTAAGGTCGAGTCTTCCGTAATTCCTTCCTTTTGATGAGATGATGAAGATGGGAAGTTCTTTGTGGGTAAAAAGTTAAATTTAAAGAAAGGAAACAAACATTTGGATGGAGTATACAGGGATCTTAACTTTGGTTTCCATTAAATATGCTTGAATATGGAAAGTAGAAAGTATGTCGCGATCAATTGTGGGAATTGTGGACTAGCATAGATACGAGAAACAGCTGTTAGTCATGGGAAGCCCGCGAGGTGCTTTTCCGGGTTCCATTTAGATATTACGAATGGGCCACCTGTGCGAGGCTCAGTAATATCGATAGATAGGGCATATAGTATACGTGTTCGTATCATAATTTACTTAGTTCATTAGCCAGGTGTACAGCATATTTTGCTGTCATATCTGCCGAAATGCCGAACACCTGGAAACCATTAGTCATATGCCTATTCGAGGGTGCAAAGATTAATTTTGATTTCTGTGTTTGTTTGTTTTTTTTTTTACCCTCGTGCCTTACGCAACTTCGCTATCAACGTGACGTTTTATTGTTGAATAGATTTGCGTTCGCCTGGAAAAGTTGCCAATTGCAAAGTTTCCCTCGACCAACTCGTTTTCACTTTGAGCCTATTTTTCTATCCATTGCCCGTCCATCTTTGATCCCAGCGCAGCTCCCCCTCGAACCGACGACCTGCCCACAGATACAACATCATATCTTTTAATGAGACTATTAAACAAACAAAACGCCCCATGAAAGTGACGCCCCACATAAAAGCCAAACAAGTTAACATTGCGCCAGTCGCGAGTGCTGCACTCTAAGATACCCTGTAAACAGGCCGGAGGTGCACTTGGCTACATCGTTGTAATCGATATTTATCGATCTTGATCTATGTACTTATAAGTATCTAAACTAAGTTTGTTTGCATTCCAAATGTGTTTTGGCTCTTAGAGCCAAGATCTCGCGAAATCGATATTTATCGATTTGGGAAATCTGCAATGGATCTGATCTATGGTCTTACAATAATCTGATATAAGTTGGCATGCATTCTAAATGTGAGCTATTTAGATACTATTGATAAAGTCTAGAAAGGAACTCAGGTCTGTCTATCAAATTTCAGATCTCTATACTATGTTATCTGAAAATCATTTAGAAATAAAGTTTAACAATCGATATTTATCGATTTGGCATAGGAAATGCAGTACCAAATCTGATATACACATGCCATCTAGGTGGGATATATGATGATCTGCATTTCAAACTGTCTGATCTCTGACTTTCGCAGACCTATCCAAATGGGGATGGCTGGAAATCGATATATTATCGACTCTGAAACCAGGATTTTAAATTTACTCTTAATTAGGGTATTTGATAATCAGCAAATTAAAATATGCGATTCCTAACTCTTAAACTCCCTAAAATCTACCCAAAAAAGGGAGCTAATATCGATATTTATCGATTTGGAAGATGCATAAAGAACTAGTCTAATTCCAAGCCAATTGTTATCGATTTCCCTATTGAAAGTTTGGACTGTAGATAAAGCTACATAGCATACGAAAATATAGGCTTTGTAGCCGTGGATACCTTGCCATATTCTTCTACATGAATAAGCACAATCTTATCAAAGTCATCTGTATCTAACTCTAGAGGGTACAGGGTATATACAGAGGCCCCAACAGATCAAGAGTTAGACAAAGTGAAGGTTGTTGTTGTTGTTGTTTTTGTCGGTTGCGGTTTTGCATAGCTCATCTGTGAGGTGACCATGACTAGCGCCTGGCTTTGTGCGTATGTGTGGTGGGTTTTGGTGAGGGGGGCGGGAAGCGGCACGGCGAATTCAGTTTAGTGCAGCAGTTAACGACAGTGTTGCCATATCGATAAACGCTTGCCCACTTATCTTTGGATTTTTATCGAAAATAATACGGTAAAAGTTCAATTAAGACTAAAGAACATTGGCTAGTGGGTGCGGCTAGCGGGCGTGCAGGGCAGGGGCAGCCCCCAGCCCGACCACGCCATTTATTCCGTGTAAGATAGCACATTGTTGGTCAGGTGAGGGCGCGAGCGGGTTATTGTATTTCTCTTTCGTCTTAGTATTTCGTCTCTATATTTAAATGCTGTATAATTATTATTTTTCGCCTTAATTATTTTTGCACAATGGCAAAAGCAAAACTGACAAATCATCATGTGGAGCCGTAGCCAAAGGGAAACAAAAAAGTGTGTGTAGTCTGTTGGTCAACTTTTTTGGGGTCAGCAAAAAAACAGAAAATTTGGCAAGAAAAAACCAATTCGCTGAGCGAAAGGTGGGCAAAGCAACGAGCGCTTAACGGTTAATAGTTAAATCTCAGCTGCGAATCTGTTGGCATCAGCTGCTGCTGCTGCTGGTGCTTCCTTAGATAAACCAAGCACCTGTCTGGCAGGCAGACCGAAAGGGAGAGAGAGAGAGAGAGAGAACAGAACTTTATTCTGCCTCTGCGGCCGGTGCTTCTTTTCTCTTTTCATTGTTAAGTTTCTTAACAACAATAGCAGAAAATCAACGCTGACGGCTACGTCGACGTTGACGCCAACGCAACGCAGCATGATAAGCGCGCCGAAGAAGTTAAACACACAAACACACGCACACATACATAACCGTATGCATGCATGTGGCCACGATTCGCCGTCGTATGTGGTTGCCTGTTCGCCGCGTCGCCTCGCGTCGTCTCAGATATTGTTGATGTAGGGCCGCTGCCGCCGCCGTCGCCGCTGCTGCTGCTGCTGCTGCTGCTTTTGCTGGCTGCCTGGCTGGACGGTGGGTCTGGCCGCAACGGCGCTTCAATTTCAAATTCAGTGCGAAAGCGAACGACAAGGCAGACGGGCAGCCAGTGAGCGGGAGAGAGAGCGAGCGAGCGAGAGAGCGCTTTTCAAGCAGCAGCGGTGGCCGCTTTTCCACATTTTGTGTTTTTATTCTTTTCAAATACATAAACAGTTTTATTATTATTTTTTCTTTTTTTTTTTATATACATTTTTTTTTTCGTGTGCTCGGTTTGTTTTTTGTTTGCCGTTAGCAGCTATCGCGCGCGCACACGACAACAATAAAGTTTATCAACAAATAAAAAGTCCATTCTAGTGTAAATGTTTATAAATTGCGGCGAATTAGTTTGGCGTTAACAACACCAAAGCGAAAGACGCGCAAAACAAACTAACAACAACCTCGATCAAACATATTTCGCAAAACAACGGTTAGCGGCAAACGGAGCCGTAGACATTTACATATGCACATACATATGTATGTATGTATGTACATACATACGTAGCCGGGAGTACGGCCAAGTGACATCATAAAGCAAAAAGTGACGGAAATTGTTGGCTGTGTGTCGTGGCCAAAAATAAATGCAAAAAAGAATAAAACAAAACAAAACAAAACAAAAATCAAAAAAAGCAAAGAACAAATTCAACTTAAATAAGAAAAGAATTGTACTTCACAGCAGCAGCAACAACAACAACAACAACAACTAGCGGTAAAAGCAAATACACGCGCACAGCAAAGAGCTGCTGGCCAGACCAAAACAACAACAACAACAACAACAACACGTACGGCGCGTAGTGAGAGCGTGTGTGAGCAAGAGGGAGGGAGAGGGAGAGTGCTGTCAAATGCCGGGCGGCTGCTGCGTGGCGCCATCTATTGTTTGACAGGGCCAAAAGAACTTTGCCAGCAAATAGCCACACATAAACACAAACACACACACACACATGCGTAGGCAAACAGCTGATGCTAGAAAGAGAGCGCGCATCTGCAGTACGATTACGCAAAAGAAAGCCTCGTTTATGGTACTATACATATACATATATATATATATATACATTTAGTATAGTATATATATTTATTATCTAAATCTATGATAATCATGATTGAAGTTCGAATAATTATCAGTTGGCACTCGAGCGAGCTCTTTGTTAACGATATTTCTGGCATATAAATAACTTTTAACAGAGCTGCTAACTATATACAAATTAGCAGATACTGTTAAATTAATTTCGTTCTTAATTAAGAGATCTATGATAATGCCGGCTCTCACATTAGAGCTGCAAGCTTTATGGCTCTTAGCTGTAAACATCCACAGATGACAGACAATTGGCCAAAACTGTGAATTCACCGTGAAATATGCGATTTTTTTTGCAGATTGCACACTTAACATTTGCATAGAGTCAAGATATTTTTGGCCAAAAATTAACTTTAGATTAGTTTAGTTTCGTCGAGATATAAAGTGCAGCACCCAAAACTGTTAAGTATGGAAAATTTACAACTTCAAATACTTTTCCAATTGGGGCTACAAATAGGTTATACGATAAATATACTTTCTATATCGAAGCAAGAGACTTATAGATATCCAGCTAAGAACATCATTTCGATATTTGAGATGTTTCTTTTGACTTTACAGTTCAGGCTAATGTGATTCAAGTTTAGTTTTATTAAGGTTCGATTTGTAGTTGATGAATGCTGGCAATTGCGGTTCATAACCGATAATAACCGGTCGTAACCGTTGCGGCTTAAACCCGTCTACCCGCTTTGCAGGCAAGAGACACACACGGACGAGTCTCACGCATGAAGCGGCAGCTGCTATTTGCACGCCTGCTGCAGGCGAGCTTTCGAAAGCTCACCAATACACATGCAAGCGTTCAATATCACATGTGTGTGTGTGTGTTAGTGTGTGTGTGGAATAGTTGATCGACCTCCCGGTGCCTGAACTGCTGCTCGCACTCTGCAATGTCAACGCGACGGCATAAAAATAACTTTGGCTCTGCCCTTCTTTCTGCAGCCAGAGCTGATCGCGAAGATGTTGTTGCTGATAGGAAAGACACGCAAAGGCTGCCAACTAGAACAATAAACTAAGCACAAATAAAGAGAGAGAGTAAGAGAGAGAGAGAGAGTGAGAAAGAACATTGTGAAATAATAAGCTAGAGAGGAGAAGGAACTCGAAACAATGGCCACAATCAGCGAGGAGGTCAACGATGGCGATGGGAACGTCGAGTCATCATCGTCGACGGAGCAGCTAAAGGCCAAAAAGAACAAATCCAATTTGTTTCTCATCAAATCGTACAGCTTTATTGAGAAGCCCAGCAGCAACAACAACAACAACAACAATAATATTAACAATAATAATAAAAACAACAACAATAATCATCATCATCAGAACAATAATAATAATAATAATATTATTAACAAGCCGGATTTGAAGCCATTCGCGGACATCGCCTCCCTAATGCTGGTCGCCGGCGAGCAGCCCACGAAGAAGGCGCGTTCGAAGAAGCCCAATAATAAACAAAAGCCAGCGAAGACGAAGGCGAAGCGCGGCAAGGCGCTGGAGGAGCAGCTCATCGGCGCGCAGCTGATCAGTGAGCAGGAGGCGCAGCTGCTGCGCCGCAGTCCGCACGGGTATGTGGAGCTGCGCGACCAGTTGCCGGCGGCGCATGGCCAGCTGCCACGCCCACAGTCGCTGCCAGCCAAGGTGCACTTCGAGGCGGCCAACGAGACGCTGTGCCTCGCAGCGCAGCCGGCGAAGCGTCGCGGCGGCAACATCAAACGCGAATCCTTTCTGCGCCAGAGCCTGCAGTCGATACGCCGCAGCTTTGGCTCCAATAAGCACGCGTCCAAGTTATCGATTGCCACGCCCACAGCCACAGCAACACTCTCGCTGTCGCCGGGCTCATCGAACAGCTCGTCGACGTCAACGTCGACGACATCCTCGTGCTCCTCAGCAACGGCCATCAGCATGTTGAGCAAGGCCCAGGCGCACAGTCATCTGCTCGATGAGTTCCTGCCCACGCCCTTTGTCCTGCTGCTCAACAATGATGCGTTGGGTGACCAGAAACAGTATTTCGCCCAGGCTGTGGATATGTACGATGGCGCGCTCCGGGCTAACAGGTAAGAAGCTTTCATCGAGCTTTTCCGTGGGGATGGACCCTCAGTTGTGGGATTCAAATACATTCAAATGGCATGTTTGCTGCTCAAAACTTCAAGTATTTGACGCTTTATTGAGCTTTGAAAGTGTTTAAAATCTTCAGAGGTAAAAGCGTCTAAAAAAGCTTGTTCTTATTCTTCCTTTAGAGTTTTGTGTGCTCTTAATGCTTGGAGCTTTCGTGTGGTTTTCAATTGGTGCTGACTTCAAAAGCTTTTAGTTGCTTGATTAACTGTTGGCTTTTGTAAGCTTCAGCTTTGGATGGCTTTCATGTGCTTTTAGCCAGCACGACAAACGGACGTTTCATTGATTTTTTGTTGGGATCTTAGAGCTTTCATGTGCCAGCTAGTATCGGTCTGCAGCTTTATTGAGCTTTTCAGCTTGCAAATTGACTTGAGCGACCCTCGTATTACGTTTACGCCCCCCTGTTTATTGCCTGGTACTGCCGTGAAGCCTTTTCCATTGTTGTTTGCATTGATTTTTACACATGTACAGAAAAGAAAAGTCAAGGCCAAGCTTTTCAACCTGCTGCAGCAAATCAGACCGGATGCCACGGCCCTCCGCCCCTTCTCCACTTGACCAGAAATCAAGACTTGGCTCTTATAATAGCTAAGCTGAGCACATTTTGAGAATTGATAGCCAGCGTCAGCCATCGATTTGCATTCATTATAGACCACACCCAGTGCAAAGATGGGGCTAATGGGGTATTCCCTATCTTTAGGAAATGTATGTAACAGACAGAAGAAGGCAGAGTATATAGATTCTTGATCTGGGTCAAGACTTGAAGCTATAAGAGCTGGAGGTCTTACATTTCAAATACGTTTTATGCCAATATCGAATTATCGATAAATATCGATATTGAGGGAAGCCTTTCAGCTATAAGATAGATTATGGGGGAAGTACATCTTTTAAAGCTACATTTTTACTAGCCATATCCCGAAGACTTTAATAGCTAGAGACATCAACTTTGGCTATAATATAGATTATGGGGTATATAACTATCGATAAATATCGATATTAAGGGAAACCTTATCTTGGTTTACGTATAAGATTGATTATGGGCGAAATATCGATAAATATCGATTTCGAATCAAACATTTTTTAGCCATTTCTCGAAGACTTTCAAAGCTAGAGACATCTGGACATTTGGGTATACTCTAGATTATGGGGCATAATATCGAACTATCGATAAATATCGATATTGAGGGAAGCCTTTCAGGTATAAGATAGATTATGGGGGAAGTACAGCTTTTAAAGCTACATTTTTACTAGCCATATCTCGAAGTCTTTAATAGCTAGAGACATCAACTTTGGCTATAATATAGATTATGGGGTATATAACTATCGATAAATATCGATATTAAGGGAAACCTTATCTTGGCTTACGTATAAGATTGATTATGGGAGAAATATCGAAAAATATCGATTTCAAATCAAACCATTTTTAGCCATTTCTGGAAGACTTTCAAAGCTAGAGACATCTGGACATTTGGGTATACTCTAGATTATGGGGCATAATATCGAACTATCGATAAGTATCGATATTGAGGGAAGCCTTTTTAGTCATATCTTGAAGAGTTTAGGTAAAAGAAAGATTATAGGGGAAATATCTACTTTAAAGCTTCATTTTGTTAGCCATCTCTCGAAGACTTTCAAAGCTAGAGACATCAACTTTGGTATGCAGGCTCTCGTTTAGTACAGACAGGTCCTGAGTATTTCACTTCTTTGCCCAGTACAGGGTATCTCGCAGTCAGGCACACTCACTCGAGCTTTTACTTTGCCGCTGCTGATCGATTTGTGTTTAAAGACGACAACGACAACGACAACGACAACCACCTACAAATTGAGAGCTCTTCAACTTCCGATTTGCATGCGTCGAATGTCCGGCGAATGGACGATTGGCCGATTGACAGATCGATTGATTGACAGACTGATCGATTGATAGATAAATATAATTACGCAAAGCCCAACAACAACATAATGCCGCTGACAAACTTGGGCTGCGCCACGTATTTGGCGTCTGGGCTGCAATTGTCGTTGCCAAATTTGAGTCTCGTAAAATGAACAATGGAATTTCTGTGACGTCACGGAAAAGCTAATTTTGCATTTAGCAATAATGCGATGGACGTCAACTAATAAACATTAACAAATACATATACATACATGTATGTACGTATAAGCGATTAGGCAAATATTTTCTATAAGAGAAAGAGAAAGAGAGAAAGGAGAAGAACCTCATAGTGATAACTCTCCAGAGGGAAGGAGGGAAATGCTGCGATTCCGAAAGAGTTTCACAATCGAAGATAACATTTTTGTGAATATTTGAACTTTTCTTTGTTTTGGGTATTTTGAGAATTCTGTAAAATTGAAAAGCGCAAATTTCGAGTTAAATTTCCAGTTGGAAGTCGAAAACTTTTTGAAATTTAATCTCTAATTGCTTTGATTTGATAAGATTCTCAAATTTCGCTCTTTCGAAAGCTCTCAAGTTTCTGGAAACGAGAAAAAACTGAAATTGAAATGTTTTTCATTCAAATTGTGAAACGATTTGAATGATTTCTGAAGAGAGAAGAGAATAAGTTTGTAAAAGTTTTCGCGCTTCTCGTTTGCATTTGAAATTGTGAATCAATCTCAAATTTACCGTAAGTTCTTTCCTTATCTTCAAATCGATTTCGTTTGAAATTGTGAATCAATTTCCTCAAATCGAGTTCAAAGAGATGTTTACCAGGAAAACTGTGGCAATATCTTGAAAAGCAAGCGAACGTTAACAAATGTCAACAGAACTATATACAAATATACATATATATATGTATATACATGCTCATATCTGGAGGGGGAAGCGGGGGTACGTTGCCCATGTAAATGTTATAAATAGGTTTAATTTGGTTGAAAAAGCGTGGCATCTCCGGTTTCAGTCATGTTTACGTGTTCAGCTGCAGCTACAGACATTCTGGCACTGCATGTAACTGTATGTAGCATATATGTATGTAAATGTGGGCATATATATGTATGTATGTATGTGTATGCCCCGAGCTGCCCTTCTAGGGGCAACTGCTGCCAACCCCCGCTCAATTGAGCGACGAGTTGCGTGCAATTTGTTGCGCCTCCGCTTTCAGCTTAAAAGTCCAATGCATTCCCAGTGTAAAGTCCATGTGTGTGTGCGTGTGTGTGTGTGCGTGTGTGTGTGTGTGTCATTTACATGTGAACGATTCACTTTGCCTCGACAATAGTGAATATATTTTTCGAGTGCATTCGCGTTGATTGAATTTCCAGCGTTCTTATCAAAGGCGTCGTCCGATGCCCGTTCAAGTGCCCAGCCCCCCTCCCCCCTCTCTCTCGTACACCCTCAACCCCGCCCATCCTCGCCCCGCCCCCCTGTTGACTAACAGCGTTAACATTAACACAAATGGGTCAATTGCCTGTTATAGGTTACGAATATCATTTGCAATTTGTAAATTTTACGCTCTAAATTAATTAAATAACTGTTACGAGAAGCGAAAAATTGCATTGAATTTGTCCGAACAATTGCGATTTACAAATAGCCAAAGCATAATTAAATTGATCTTAAAACAATTCTCGATTCAAGAATGGAAATGGAAATGGAAAACGACAACAAGAGCTTGACATTTGCGCACAGCTTAAACTTGTTGCGAATTTTAAGGAGCTCAGAGACAGTTCAGTTTTTCTCCTTCTCCTTCTTAAATACCTTTCAAATTATGATAATATTATGAAATCTAGCTGAAACTGAACTAATTGAGTTGAATAATATTTGTCGCAACTGGAGTTCAATTGCAAAGTTAGCTACGCTCTTGAATAAGGAAGTCACGCGCTGAGGCAAATGAGTTTTTAACGAGCTTTTGAGATTTTTAGCAAATGACTTTTAGCATTAGCTTCATTTTATTGCCTTTTAAGTTGATGTTGAACCAAAATGAACTTTGAATATTTAACATTAACACCAGCTTAAAGCTGGCTTAAAGTTTTCTTCTCGTGTTTCTTATAGCTCAACAACACTCAAAGTAGCCAAAAATCAAAGATTTAAGTAAACCATACTGATAAGTTCGTTGTGCTTATCTTAAAGCTCGCTAAAGCTTAGAAAAGATAAAGCTCGGATCGAAAGCTCTATTTTTAGCTTGATGCGGGTTACAACTGCACTTAATGTAATCTACGTCATAGCTTTAAGTTCATTCTCTTCTCTTAAAGCTCATTATGCGCAGCTTAAAGCTTTAGAAAAGATAAAGCTTAGATTGAAGCTTGAGAGGAGCTACAACTGCACCCAATGTAATCATCATCAAAGCTTTAAGTACATTCTCTTCTCTTAAAGTTTATTTTGCTCCGCTTAAAGCTTAGATTGAAAGGTGTCTTTTGTCGCTGAAGGAGAGCTACAACTGCACCCAATGTAATCTAAATCAAATCTTGAAGTGCATTCTCTTCTCTTAAAGTTCATTGTGCTCAGCTTAAAGCTCGCTTAAGCCTAGCAAATGCTTTGTGTGCAGATGAGAAGCTTTTGCCCTGCTCCAGTTGTATGTGAGAGTCAGGCGAACGATTTATAATCTGTTGAGCATGTGGACCACGATTGAGGCATCGCAATACACTGACTGCAATAGCCCCTCCCACCTCCCCCAACGCCCCCTTACAGCCACAAAGCACCCCTGCAGCGTTTGGCTGAGATTAGCTTTGGGTCGCAAGATAATCGCTTGCATTAAATGCATTGCACTCAAACAAAACAAAACAAAACAAAACACCCATAAACGAGTGTCACACTTAATATAAACACGCTGATAATGCCACACACGCACACACGCACACACACACACACAGCAACACCCCTCTCAACCTGCACACACACATAGAGAGAGAGAGAGCACCCCGCGACCCTCAACCCTGGCCTGCCTTCAACTTTTGTGAGATCTGTGAAACACACTTCACATTCAATTGACAGCAAAATGTTTCGTCCATATACCTGTCCCTCTTCCACCAATGTGTGTGTGTCTCTCTTTGTGTGTGTGTCTCCCTCTCTGTGTGTGTGTGCTTCCCTCTGTGTGTGTGTGTGCTTCTAGTTAGATGCCATTGAATGGATTTTAATAATTTCACATATTTCAGTTTGTCAGCCGCCGTCGAGCGGCCCGGCGAAACTTTTGCCGCAAATTCGACCAAGCAAAAAGTTCATAAAAATAACAACAAAATAACAACAACAAAAATATATTTAGAAAAAGCAAAAGAAGCAGCTTAAAAGAAGTTCGCGCACGTCCCAAAAATTGTTGTGGCCACTTTTTTTTTTTTTTTCTTTTGTGTTTTTGTTTTCGGTACGTTGACATATCATAATTCATAGTCTTGTACTATATTTGTATTTGTATTTGTATTTGTATTTGTATTTATTTATGTTTTTTTTTCTGTTTTGGTTGTGAGTGAAAGTGTGTTGTCCAAAGAATGAGCTGGAAAGAAAACATAAAGTGAATGCAGTTCGAATTGAACTAGGAATAACGAGAGAGTCAGGATAACTTCGGCACGCCGAAGTTTTGATACCCTGTGCGAAAAGTGAAGCTCGTAAATGCAGAGTTTGATGAAAACTAATTCATCTAACGATTCTTTCCATAGACCTAAAGATATTGATAGGACTTGACTCAGATGCAGTAAATGCTGGGGTTGGTTAACATAACTTTATGCACAGAAATGTGTTTTTCACACAAGAACTTAACTTACGACCGATTCTTCCTATAAGATATACTGATCCGATCTTGACAAGATCCTGCATGTATCTGAGAAACAGAGAGAAACTTGTAAATGACAAGTTTTTGCATGATATCTTGACAAACAAACGAGTTTTTCATACAAGAACCTACTTCTAGACCGATTCTTCCTATTGCAACTATATGATATAGTGTTCCGATCTTGATAAGATCTGGCATATATATGAGAAATATATGAGAGAAACTTGTAAATGATATCTCCACAAACAAATGAGTTTTCCATACTAGAACCTACTTCTAGACCAATTCTTCCGATTCTTCTTTCGATAGATGCGATGGGATCTGTTGAAGTATTGAAATCTCAAAACAAACTCAATCGCTTCTTGCTTGCCGCTTGTTGGTGAATTCTATAGAAATCCTCGAAACGTGTTTGTTTTTCTTCTTTTTTTCTTGTTTTCATATATGAGATCTGGCTTTGTCTTTTGCCTATTGATTTTCCGATTATATAAACGCTTTTCCATTCATATTCCGCAAAGTGAGGTGAATTCAAAACGATTGTGAACTAAAACAGTTCGGAATTCGCTTGGATCGAGCCGAACTTTGATTCTTCCATGAATGAATGCATTTAAGAATTTGAATGGCATAAGAAAAGTGCATTTCCTTCAAGAAAGACTTAAACCTTTGAAGACAAAGAAAGATATACTATTCGAAATGTGCTATAATCATTATATGTATATATAAAAGATGTTCTATATAAGAGACAATGCAACTAAAGAACAATTTGTTGAATTCTTCTCTTTGCAGGTATGCATCAAGTTTCTAATGAATATGTTTACGGAAAATGGCACTTCAAAGCCAACGCTAGAACATTCAAGTATTTCCTACAAACACAGATATGTCTATATAAAACCCCAATTTAATGCCTTTTATCATATAATTGAAACGTGTGAACCGGCTCGCCGGTCGCAAGCTCTATGAAAAGTATAAATATAGATAGAGAAGATCGCACGCTAAAAGAAAAAAACTTAAGCCCGAAAAGACAACAGAAGCCGCAGACGGAAAGACGAACTCGGCTCCAAGCTAATAAAACTGTCGTAATTATATCATCAAAATTATAAAAGAACGTTACGAAAAGTTTGTCATAAATCATTTTGAGCGCTCTTCAACAGACTATAAAGCATATGTATATATACATATGTATGCATGGGTTAACATATGGTAGATATTTATACTAATGACGGCCAGATCATAAACATATTTGCACATCAGTTTATACACATACATACATGCGTACAGATATTTGCGATGAGCTATTAGACATGCCAAATCAATGCGAGATGAGAAGCGCGAGGAAAGGCGGCGATAAGGGGGCGATATACATATATATATATATCGATTTGTGTATATAGCTCGCGTTTTGTGTGTCCAGTTTTTGGCTGGGAGCAGGCAATTATTTATGGCAGTCGATTTTAAGACTGACATCAAAAACAAAATAGGCTGCCATGTTATTGTCTAGATTCTAAATACTCTGTTCGCCAACTGACAAAGAGAGTATATTGATTGTGATCAATCCAATTGTTACTTAGAGCTAGACTTGACAAGTTTATGCTGAGATGCTCTAAAGCAAGATCCACAGTTTGAAAATCACTTGGGCTCTTACAGTTTAGGAACCACCAATTCAGTATACAAAAAGCTTTTCTAAGACTGCAAGCAGGCTATTTTGCAGTCGGTTGCAGCGTTCTAACTGCTTCGTCTAATGAGTTCTCATTGAATGGGAATGAATTTATATAGTTTTTATCTAAACTTTGACTTCTATAGAATTCCAGCACATAGCATCATACAGCTTCACAGCACTATATCATACAACTTTCCAACACTGTATTATATAACTCTTCAACACTAAATCACATAACGTCCCAATGCTATATCACATCGCTTTCCAACACTATATCATATAACTTCCCAACACTATATCAGAACACTTTCCAACACTATATCAAAACACTTTCCATCACTATATTACATATATACATATATTTCCCACAACTTCCCAACTCTATAACACACAACTTTCCAACACTGTAGCATATAACACTCCAACACCTCATCACATAACTTCCCAACAGTTTATCAAAGAGAGCACAGATTGTTCAATCGATTCTCTTTACGTCTAATGACAGCTTCCATAAGACTTATAATTGGTTTGAATACTTCGATTTCTACTAAGAAATATTTGTGGATAGCTTTAATTACTTGAATTTACCCAAAAGCCAAAATAGATTCAAGTCTGTGTTTGCGCGTTTCAATGGGTTTGTGTCCAACTGGATATTCGGCGGTATTTCATAATTGATATGCATTATATGAACGGCCATTTAATTGCTTTACTATGCCATTCACTATTTACAAGCGATTGTATATCCTGCAAATGAGCAAAGCGAGGGGTATGATAAATGGGCAGAAGAAACTGGAAACTTGAACTTTATGATAGTACACAGAAGTTATTTGCACTGAGAGAAAATTTACGTACAAAATTGAAGCAATTGCGAAACGTGAAACATTCTGTGCAATAATTCTACAATAATCCTCAATTAAGTAAAAACAGTCTCCAATTAAGTACCAATTACTGAAAACAAGATAGTTCAAGCTTAAGATAAGCAAAAAGAAAGAGTTCTTAATGAAAGTTAGACTTAAATGAAGTATCGCAAAGAAAAGAAAGATCTTTGAATAAGAAGTTCGCACTTGGTTCAAGTAAACAAATTCTTGATACATAATTGTTAGCTGAGGCCACTTTAATCTCAATTACAGGGTATCTTCTAGTCAATTAACCTGCGCTCGGTCATGCTGAGTTGCTTGTTGTTATGTGACTTTGCTATTTTTATGCCTGCCAAACTGATAAGCATTAATGGCTGATATATACGCAATATACATAATGCTCCCAGCCGAACAAATACAAATGCAAATGCAAATACATATACATATACATATACATATACATATGTATATGTATGTATGTATGTATGTATAGGTCCAATCGTAGCAATGTGCAGCATATATGCATATACATATATACATGACTCACTGTGCACTGTGAAAAACCAAAACTCTTTGATATTGTGTTCGTGTGCGTGTGTGTGTGTGTGTGTGTGTGTGTGTGTGTGTGTGTGTGTGTGTGTGTTTTTCCCAGTAATATATTTTCCATATGTAGATATTTAGACGGAATAGATGTAAGCTAAATGCTCGTTAATATTTAGTTTTTCTCAGCTTTTCACTTGTGATACCCCGTGCATAGGGTATTCGCATTTTGTCATGTATTTGGTAACGTTTAGAGGGAAACATCTCCAAACCCATAGAGTATATTCTAGTCTAGCTCAGCATGAACAGCCGAGTAGAGATTGTCTTCAAGCTCAGCTGAGGCACGTCTCTCTGTTGCAGGAAAAACATATATATCGGCCCGATTGGGCTTCTATATCATATAGTTGCAATAGGAAGAATCGGTCAAAGAGAAGGTTCTTGTATGGAAAACTCATTTGTTTGTCGAGATATCATTTACAAGTTTCTCTCTGTTTCTTATATATATACAGGATCTTGTCAAGAGTTGCCATAGGAAGAATCAGTCGTATATGAAAAGCTTGTTTCTCTATCAAGTTGATCTTGACCAACTCCAGCATATATCCAGAATATTATATCTCCTTAGGAAGAATCGCTCAAAAGAATCTTTTTTTTGTATCGAAAACCTATTCAAATGTCTGCAAGGGTATTTGGTCTTCGGCTTGTCTCAGTTATCCTTACTTTCTCGCTTTTGTTTTTCTTTTTTTGTTTTGGCATTCGTGAATTCAGTTTGTAGTTCTTCCGGGCTTCAGTTTGTTGTTTGTGGCCGCTAATAAATAGAATTTTCAACAGATTTCCAAAATATTTACGAGCAACGTCAAAAGAAAATGTTCGCCTACATTTCCATTAGCTCGAGAAAACACGATTGTTTTTTCTTTTCTTTTCTTTTTGATTTTCTAAAATTTTCTGCAATTTGTAAATGTTTTGAATTCCGAAAAACTGTTTGTCAATTGGTTGCAGCAGCAGGGTAAAGAGGGGAAAGTGGGGGAGGGGAGGCGGAAAAACTTTTGACTATTTATTTTCATAATTAATAAATGAGGCTGGACGGAAGGGCTTGAGAGGGGGGGGGGGCACAATTTCCGGCTGGAATTCAAATCGCGCGAGTATTTTTTTTCGCACTCTGTTCCGGCACGCTGGGCCGGGGGGCGGTGGGCGGTGGGCGGTGGGCGTGGGCGGGCGGCATTCGCTCAGACAACATCGTCGTCATTTAATTAGTTGCGTGCCGACATTTGTCCACGCCTCCCACGCCCCCCACAGCCCCTGCTCGGACAAAAACTCTTATAGCCGCGAGGCATGACATTTTTTATGCTGACCTGCAGCATATGGGGGAGGGAGAGAAGAGTAGGGGGGAGGGTAGGGGTTGCTGCCGCTTAATGCAATTTGCGTTGCATTTGCCATAGTAACCGCCCACCTGCCCCGCCTCCCGAGGGGGCACAATGGGTTAATAAACTTTGCCCTTGCCCAGCTCAAACTATGCTATTGCAAGGGGTTCGACGCCTACACTGAGCGAAAAGATCTACAGCATTTGTTTGAATGTTGAACTATCGAAAAATGCAAAGATTGCTATTGAATATGTTTAAGGCCCAAAAATTGCATATAGATCGGACTTCATAGTCCGATTTTTCATGTGCTCTTCTTCATATTTTCTAATAAGTTACATGTTCAATGAACTTTCTCTCAGTGCACACATATTCGTGCATAATTGCTCGTATATTGTATGATAATGCATGTGGCAAATGCGTGTTGCATAAGCTACTCGGGCTGTACTCTGGAAATCGATACTTGTGCTCGTATTTACATTTATTCGGCTTAGCAGAAATCAAACTGAGAATGCAATTCGCAAAAATTTCACGGGCAGGGCCGTGAGAATTTGCACACCTGTCAATTGATTCGGGTGCCTAATGGGGCGTGGTTACCCCCAAAAGACCAAAACCAACATTTAATGATGCGCAACTTGTGAACTGTTTGTGACAAGCAAACTGCAATGGTTTGTGAACCGGTTCAAAAGTGGTTCAGCCGAAGCTTACCTCCAAAGTAGTTTGCCTAAGTGTAATACGCTTAGCCATAGAATCTGCTAACCTAGCTGAACTCTATAATTGTGTCTGTTTTTATACTATTCGAACCGGTTCAAAATTGGTTTGACTTTGTATCGCTTTAAAACTGAGCTATGATATTGTAATTTGAATGTAATGTATGTGAAATCAAACTAAACGAGCTTGTTTACCGAACCGTGCCCTTAATCAACTTAAGCTTATGCGCTCCGAACCGGTTTCAAAGTGGTTTGGCTTAAACTCACTGAAAGTATGAAAGTTGTTATATTACATGTTTGTATATGTAGCAAATTAACCTTTCTTTAAGAGTTTGTTAGTTTAAACTAGTTCCCTAATGGCTGATTTTGCACTTTTCCGCGAACCGGTTCACAAGCGGTTCAGCTTTATATCTGCCATAGTACTTAAGCTGCGAGGCTAAACTTATTTTAACTATTCGTCAACACCTTGGCTACTTAACTGAACCATGTTTCTTTGAATCCATACTCCACGAACCGGTTCAAATGTGGTTCGCCTTTATTTCACTGAACATTGTAAAGTTTTGATACTGAATTGTTGACTGCATAGCAAATAAACCCATCTCAAAGATCTTATAAGCTTAAATAGATTTCCTCACAGTTTGTTTTAAATTTCTCTGAACCGGTTCACAAGCGGTTCAGGCTCATAGCTACCAAAGTACTTGGGCTGCGCGCCTGAAATTGGGCGTAAAACGCAGCTGAAGTGTTCCCGAGCCAAGCCATGGTCATGACTCATCCTACAGTTGCCATGGTACGTTTGCCGCTTGCAACCCTGGCATTGGACCCGCAAGGGGTTTCGTATAAATTTGCTGCGTGGACACTCTTGGGCCAACAGTCAGCGTCGCGTTCTTGTGCCGTGCTAAGCTTAAGCTGAAGTATTCAATTGGCACAAGTCAATCGCAAACACACGAATAATCTGAATACATGTTCGAATACCATCGCATTGGTATTGAATTCGCACCTGTAATTCAAGACGAGGCGAGGCGAGGCGAGGCGGGGCGGGGCGGGGCGAGCTCCTCACATATGCTGAATTGTGTTTTGTTTTTGATGTCGCACGTGTCTCCTGTTCTGTGCTTATCAAGGCATTTAATATATTTGCACACTAAAATATATACAAGTCCATAAAACTTAATTTAATTAAGCTATCAAGCTGCAAATTTGAGCGCGTGTATCTGCAAGATACTCGTAAACAAGCCCCCCGAGGAGCCAGAACAGCCAAATGTATCGCACGGGCAGCGGCAGCGCTCTGCTCTGTCTCGCCCAGAGCCTGACTGTTAGCCATCCCAACAGCTGGAATCGCCACAACAACAACAACAACAACAACAATAACAACAACAGCCAAGCGACAGAGGCAAAGGTCAGAGGCAAGAAGCGCATTTTGCTCAAGGCCAGGTACGAGAATTGATATCAAACTAATACCCAAAAGCCGCAGAAGCCCAGAGATAAAAACAAAAGCCAAATAAACAAGATAGATTAGGACAAGGCCCAGAGATTCCCAAAGATATTTCCAGAGATTCCCAGAGATATTCCCAGAGATATTTCCAGAGATTCCCAGAGATTTGATAAGGCAATGAAAAACTTAAACAAGATACTAAGGATATCTGCCGCAAGCTCAAAACTTAATACCCCTGTACATAAGCGCCTTACGATTTGGGAGATTTGTGAGAATATCGAAAATAAATGAAAATGAAAATACTTCTATACAGAAGACCGATCCTTTCTATTGCAGCTATAGGCTATAGAGGCCCGATTTTGATAGGATCTTGTATCTTATATCTGAGAAGCTGAGTGAAACTTAGAATTGTCGACTTTTAATCAAGATATCCTAATAAACAAAGAGAATTGTCGATAGAAGAACCTACTTTGTGACCGTTCCTTTCGATCGTTCCTATAGCAGCTATATAATAAACTGATCCAATCCGTCCGGTTCCGAATTATGTGATAGAAAGACGGATCCATGCAAAGTTTCAAGACGAAAGCTTCCAAGCTGAAAGACTAGTTCCATAGAAACAGACAGACGGACAGAGGAACAGACGGACAGACGGACAGACGGACAGGGGGACAGGCGGACAGAGGATCAGGCGGACTTGCATTTGAAACACTAGCTTCAAAGGTGAAACGAGGGGAATTGGTTCACAATTCCCATTTCTTTAGTGGAACAAGCAGAAAATGTAACATTAAGTACAAATTTAGTTAATGCTATGCTTAGCATTTAGCAAAAGTTTTGCAAATGTGTTTAGACTTGCCGGGAACGAGTGGGAAATGAAACACTTTAATCAGCGATTGTCAAACTATTTTCTTGCGTGAAAGTGAAACGCTTTACTCGATGATAGGCGAGACAATAAACATCATCAGCCAACTGGAACGTATGGGAACTGGAACAGTGGCTTAGCTTGAGAGAAATATACATTTTGGCACTTGATTTTGCCAAAAGTATGGCAACTTGCCGGGAACGTGTGGGAAATAAAACACTTTAAATGAAAGTGATACGTTTTGCTCAAAGATAGGCGAGTCATTAAACATCATCAGCCAGCTGGAACGTATTGGAATTGAAACAGTGGCTTAGCATGAGAGA
The DNA here is from genome assembly GCA_037075305.1 of Drosophila kanekoi. Taxonomy (NCBI): domain Eukaryota; kingdom Metazoa; phylum Arthropoda; class Insecta; order Diptera; family Drosophilidae; genus Drosophila; species Drosophila kanekoi. The sequence continues at coordinate 1,656,986 of JBAMCE010000043.1, read as the reverse complement.
AATATACTTGTTTGGCACTTGATTTTGCCAAAAGTTTGGCAACTTGCCTGGTACGAGAGGGACATGAAACACTTTAAATGAAAGTGAAACGTTCCACTCGATGATAGGCGAGACATTCAACATCATCAGCCAACTGGAACGTATGGGAATTGGAACAGTGGCTTAGCTCGAGAGAAATATACTATTTTGACACTTGATTTCCACAATTCAAGTTCAAATTCGGGCGTAAATGCCGCCCAGCTGTGTGAGGTTATGATTTCGGGCAAGATAGAAAGAAAGAAAAGCAACCGATTTGAAACTCGGAAAAAGCGTTTACTTGTTAGAGCACACATATTGACGTTTTCGACTACAATTTTTGAAAATGTTTTGTTCAAATTTCGGATAGCTCGCTCAAAATTTGAAATCAGATTACCCGGTCAAAAAGATGAGAGTGAAGAGTGAAAAGTGTTCCGAGACGTGCGGGAATTGTGGAATAGAAACTGAAAATAACTCTGAAATACAATTTGAAATACAATTTGGGTAAGGAATCTCTGGGCATGCAACTTGTCAAACTTGCGCTTACCACGGTTCGCTTTACGCTAATAATAAATATATATATATATATATGATATGATATGATATATGATATATGATGTGTGTTTGTGTCTTTGTGTGTGTGTGATTCCGAAGGAGCTGAAGATCTCTAGTCGGACGAGGCGGGCGTATTGGGATGTCGCTTGCGTACGGCGCCCAGGGCCTCGTAGCTGATCAGGGATGTGGAGGGGACCCGTGTGGCGCTGGAGCACTGAAGACGTGGACTGCTGCATAGCTTACTTGGGGCCTTGCCCATCTGCATGAGTAGCTCGTCGATGCGCTCGGTCTTCACCTTGATGATGTTCTCCATGTGGGCGAGACGCTTCTGTGTCGACTCAATGATCGCCTCCTTGGCCTGATTGTCGCGCGCCATTTTCTCGTACAGCGAATAGAGTATCATCTTTTGCGGCACCTGAACAATGCCGTCGCCCACCTGTTTGTTGACGACCACCGTTTTCACCTCGTCGTTCTCCTCCCAGATCTGCTCCTGGGCCAGTATCGCGTTGCGTGTCTCGACGACGCGCTGTCGCTTCTTTAGGCGCATTATCTCATGGAGCAGCACCTCGGCGGCGCCGTGTGCTCCAGTTGATAGCATCTCGATAAATTCGCGACTTAGTGTCAAATTGAATTTGGTCAGCACCTTGTAGTTGAACGTCTCCCAGTTGGCCACCTTCAGCTGAACGCTGCTCCGTTTTGGAAAATTATTGAGATCCACCAGACGCGGATGATCCCGTTTCATCATCTCCGCCAGCGGCAATACGTCGGAGAATTCGCGACGCAAACGGTTCGTATTGATTTCGTTCTGCTGTAGCCATTTGTGCACCTCGGCGATCTCCTCGCTGTTGAGGTTCTTGCTGGTAATAGTGTGCATGCTGCTAGGCGCTACCGGACGCCCGGCACGTGGTTTCTTCTAGTTCAGAATATTTGATAAATAAATATATATATGGATATAGGTTAATACACACTGAATATTATGATATTGAGCTCGAAATGTTTTCGAGTGAGCTCAAAAAAAAAAACTAAAACAAAAAACTCTCTGAGAACTGACGCAGCGTTTGCTCCGATTGAGGCCAAAAGCGTGCCGAAAAGAGAACCCGAAACTGCCAAATCAAAGAGAGATGGTCGAAGATGATTCCGCCATCATATCCAATAAAGAAACATTTTTCCAGATATTCTTTTGTCCTTCGTTATTTGTTCACATTCGGTTTGGAGGTGTCGCTCTTAAGGCAGGTTAAGATATCATGAACAAGTAATAAATCTTCTAAAACAACCTTATGAACTTTCGCTTAAGCAGAGCTTTCACTTAAACTTAAGCTTTCGCTTAGGCTAAGCTTTTGCCTAGGCCAAACTTTCACTTAAGCTGAGCTTATGCGTGTGCTCAACTAGCGCCTAGGCCGAGCTTTCGCCTAGGCTGAGCTCTTACTTAAGCTGAGCTTTCGCCTAAACCGAACTTCCACTTAGGCTGAACTTGTACTTAGCCTAAGCTTTCACCTAAGCTGAGCTTACGTTTAAGATGAACTTGTGATTAGCCTAAGCTTTCGCCTAGGCTAAGCTTTCACTTATGCTGAGCTTTCGCTTAGGCCGAACGTTCACTTAAGCTGAACTTGTGCTTAGCCTGAGCTTTCGCTTAGACTAAGCTTTCACTTAAACTGAGCTTACGCTTAAGCCGAAATTGCGCTAAGCCTGAGCTTTTACAAAACCTGAGCTTTTGCTTAGACCGAACTTCCACTTAAGCTGAACTTGTGCTTAGCCTGAGCTTTCACTTAAGCTGAGCTTACGTTTAAGATGAACTTGTGATTAGCCTGAGCTTTCGCCTAGGCTGAGCTTACGCTTAAGCTGAGCTTTCGCTTAGGCCGAACTTTCACTTAAGCTGAACTTGTGCTTCGCCTGAGCTTTCGCGTCAGCTGAGCCTTCACTTGAGCTTTCACGACACTTGTTTACATTTATGCTAAAACTCTGAGAATTACAAACGAATTTAACGAATGTGTTAATTTATTTGAAATATACATGGGAGCATTATATATATATATGTATATATATATCTATATATATATACATAGATATGTGCCGTTTTTTTTGTCTCTGGTTCATGACATTCGAGTTGGCCGAAATCTTGTGTGTGCTGAATCTGAATCCAGCATAGCGTTTGCCTAAAAGGGTTTTCTTCACAAATCAGCGGAATTAATGGACCCAGTGGAAGCAGCGGAACGTGTGAGATACAACATGATTATAAGCTATATATGTGAGAAGTGTGTATGTATATATATTAGGATGTCTCTCTGGCCGTGACTGTGTGTATCTTTGTGTGTTTGTCAGTGTGTGTGTGCATGGTACTATAACCTTTTGACGGCAGCCGTGAGCGTGCACCAATTGTGTTGGCCAGGTGCTTATTGCGTTGCTTGAGCCTCGCCCGTCGTTGGCCCTGGCGCAACGGTTTGCGGCGATTCGCGAGCGCTGCGACAGCCACCTGACGTTGCAGCTCGTCGATGCGTTCGCATTTCAGGTGCAACATGTTCTCCAGATGGGCGCTCCACTGATCGAAACGCTTGATCTTATCGTTTTTTCGCTGCACCTGATTGACGGCCTGCATATAGATGGAATAAAGTACCATACGTTGTTTGGGTAGCTCACAAAGTTGTTCACCTCTTTGCCTCTTTGCTGATGCTGCTGCTGTTGCTGCTCCTCCTCCTACTGATGTATGCGTCGGATGGGTCAGATCTCTGTTGCTGGCCGCGGACATCGGCTGTTGTTGCCTCTTGTTGCGACCAGTCGATGCACCAACGCCTCCAGCTCCGCCGCCTCGGCGTGCAACAGCTGCAGCTGCTTTCACATTTACCGCTGCAGCGGCAGCACGCTTCAATGGCAACGCCGACGCCTGCTTTAGGTTCTTGCTAACCGCGTCCACGACCTCCGACTTTGGCTTGACCCTGGCTTTGGTCAAAAGCTCCGACTCGTTCATAGCCTTCGCATCATCCGGCTCGCCCGCCGACTGTGTCGCCTCCTCGTCCTCGGTGCTGGGCTGCTCATCGCGCGCCTTGCGCTCCGCCGCCATCTGGACGCGCATCACGCTGTACAGCAGGAGGTCAACAGAGCCGGGCACACTGCGTGCCACGCGCACCATCTGATCGCGTGTCAGCTGGAGGCCGAGGCGTACCAGGACGCGCTTATTGAACGATTCCCAATTGCACAGCTTGTTCTGGACACTGTTCCGCGGCGGATAATAGTTGAGGTCAATCATTTCCGGATAGTAGCGCGCCATCAGACGGGCCAGCGGCAGAACGTCCGTAAACGAGCGCCGTAAATTTGACGGATTTATCCGATTCTCCTCCAGCCATTGGTTCAGCTCGTACTGCTCCACGGCGCTGAGCGAGGTCTTCTTTACGCTGCTCGACTGTTTCGGCATCTTGCTTAGCTCCTCCTCCTCCTCCTGCTTTTTCTTTTCCTTTCCTTTTTCCACCTCGCAAATCTCCGGACTTCAACTTGCTTCGGTTCCTCCTTCCCTCTTCTTTATTCTGGTCGTCTGTTCCCCTCTTCTTTTTTTGTCTTTTAGCTTATCTGCCGGGTCCTCTGCTCTATGATATCAATTTGAAATTGGGCTCTCCCACTTTAAGCAAAATTTAAAACTAAATATATATAAAAAAAAAAAAAACAAAAAAAATGAATGCACGTTTACAACTTAAATTTATTACACTATTCCAGTGCTCTGTGTGCTGTTCCCCAAAAGCAACTGACAATCCCGAAATGCCACAGCTGACGCACGGCTCGATTGTTAGCCAAAAGGTGACTAGATTTCCCCCGAAACTCCAAGGTCTCTCACCTCGAAAGAGCTCTTTCAATCCCAATACCGGGAAAATCCTTGTCCAACTCGAGACTACCTGAAAAGAGATAAGAGATTAAAAGACAATAGTAGGAAATGGCATACTGAAAATATGTTAATACAATAACTTTTCTCTTCTTCTCAGCTAAAGTTTACTTAATCATCTTCAAAATCAAAAGAAATTAAACGTAATAAGATTCATAAGTCGATTCTAGCATACAAATGTGCAGCATTTGGTTCACGAATCGAGCCTCAAAGCTCGGTGCATCAAATTTCGGCAGTAGAACGTCAATTTTAAGGGTTGCCAACCTTGTTTATGATGCATTTTTAAGGGTTTAAGGGTTTCCACCGTTTTTAAAGTCGCATTACAGCATTCGTTAACTTAAGTACCACAATTATTAAAGGGTTGCCACCATTTTTCAAAAGAATTCCTTTAAAATGTTCAGCAAAGCTTAAATTTCCAGGGTTGCCAACGCTACCGCGTGATATACGCCATTAGAGGTTTCTAATTCTCTTCAGATAAAATATATTTCATCTTCAGTGTGACCAAAGTTTTCAAATACTTGTTTGAAGTTTGTGAACAACGTGTTGCAAAAGGGTTGTCAACGTTTATGAGAAACACGTTTACTTCAAATGTTTACAAAATGTTCTTGTTCTTAAGGTAACCCAGCTTGTAAAAACTTTACTTTATAAGATCTTAAATAATTTCTGCGTACCTTGCATTATATGGCTGTCAACGTCTCTGATCATCATTTCATCAACCAGGGTTGCCCAAGCTTGTAAATAATTATATTTGCTAGGGCTGCAATAGTTATTTCTTCGCCTTTCTATAAGGCTTGCCAGGGCTGCGCAATTCGAAAGCTAATCAAAATTCGTAATTATCATAATGCTTATGGGGGCTCGTATAAGTTTTCAACATCTGTCTCTGATTACATCGCATTATGAAGCAAAAAAAAATAAGTGCATATATAATTTTTAATGAGTCTACCCCCCTCCCCCCCCTCCCTTCCGCCCAATTATCCAATTGGCGGGGCAGCTGCTCGTGTCGGTAAAGAGCTCATGAAATATGCAGGCTAAACTGTCATTACACCTGTCCATGCCTGCCAGGCACAACAGGATGTGGCTAAAGAGTCCTTGGCAGGGGGGAGGGGGGAGTTCAGAGTATGTGACGTGGCGCATCAGAATGAATATCCGGCAAAGTCTCAACGCACTTGTCAAATGCATTTGAATAATTCAGGAGACGAAATCGATGCCTCCAAATGACGCATTTACGGTCCGATAATCGGCTCGAATGTAACACGAGGAACGATTTATAAGGTATCAATATCAATATCAATATCAACATCAATATCAATATATATATATACATATATTCATTCATATATGGATAAATGGATTAATTGAGAGTCTTGCTCGACCCTAATTAGCTTGCGTGCCGCACGCTCTTCGGCTCAATTAGCAAAGCAAATATGTAATCGCAATTCATATAAATGGAATGAGCATAAACGTTACAAGGCCTTTTCAATTCACTTCCGATGTTATCCGATATGCAACATATCAAAAAAAACAAAAGGGGGACAAGAAAATCAGCATCTGTAGAGAATTTCTGCTCAACTCTATGTCGAGTACCGATAGAACGAGACTTTAGATATAGAGAGCTACATCTCAGAACCGCAATTCCACCCGCATCTGTGGAAAAATCGTGGAAGGGGCTCTTTTGCAACTTTATCGCTCGATATTCAATGCTACACAAACTTATTGTCCGAGCAGCGAACTTCATTTGAGAATTGTTTCGAACTTTTCGCCAAATACTTGAAAAATGGGCGTAAAGATTGAATGTGCAATTTTTGGGTTCAAGCTCAGTTCCAAGGATCTCTGTGAAAAGTGATTTGAGACGTTTTTCACACTTTTTGCGAAATCCACCAGGTAAAACATTGTAAAACATTGATTTTCGTCTGTCTGTCAGTTCATTTTCGAAGCTCTTCGTTCAGTCAAATTGAAACGTGCTACAACGACTTTTGAAATCGCTCACAAGAGTGGAAAATGGGTGGGAAACTTTAATAGCACGTTTTACGGTTTTCCATGCGATCGATCTCAAATTCATTTTTGAAAATATACTTGAGTCAAGGAGCTCTAGCAGGGTGAATGGGTAGAGAGAAATGTCTAAGATATGTAGAAAGAAAAAAAACTTGGTTCGGGCAAGGCCGGGTAATGCATGCCAGTCTCTTATACAAGCCAAAGGGAACTTCATGCATATATACATATATAAAGCGAACAGAAACTTGGTCCGGGCAAGGCCGGGTAATGCATGCCAGTCTCTTATATAAGCCAAAGGGAATTTCACGTGAACTTGGTCCGGGCAAGGCCGGGTAATACACGCCTAAGAGAACTTTATGTTTTTCATTTTGTCAATATCTTTATGAACATTATTAAGTAGTATATATATTTAAACATTTACTGAGACACATCTATACATACACGAAAAAAATATACACACACACACACATAGACACACACGCAGTTACACATAGCCAAACGCAAGGCGCGAATTGCGCTGGTTTTGCGGCGAATTGGTATTTATTTGTCGCCGCCCAAAAGCATGCAACAGTTTTTACTCGCTTTGGCTTTTGTGGCACATTACTCATGCGCCGCGTTGGCCTTGATTAATTAACAGATCGACAAGCAGCGTTGTTTGCACAGTTGCAACGGGTGGCAGCAACGGCAGCAGCAAAGGCAACGGCAACAGCAACGGCAACAGCAACGGCAACGGCAACAGCTACTGCGGCACCGATGAGCGTGCAACAGGTTCCATGGCACCGCAGCAGCTGCCTGCAGCAGGACAAACAGCTGGTGACAACCCTAGAGCCGCAGCCGCAGTCGCAGCAGCAATCGCAGCAGCAGCAGCAGCAACAACTCTAAACGTACAACAACAACAGCAACAACAACAACAACAACAACAGCTGCAACAGCGACGTCAGCATTACGCTGCGCAGCTATCCCTGCCGGAGACATTGGGCCCGGAGCACAGGTGAGCCACACCAATTAGCTACCTGTTTGAGTGTGTGCATGTGCGTGTACGTGTGTGTGCGTGTGTGTGTGCGTGTGTGTTTGTAATTGGCTTGGCAATTGGTCCAATATGTCGATAAGATACAGCTAAAGCGCAGTTAACGCTGATCGCCGCTTTCTGCACACCTGTTGGCAAACAGCTTATCTATCATGTGGGCATGTGTTTTCTCTTCTTGTTGCTGTTGTTGGTTTTATTTTGTTTGCCCGTCAGGTGGGCGGCTGGTCACACGATGGGCGTGCCCTCGCAGTCATGCGGCATTCGCGTTGATAAACCGAACGTTTCTTAGAAAACATCTAATAGCGTCATTGCCTAAGTTTTCAGCTCATAAAATTCGATTGAGCCATTTCCTAAACGCGATGCCCCCGTTCTTAAATTCCACCCAAGGCACGTGAACAGGGTCAGGCAGGTGTGTTTGCCAGCAGCTGTGTGGGGCAGACACTCAACAACATAGATTACGGGTATCAATTTGCCCAGACAAACAAGTCTATTGATAGCCTCTACACAACCAACTCTAGACAACCAACGAGTAAGTTTTAAATAAGCTAAAATTAACACAATCAGATAAGACTGGAGCATGATCTAACATCAGCGAGTAATTTGTCGCATCACTCGTTGTAAGATATCCTCGCGAGTAGTTTACTCTTCACTCGTTACTATTTAGCGAAAAGAAGTTGATTTTTTATTTGCTTACTGCTACATGAAGCAAATAGTTACTTAAGCGACTAATCATACGCTAGTTTCGAAATCCAAACGAGCGAGTAGCTTGCACTCGCTGGTTTTTTGAGCCTCCCAGTTGCTTGCCACTTCTCGTTACAACTTGTTACTCCCATTCCAATTCGTCATTTGCTCAGCGAGAAGTCGTCACTCGTTGCAACATTTCAGCGAGTAGTCGTCACAGTCGTCTCTGCCTACTCGCTAGTTACGTGTGCGAGCGAATGCTTTAGCATCTACTTCTTTAGCTTGCCACTTCTCGTTACAACTTGTTACTCACATTCCAATTCGTCACTTGCTCAGCGAGTAGTCGTCACTTGTTCCAGCTTTTCAGCGAGTAGTCGTCACTCGTTGCAACATTTCAGCGAGTAGTCGTCACAGTCGTCTCTTCCTTCTCGCTAGTTACGTGTGCGAGCGAATGCTTTAGCATCTAGTTGTCACTCCGACTTACAACTATGTTGCTAGGAGCCCCTCGGATACCCCATGAGTCATTCCGGCGTATATGTTAGTCATAATAACTCGTTAGGTTCGGACAAGTGCGTGAACAACATGCTGGTCACTCTGGTCCGGCACACATCACTCGCTGCTTGCCATCAAATGCCGAGTGACACATTCGAGCGAGTAGCTTACTCAGCTCAGCTCACCTGTGAAAACAAAGAAGAATAGATAGCTCTTTTTGATCAACACAGATGGCACGTGTGGCCAAACATATGTTGTTAAATATTTATACAGAATTGAACACTATTTATGTTTGACTTTCAACTTGAACACAATTGCATTCATGTTGCTCGCCACCGCAGCCGGCCCCAAACCATAGTTGATAAGGCCAAATGATTCATGCGGCGCACATGGAAGGCTCCTCAGTCGCAGTGATAAAATCAAAGAGGGTAACGCGTGCCAAAGCTCCGACCCCCCTTCAGAAATACATACGCCCCGACTGGCGAATGGGTGAGTCAGAGACGCGGGACCCAACAGGTTGGCAATTGAACACACAATTAAATGTCAACTACCAGCGCATAATCAATGGAAGATATTTTATGGAGCACTCGAAAGGGTTCCACGATGATTCATGGGGCCCCCATAAAGTATGGCCGTTTACAGGACTATCCCACGCGCGCAAACACCTGTCCACAACCCCCACACAGACACCCCTCGCCTATCGAAAGCTGTTATCTATGTTTGAGCAAAGACAAAGAAGTCCATTGATAAAATCTATATATGTATGTGTGTATGTATGTACATGTGTTTATATAAGAGAATACATGTATGTATGTATAAGAAGTATGTATAAGAAGAAGCTGAAGCTCTCACGCGCTCTCTTCGAAAATGCATTATCTGAACAATTTTGAACGATAAATGATAATTCAATAATTAATTGACACTTCATCCGTTAATTTGAAAACGAAAAGAAAACAAAAACAAGAACACAAATTGCAAACAGAATTCAAAATTTAACAATTAACTAATTGTGATAGAACCAAGTGCTATCTCAAGGCGTCTGTAATCACTGAAAACAGTAAAAATAAAAGCAAAAACAAAGACAAAGCAAAACAAAGCACGTTCACATGTTCACAATATGCCCTGTAGCATATGTGATGCCATGGACGGGTATCTCGTTGCCAGACTTGCCAGAAGCCGGACTGCATTATAAAATTATCAATATAATAATGACATTAAATGCTCATCAATAATGATATAATGTGTAGCGCATGTATAAATAATAAATAATTGCAATATCTTATGCTTAAAATAAACCTGGCAACTTAACAGAGCTAACAACATGCACTAGCCCCGACTGTTAACGGCCGGTCGAGGGTATAACATGCGTTGATCAACAGCCTGCGCCTTGTTGTTGTTGCGCTCTCCCGGACTGAAGCGTGTTATAAACAAACAGCGAACAACACCGACGCTGCCGACGCTGCTGCTGCTGCTGCTGCTGCTACTGCTGCTGCCAACGTCGACGCCGGTAAATGGCAATGGTAAATGTCCAACGGCAGCTGCTGCTGTTGCCGGCGCTGTTAAACGATTCAGTTAACGCGAGACGCTGGCGCATAACACGACCAGCGACGGACGGTGACGGCGCATCCGAAACAGAATAAATAAAAACAAAGAGGAGCAGCAACAAGAAGAAAAGCACCGTTAACAGTTGACAGTTCTATTGCATTTGCCTAGTCGCAGCTTCGGTTACAGTTACAGTTTCTGTTTGCATTTCGAATGCAATTGACAGCGCGTGTGTTAAATATTTTCTCTTTTTGTTCTTGTTATTGGTGCTGTGTCTAACTTAAACGAATTTTGAGTAAAGCAAAGAATAATGAATGTGGGGGATAATCCGCGCAGCAATGGCCGACTCAGCGTCTACTTTGAACAGGATCTTGCCGCGGACGAGGGAGCGCCAGCGACAGAGCGCGTTGCTATTCGCCGCGCGGCGAATGATTCACTGCAAGCGCCCGTTGTTGATGACAACAATAATGACAACAACAACAACAATCAGAGCATTGAGAACGATGCGCTCAATGCGACCAATGATTACAACAATATTACACATCCGCCGGTGGTTAGACGCCGCAAGAACAACACACGCTCATCCTCCCGTTCCCGCGAGCGCAGCTTCGTCTATGCTGCCGGCGACGCTGTCGTCGGCGGCGCACGCACCGTGGCGCGCACATTTAAGCGCATGTCCCTCATCGAGTCCGGCAGCAACGGCACCGGCAACAGCAACAGCGCCGGCAGCAGCCTGCGAGAGCGCACTACAAAAGAGAGCAGCGCACAAGATGGCGTCGAGCGGCTCAAGGCGAATGCCAAGCTTAAACAACACTACAACTCCACGCCGTAAGTGCACAGCGAATTCGATATTCAAATAGAGCGAATTGGCGCCTCACTTGAAAAGAGAATTAGAACTAAAGCGAAAAGGGGCTTAACGTGAAAATGATCAAGCGAAGCGGACTTGCGTTTGTCTTGCATAGATTTGGAAAGTCAAGAGTTACTCAAAGGTGAAGGTTGTATAAGAACTGCCCATTAATCATGATGATGACATAGTAAAGAACATTGAAATTGTGCACTCAACTCAGGCAACACTTGGTAACCTTAGATATGCGAATTCTACAATTAATGGAATTGGCATCTAAGGAAGATGTAATAGGAAAAGAAGATTGACAATTGATTTCCACTTTACTCAAAATATGTTACATTTACAAACTTCACATTCGGCGATTCCATCAGCAAGTGTCAGTTGTCGGTAACATTTGAAAGGCAAAAGTACCGCTTCTTTAAATCGACAGCTGATCGGTCGAAATAGTATTTTGATTTTGTTCTTAAAAGACCTCTTGCCATATTTGAACATTCAAATCGTAGATACGTTCGATTCTCTGTGTTATGTAGCAACAATAACGTAACATGCTTGCGTAACGTCACAGAGAATCGCAATTCGTAACGCAATTACGAAAGTCTGTGGTAAGACTTATATTCAAACACTTTCTTTGTTTCTTCCGCAATCTTTTCCCCCAAAGCCGGAGCATATTTCATAATACCCGCCCGGCACTTGACATTTACCCGATAACCCAATTGGCTTCCAGCGAACCTTTGACTGAGAAAAGAAAATAAAAAAAAACACGTTTATTGTTGAAAAATGACAACATTTTGACGGGATGACTCAACGATTAGCCAGAGTTCAGACCAGTTTAGACTTATATTTGCCCGACCCCAAAACTACGTACAGCCAGAAACTCGAAGCTAGACTGAGCTGAGTGCCAGGTGTTAAATGCCGCTTATCGGCAATACTCGACAGTCCTAGTCTTTCCTACATATATATATGTATATATATATATATATTTATAGGATCAGCTATAGGTCGGTCACCTCCGGGGGGTTGGCTGCTGAGCCGACGCTTCGGCTGATTCATGCGCCGCTTCGTGGTATAGATAAAAGCAGCCCTTGTCACCTTATCAGTCTTTATTTTGGAATGTTTTTATGGGGGGTAGGCTAGCTCAGAATATTAGATCATTATGATCCGAGACAGCGTGGTGCGACAGAGCGAGAGCGATTGAGAGGGAGAGAGCGAGAGAGGGGCCTAGATAAAGCGAGAGAGAGTTGTCCATTGTAAATCCTTAGAATGACATGAACTTCTAACCATAAATCGACTCATTCGTCTAGCGATAAGCTCTCTCAATATATCAATGTTCCACGAGCCCAAAAAACACAAGAAAGCTCCCAACGAGAGTGCCCGACTAGCGGATACCCTGTGCCCGGCGCAGGTGTTCCACAAACACTTTTAATATGCGCCTAATGGCAAACATGTATTTGCATTAAATTTCATAGTCACCTTTTATATTTTATTCAGAATCGATGTATGCGTAAATTTCAAATCCCAATATGCCGCCTTTTGTCTGTTACATACATTTGCACAGAACGTATATACCCTCCTTTTGTCATTTTGTCACTTTTTAAAGGGTATACTAATAGCTCTTCATGAGGCTCACATATTTACTTATTAACCATGACGTTGACATTACCCGATCGCTTTTTTTACACCTGGTGTCTATCTCGAGTCGAATCGAGTCGAGCAGCTGGCAACGGTTAGCATTTGCCCCGTGGGCCGCGTATCGCTTATTTTACTGCATTGAATTGGGCCATAAACCGTTAAAGGTATTCCACCAGTTGGCCATATTCCATCGTAAAGTTCTGATAGTCCATCGATTGGCCTTACCGTGGCTTAGTCTAAACCATCGCCAGTCCACATGAAGATGAAGCTAAGCTGAGGCTCTCGACAAGCCTAAACCTTATCTGGAAGGCTTTCCGAACCTCGTCATTCGATTCCATCAAAGGCGATAAGTCTGTGGCCATGGTCGGGCATTTCGCGTATCTTTAATCAGCTGGAACTAAAGCACGTTTTGTTCCTTATTTACAATCTTTGCATGTGCTTAAGTATTAGTGAATATGTGTGTGTGTATTAGTGAGCTTTTGCCTGTATAGCTAATCGTTCTATGGTAGAGCTGTAAAGCTCACGCAGCCTACTCATACGTGTGTTCTATTCGAGAGCTGCACATAAGAGAGGAGGGAGGGAGAGATAGATAGCGAGAGAGGGAGAGAAACTGAAAGAAAGTAAGAAGTAAAGATGAAAGTTGTATACAAAGTATTTCTACAGCAATAGATTTAGATATGCTTTAAGAACCTTGCGATATTTGTTGATTTGCAGAACAAATTAAGTAACTGTCGCATCTTTAGCTGACGATCAACATTTGACAGTCGGTTGTAAGATGATTGACAAGCGGCTTAACTAGCTGTTTAATGTCGCATTTAACAAACTCTACAAACATCAAAGTTTCACAGGTTCTTAACCTCAAATTTATATCAGATGTTGCCAGTTCAATGAACATATGGCAACGCCATGCTGCAGCTAGAGTTCTTTGAGTGCTGCCAGCCCGTTCAAATTGGCGTTGCCAATTTGCTTGGATTAATACTTAAACTCTCCATACATTTAAATATCTGTTGGCAATTGTAGCTTGGAGACTTAATTAACCATATTTCTCTTTTCTCTGTCCCCTTGCAGTTCCCTGCCCCAGAGCTACAGCAGCTCCGTCGGACCGCTGCAGTCGAGCGGCAGCGCCCATAGCCTCGCCAGCAGTCCAAGCCCCAGTGCCCGGAACAGTCAAACCCCTGGCCAGGGTCAGGGCAAAGGCCTCAACACGGCAAAGCAACATGATCAGCAGGCGTCGGCGGTGGCAGCGATCTCCTCAACATCTGCCGCCGCTGGCGCCGCCGCCGCTGCCGCTGCTGCGGCTGGCGTTGCGGCAACATCAGCAGCTGCGGGCGGCGCAGTTGCCGTAACGCCGCCCGACAAGGAGAAGAAACGCAAGGAAGTCTCCAGTTCGCGCGTGAAAAAGTTTCATCGGCATTTCTCGCAGGTCTCCAAGGATGAGAAGCTTATCAATTGTAAGTATTCGCCGCCAGGTGGCGCCCCTGTTGACAATTTTGCCCTTTACACGGTCATTAAAAATAAGAAAAGATTTCTTAACATTTGCCGTGAAAAATTAAGATTTAACTTAAAAAACCCCAATGATATCCTTAAGACTAGGATATTTAAGCTGTGTGAATCCCAACATAACCATAGTTATCTCTCCCTTTGCAGACTTTAGCCTTAGTTGTTTACGCAGACAGAATCCCAACATAAACTTCTCTATTAATACCGTTTATCTCTCCCATAACTGTAGTTTTCTCTCCCTTTGTAGACTTTAGCCTGGGCTATTTAAGCTGACTAAATCACAACATAACTGTACTTACCTATTAATACCGTTTATTCCTCTCTCTCTCTCTCTCGCTTTGTAGACTTTTCGTGCGCTCTGGTTGGCGATATACCGTTACAGGGCCATCTCTACATAACGGACGAGCATTTCGCCTTCTATTCCAATGTCTTTGGCTATGTGACCAAGGTGAGTGTGTCCAGATTGTGAGAAGGTGGCGCCATCTAACGTGCATTTGTTGAACAGGTTGTTATTCCCACATCTTCGGTGACGAAAATCTCCAAGGAGAAAACGGCGAAAATAATACCAAACGCTGTGGGCGTGGCGACCGCAGATGAACGCCACGTATTCGGCAGCTTCATCAGCCGCGAGTCCGCCTTCCGGCTAATGTGCACCGTGTGCAGCCATCTGGCCACAGGCGCCGAAATACTGCCCAAGCCGTTGCCCGCGGACGTGGAGCTGACCGAGGAGTATCTACTCGACGACGACAGCAGCTGCTCGATCAGCGGCAACGAGAGTCCGCCCCAGCCAGCTGGCGCCGACCTGGAGCCACAGATGCTGCTCCGACAGCGCGCCAGCAGCGACAGGCATTCCGGTAAGTGTTACCAAGCACGTCCATTGCAACGCGTTAACACTCTATCTGCCCGCAGATCTCCAGACGAAGTGCTCCGCGCTAGACCTGAGCCACGGCCAGGTGACCATACGCAGCTCCGCACCGCCCATTGTCCACTATGAGGAGCCGGTGCTCATCTTGGGCGGCGCTGGCAACCGCTCCACGAACTCATCGGCATCCACTTCTGCAACTGCCTCAGCTGCCTCCAGCTCCGGCCCGCCGTCCAGCTCCTCTTCGCCCGTCACAGTTGTTGGCGTGGGCGTGGGCGTGGCAGCGGCTGCGGCTGCTGGCGCCATGCCCGGCCGCTCCGAGGGAGGGCGTCTGAGCAGGCTGCGGCGTTCGGTGGGATCGCATTTCAGGCTGCGGCTGCCGACGCTCACGGAACTGCACATCCTCTATCTGGGCATCATGCTGGCCATTATGCTGGCCCTCTTCTCCGTCTTTCTGCTCTATCGCATCCTGGACATTGAGGCCAAGACGAGTCTCTACAACACGCCAGTCGATTTTAGCCTGGTAAGATGCCCAATCTCCAACTCCGCAAGAGAATCCAGTGCTAAATCTCTTTCTCTTTTTCTCTTTCGCTCACAGCGTTCGGGCAACGATGAGGACATCTTCGCGGAGGCACTGCGCTGGCAGAAGGAGCTGCAGGACAAAAGCACAGCTGAAGCTCAACATATTTTATCCAAGAATCTAGAGCAAATATCCAAGGTGAGGGCGAATTTAATGCAGGAAACGCTACTTTTGTAAGATGCGTGGGGTACGCAAGAGAGAGGGAGAGAGATAGAGTGCAAAGATAGAGTACAAAGAAGGAGTGGAAGGAAAGAGAGAGAGAGAGAGATCATAAGGAAGAGAAACTTCACACACTCTCTCTCTCTCTCTTTTACTGTCTCTTTCTTGTGTTTTGCCAACACTTGAACTTTCTTCAAGCAGGAAAAGAGAGAGAAAGATAGCTTAACGAAAGCTCATTAATCAATTACAACTCGCAGAAAGAGAGAGAGAGAGAGAGGGAGAGCGCTTTTTCTTAAGCTTAAAGTTTATGTTTAATAATCTTTCATAATACAAAAGAAAAAAGTATGAAGGTATTTAAAAATCTACAAAAAAGAAGAGATAGAAGAGCTTTAAGCTTATGTTTGTTAATCTTTGATGAATCAAAAGAGAGCATTATGGCAGGACCTTAAGAGAGGCAAGAGCTTTTTGTTTGTTGTAAAAGCTCTTACAAATTTTAAAGATCAGACAATCGAGAAATCGGAATAGAAACAGATTCGAAAGGATATATAAGAACAAGACAAAAGTGGCAGGACATTCAGTGAGGCATGAGCTTTTATATACATATTGTGAAAGCTTTTGCAAATCGAGCAATCGAGCAGCTGCTCGAGCAATCGGAAATCAATCGCAAATCTTATCTAGCAAAGGGGCCCCCCTACCAACCAGACAGACTTTGTTTTGGTTTATGGCACACGCTGTGCGTCTTATCATTTGTTATATTCTTTTAAATAAAAAAAAAAAGGGCTCAATTAAAGTTTTGCTTTGCTGTCTGTCAAACAGGTGCGCCGCAGCCTGGAGACGCTCTCGATGCTGATTCATGACAGAAGAAACGGTTACGGGCAGCCCCTGGCGACGGAGGCGGTGGCGGAGGCGGCGAGCCACGCCCACAACGATGGCGATGTTAGCGACTGATTTAAAGGTTTATTCAACCGACCCGCACCTGTCACCTCTCAGCAGTCATCCCCCGCCAGCCCCAACGCAACCCTCCAGCGCGCACTCTCTTCAAAGTTAAGTTAAGCAAAGCCCAAAGTAAACAATTTGATATAGTCATAGTTCATATACACCTAGCTATATGTCTATCTATAGTTCAATAGTTCTAGATGAGAACATAAATAACTGAAATATTTAAATAATTTTTTTTTTACTAGTCTTAAGCTCAACTCAAAATATGCATGAGAAGCCTCCCCCTCTACAACTATATAACTATATATCTATATCTATATATATAACTAATCCCATATGGAATATAGATTTATCGTCTAACTGAACTATGCCTGCTTTTGCTCCGACAGACGGGGGGAAATTGTGAACGTTTTACTTTGTTTTTAAGTTTCATGAAATAATTGAAATAAAATTAAAGTGCTTTTGTGAAGCTTTTCAAGTTTGGAATTCAAGATTTATCCCACTTTTTTATGATCATTTTTACTTTTATCGTAATTTGAACTATTTGAAAATGTTGTTCTTTGTATAAAAAAAATAATAATCCTGTGATATGCATATTTAAGTTGGTTTTTTTTTCTTCTTTCTATCTATTTTATCATTACTTTATGCTCCATGCTTCTATCCCTCCCCCTCCCCCTTCCCCCTCCCCTTAAAAGAACTATCTCTTTAAGTGAAAACTTTTATCTTATGCAAGGTTTTATGGAATATCGAACGAATTTTGTTGGTTTTTTTTTATAATTATTAAGCTCTATATTTTAGATTCATGCAAGGCAAATACCCTTTAAAATATATACACAACTTCATATATATTATATGCTATATATTTATGTAATAAATAACTAAGTGAAAATAATGGAAAATCGTTGTATGATTGGGCTCCCTCACACTCTAATGGGTTACAGGGTATTTTTCTTTCAGTTCTTGTCGAATGGACTCTGAGGCGCAGTTACCCCATCTGATCTGCGCACGTCTTGAACACTTGCAATCTTCAGGTCTTGCATACCCCACTAGCTACACCTGCGAATCTAAAGGGTATTGCCCATTTGGTAGCTCATATTTGCTATGGGTATATTTAATGATAGATAACATATTCAGTCTTTATCAATGTCCATGACTTTGACAAGCGTTGAGCTATTTCAAAGTATTCGTGATATAAATAAAGCAGCTACAGTGATGCCTCGCTAATGGGAATGTTACCGTCGCATGGGTATGTTCAGTCAGTCAGACACTCAGTCAATTCGTTCGTTCGTTTATAAAATTATGTTTCTGTTACACAAGCTCAGTTTATTCTTACATACATACATACATACATACATACATACATACATACATACATACATACATACATACATACATACATGCATACATACATACATACATACACACATACATACATACATACATACATACATACATACATACATACATACATACATACATACATACATACATACATACATACATACATACATACATACATACATACATACATACATACATACATACATACATACATACATACATACATACATACTTACATACTAACATACTAACATACTAACATACTAACATACTTACATACCTGCCTGCCGCCCCGCCCCCTTGGTGCTGCTCCTGCTCCTCTGCTTCCAGCGTTGAAGCCGCCTGTGCCTTATTCAAAGGCGAAACCTGCAGACCTTACTTACATTTTTGAGAATCGAGGAGGAGAGCAGCTTTAATAAATACGTTTTCTTATTTACATTTGCCGCGCAACAAGACAAATTGATCTGCTATTGGGGTTTCATAAGACAATTTACATGCATACATACATACATATATACGCACATACATACATACATACATACATACATATATTCGCACATACATACACACATGCACACACTCATTCATACATACAAATAGGTCGCTCAATTTTAAAGATTTTCTCTTAAAATTTTGTCAAGGAGCGACTTTTCACATACATTAAATTTGTCGGAGTCTTCCGCAACGTATTCCTATATATACAAATATATTTATAATATAGGAACATTTTGTTGAACATGGCAATCTTGACTAATCTAGCAGATTTACGAAGTTATCCATCACATTGTTTTATCATAAGCTAAAAAGAGAGGGAGAATAAAGAAAGTCCTTCGGAAATAGAGTTTCGTATAAAGGCATTTGAATCTAACGTACACAAGGGCAGCTAATCCTTGGGATTTCCAGCTCTAGTGGAACTTGAGTATATAAAATATATTAAATCTGATATTTAAACAGATGAGTGTCAACTTTATTATGTTTAAACTTAACGCTCGGTATCTGTTAAGAGCGAGCGTAGCGACAGGAGAATTAACTTAAAACTGGGAACATGGCGACACATCCCAACTAGATGGACTAAGGACTATGGACTAACAACTAAGTGGCTGCTACGGCATTTCACAGGAACTGAGTGGATGATGGCTGGCGATTGGACTAGGCAAACGGATGCAGGCCCAGCTGATGAAAGATGGTCGGCTCAATTGGTGGCACCTGCTTGTCCTCGTGCAGCTGCAGCAGCTTGAAGATGCCGGTGCCAATGCCCGCCGGCATGCCCAGGATGATGCGCTCCGAGACGCCATTGATGGCATCCGTCTGGCCATAGTAGGCGGCGTCGAACAGATGATCCGCCGTCTTCTCAAACTGCAAACGAAAGAAACGTATCTAAAGAACTATAGAAGAGCAAGCAGAGATTTTGTCTTACCGATGCCAAGTTGAAGACGCTCTCGCGCATCTTGGCCAGGCCGTGCCGCGTGATGCCCAGCACCTCGCCGCGCGCGGTCATCTGGCTGGCCAGCAGCATGATGTGTCGCCAATCGACGCTCATGCCGTGTCCCTCCATCACATCGGTGATCTCGCTCATGATGATTGTGCGCGCCGCCTCAATGCCCAGCGTCTGGTAGATCTCGCAGATGTTGTTGCTGCGCGTCCGCTCGCCCACAACGCCATATGTGGCGATCACCTCGCGCAGGCCGTAGCCCTCGATGCACAGCTTGTAGGTGGGCGGCTGATGGGCATCATCGACGGCAATGACGGCGCGCGCTATATTGGGCAGGCCGGCAACGACCACGTTCTGTATGGTGGTCGCCAGGCGGGCCAGCTCAGCATTGATGGTGGCATTGCGTGTCGCCTCGACGCGCACCACGATGCGCGACTTCTTGGGCACGGCGTGCAGCTGTCCGGGCTTGATGCGCAGCCGCGACTTCAGTATGCTGCACATGATGCTGTCCAGATCGATGTGCAGGCCGAGCACCTTGATGCGCGCTGCATCGATGCCAATGACTAGATGGCAGCTTTGCGGGCCGCAGACTAGCTCCACATAGGAAGAGAGCTCACCGAGCGTTGTCTTCTCGATGCGCGCCTTCACCTGGCGGGCGAACTCCATGCTCGTATTGTTGCGCAGCTCGGCTGTGATAATTGGCGTCGAGATCGTCTTGGTCGCATTGATGATCTCCACAATGCGCGGCACACCCTGTGTTATGTTCATCGAGGCGACGCCAGCGAAATGGAACGTCTTCAGGGTCATCTGTGTGCCCGGCTCGCCAATGCTCTGCGCCGCGATGGCGCCCACCGCGGTGCCCGGCTCGCTGACGGCCCGATTGTAGCGATCGTTGATCCGGCGCAGAAACTCCAGCAGCTGTTCCCGGCTGAGGCATTCGATCTGGTTGCACAGTGCCCTGTGCTCCGGTCCGTACTGCTGCTGCAGCTGGCCAATGCGCTTCGAGATGAGCTTCAGGTGCGCGCTGTGGAAACAAAAAAAGGGTTCACTCTCTAATCTTAACTTGCGAGCTCGCAGCTGACTTACGTTATATCCAGCTTGAAGTCGAGACGCGCCTCCGCGAACTCTGGCTGCCTGAGCAGCGTTTCCGCCACGCCCAGAATCTCGTTGGCGTCCAGCGGCTGCTGCTGCTCGACGCAGGGCAGCTGGGCGCGCAGATTGTCGTATTGATGGTTGAGGTCGACGGGCTTGTTGCGCGTCTCCATCGAAACGGGATCGAGGCCATCGCCACCGTAAATGGTGTCGACCATTTCGTTGATGGCGTTACGCACGGTGCCATCGTAGTGCACCACCAGATCCTCCAGGCACTTGACCAGGCGACGCTGCAAATAGCCCGTCTCCGCGGTTTTCACAGCGGTATCAACGAGACCCTCGCGTCCGGCCATTGTGTGGAAGAAGAACTCGGTGGGCGTCAATCCCGAGTAGAAGCTGTTCTGCACGAAGCCACGAGCGGCGGGAATGGCAGCTGCAACAAATCAAACGGTAAAGAGTAACGAGTGCGCAATAACGAGTAACGAATAAAAACGTAATAAGCCGAGTGTCGAGTGATACATCAATGAAGTTTTTTGGGTAACGAGACATGCAACGAGTTAAAGGTTAGACGTAACGAGTAACGAGTAACAAAAAGGAACTAATCGCAATTTAAAGATAAGAGTAACGAGTGACAAATATTGAGTTAAGTATTAGGTAACGAATCATATGAAGCAATAACTAGCTAAAAGAAGCAGGTAGAATCCTGGAGCGGGTGATAAGTAAAAAGTAACGAGTAACTAACAGCGAGTTGTACTTACAGTGTCTATCGAAGTGGGGCAGAGCGCGATTCTCAAAGCCGTTGGGCACACGCTTGCCACTGATAGCCTGCTGGCCGACACATGCGATCATCTGGGAGATGTTAATGTTGGAGCCCTTGGAGCCACTCAGGGCCATGATCAGGGCACTATTTGTCGGATGCAGTTCGGCAAAGCAGGTCTTGGCCGCCTGCTCACGTATGCCAGACAGCTCGCGCAGCATTACGGCCTCGAGTGTCTCGGCGGGCGTGCAGCCCGGCTGGCACTGGAGGGTGCCCGCCTTCAGTTTGTCGATGTACTCGTTGCACTTGGCATAGCCGCGCTCCAAGAGGATCTGTTTGTGGTGCAGCAGCTTCTCGCTGGGCGTCACATCGCTGATGCCAAAGGAGAATCCGCGATTCTGTATAAAATACGAGGCGATCTGCAAGCACAAATCAAAAGCGAGACAGTTATTTATAGTATTTAGTCTTTGGTGAATTCCCAGTAATTGTTCAATTAAAGCCCAATAACAAGGCCGTTAAGTCGCGTCATGGCTAAAGCCAGAAACAAAAATTCTGGCGAAAGTCATCGCCAGATTCTGATAAACCCCCCGTCACAGTGGAGCGACAGAGGCCGAAGAGGACCGAGGAGCTGGTGTTTAGCACGTAAATAATTCGTTGTATGCCATTTAATTGTTTGGAACAAGCGACGACAGGCAGGTGAGCTAATTAAATTACACTCGCCTACAAAATTGAGGCTGAATATGAACTGAATACAAAATCATGAGAGAACATTTCGTTTTTCGTTTTCGCTTTGCGCTTTGCATTCGTAAACGTTTCGTTGAAGTTCTCGTCGTGTGCGTGCTTTAGCTAGATTTAATACTAATTGAAGTAGATTGTAGATTGTGATATTACAAGTTTCATGAGTTCGAACCTGATTAAAAGCCAACACTCTTTGCTTTAACGCTCTAAATACATTGGTTTATATCTGTGTTTGGGATGAACAACTTGCGACCCAGGTTGGACAATTGCATTTGGGATGTGAAAGTAACACAATATAGATAAATGTAACTATTCCCTATTGACAATAGAGTATTGCTCGGCTATGGACACAGACTCTGGATTCGTGCACTTGCATGGGATTCGAACCTGAAGCCGTACTTGTTGTTCAGTTGCCTCGATGACTCTCATCTACTGGGGACTGTTTTAAAGATACAGAAGAATGCCTGATAAGCTTGAAGATCTTAAGAGTTCTTTGAAAATGATCAGTAAAATAAATGTGGGCATAGGAAGAGAGAAGTTAAGAGGGATTTCATAGTATGCTTTTATATATACAACAAGAATTTTCTTCTTCTTATTCAAAAGGTAGATCGAAAGAGTCTGCAGAACAGATATTGAGCCAAAACGCAACTCAATTATGTTGTTTAGTGTAACAGAGCAAACGCTTCGTGTTATCAGTGATAAGAGCTAACCAGGTTGGACACAAGGAATTGCCAAGAGAGAGAGATAGAGAGAGAGAGGGAGGGAGAGAGAAGGAAGAGCAAAGGGCAGTGCGAGTTTAAGTAGCTGACAGCGACGTCGACAGCGACGCCGGCAGCGACGTCAACAGCGCGGCAGACAGCAGACATTGGGACAGAATTGGCGTGTGAGTAATTAATCTTATCGAGCTGCGAGACGCGAGCTGGCCAAATAACAAGAACACGACGGGCCCTGTTAATAACAAATTGTACAGAAAGACAACCAGGTGAGCAGTAGCAGGTGAGGATCGGCAGAGGGTGGGGCGGGTGCGGAGGCGGGGCAGGCAGCGGGGGCTGCATGCAGGCAGCATATAATTGCGAAAATCAACGCAACGCGGCGCAGACGACGCCGAGCAACAAACGCGCGCAGAGAAAAATAATTTACAAAAAAAAACGAAATGAAAGTTTTTCGAAGGATTAAACGCAGCTTGAAAGGATTGGGCAACGGCGTGGAGTGCACTATGCTGGCGCTGCTGCTGCTGGAGTCGCTGCTGCCGGCGCTGGCAGCGCCCGCAGCCCAGCAACTGGACATCGTAGGTGTTCTTTTGATATTACCTGAACCCATTGAGAATGGCTAAACGGGGTATAATGTATTTGTGCAAATGCATGTAACAGGCAGAAGGAGGCATCTCCGACACCATGAAGTATCTATATTCTCGATCAGCCGAGTCGTTCTAGCCATGTCCGTCTGTCTGTCCGTCCGTCCGTCTGTCCGTCCGTCCATCCGTCTGTCCGTATCTATGACCGCAAGGATCTCGGAAACTACAAGAGCTAGAGACTAGAAATTAGGTCCTTAAGCCTTAGGTTCTCCCAGTGCCTGCGCAGATCGAGCTTGTTTCTGACATTCGATAGCTTGTCCCATTTCCAAGTAATCGATACGAATCGATATCCTGTTAACTAGCTTCTAGAATAGTTTATACAGATGAGGCATCTTTCAAGGATGAGCCATCTTTCAAGGATGTTTCAGGGTGGCTCAGGGTGCACTGCCGACTAGATTCATTCTTACTTGTTTCTTTTGCTGTGCAAAGCTCTAGAGGATTGCCGAGTACATTGATACGCATTCGATTTACAGCAGGGACGCATCATCTCGGGCCAGCGCGCGGCGGCCGGACAGTTTCCATGGCAGGTGATACTGAAGCGCGACGAATGGGACGATCTGCTGTGCGGCGGCTCGATCATCTCGAATAGCTGGGTGCTCACCGCCGGCCACTGTGCCTATGGCAGGGATTCGCTTTATCTGGTCTTCGGCACCGTTGAGCTGAACGCCGAGCAGGCGCTGAACATGACGGCCACGGAGCTGTTCGTGCATCCCAATTACAATGACAAGATGAACAACGATGTGGCTTTGGTGCAGCTGCCCCAGCCGCTAATCTTCTCCAGCAGCGTGCAGCCCATACAGCTGGTGTCCAGCTCGCAGGCGGGCAACAGCTATGTGGGCACCCAGGCGACCATCGCAGGCTTCGGCCTGATCGACGACGAGTATCTGGACTATTCGCAGCAGCTGCTGTACGCCCAGGTCCAGATCATAGCCAACGACAAGTGCCTGACCATATTCGGTGCGGGCGTCGTGCTCGACTCCACCATCTGCGCGGAGGGCTATGCGGGCAGCAACATGTCCACCTGCAGCGGCGACTCGGGCGGACCGCTCATCGTGTACAGCAGCAGTGCCGGCGCCTGGATACAGATCGGGATCAATTCGTTTGTCGCCGAGGATCAGTGCACCGCCGGCTATCCGTCGGGCTATGTGCGGATCACATCGTTCCTTGACTACATCGCGGAGACGACGGGCCTTACCCTCAGCTGAAGATTCCGTGCATGAGATAATTTGTTTTTTGTTTTTTTCTTTCTATGTGTCTATTTTTGATCCATTCGCTTCGATTTCGCAAATAAAGCGCAAACGTTCCACTCGAATAAACCAAAAACGAATTCCCAAGCCAGATAAGATAGACGAGCCCCCTCCCGCCTCCCACCTACCCCCTCGCCCAGCTGCCCCTATCCACCCCGGCCCGTAGCTCATCCATTGTATATACATATTTGGGTTCTACGTGCCTTGTGGCAAACAATTCTAGAACAATTTAGCTTTATCTTCAAGTCTCTTCTTGTCGAGTTATCGTTATCGTTATCGTCATCGACCGTGCCAAGGGCCCAGTTCCGGTTGTCAGTTCAGAAGCAACAGCCGATTCTTTACGCTAGACTGTCATTGGCATCAAGGCATGTGAAGTTATCGCTATTAATTTTCTCTCCCCAATTAATCGATTGCGATTAATCGACTGATAACAAGCAGAATTTTGACTTGTTTCTAAATAACCAGCGATGCCAAGATAATCGATACAAATGTTATCGTTTATCGAACGAATAGCTAAGGCTAAGATTTTTAGAGCTAGCATTAACGTTTACATTGTCGATAACGATGTCGGTATCGATATCGATATCATGTTTGTCGCATTCTCTTGATTCTCATGAAGCATGCCTTGTTATCGCAAGCTATCGTTATCGTTTTCTTAATTGATTCATATAGGTTTTGTAATTGTCAAAGTGAGCCTCTGTTTAAAACCATGTTTTATCGAATCAATGTTATCGAGTGTACACAACGAACGTATTTGCGCCTTATTAAGCACTTTCGATATTAGGAAAACGTTAAGGCCTAAGCTGTTGAATTATAAGCGAATTGATTTGCGGCTCTATATGCGCTATGTGCAAGGAACAGTAAGCCTTAGAAAAGGGGAGACGGGTAAAGGCCCTTTGACAAAATAAATATATAACATATATATACGATATAAATAATTATACAATATACATATATGGCCGATCTTGTTATGATAAAAGGCCGATTTTTCTCATATGGAAGCGAACTCTCTTTCCGGCAAGAGCTAAATTTGTAACCAATTGTTAGGCAAGCTCAACACAAAAGAAAGGGTTAAAATGCAGAAATATGCGCACTTTTCTTTGCCAAACAGACAAACGGACATGGCTATATAGACTCGGGAGTTGATCTCGTTTAAAATGTGTATAAAACGCAGCTCCAATGTCTACTAAGGCTCACAGATTGCTTGCCAAAATTGTAATCCCCTTTGCAAGCGCATACGAAATGTTAACAGGCTGTTATCACGCCTTCTATGTAAAGGCAAAGCAATGTTAACAAGCTGTTATCACGACTGTTAAATGGTTTAGAGTAAGAGAGAACGAGAGAGAGAGCGAAAGAGATTCATACGCACCCTGGCCAGACGCCACATGGCTTTGGTGGCAAAGGCCTCACCAAAGTCGCGCAACAGCAGATAGAAGATGCATTGCTTGGTGCCGGAGCCCATGGTCGCCTTGTCCATGGTGCCGCACATCAGCTCCGAGTTGCGAATGTGGATCCCTGAAAGAGACGGAGACGGAGAGCTCAATAGATTCGAATGGGGCAATAGAAGTATATAAGCTGCATACGCACAGGAATCGTTGGCGCACAGATCCATGTTGCCGGCATAGTTGCGGCCCTTGTTGACCATGTTGAGGCGCACATTGGAGTCGTCGTTGGGCCGCATCAGGAGACTAAACAGTTGCTTGCCGGTCCAGAGGCGACGCGGCTTCCAGATGGCCGGCGGCGGCATTTGGATGCGCATCGTGGAATCCTCGTTGGCCAGAAAGCAGGCGGCCAGCTGCATGGCCTCCTCCTTGGTGAGGAAGACCTCTTTCTGGGTGAGCAGATAGCCGCCCGTTATGAAATCCTGTGTGGCCGCAATCAGAATCTCGCCGTTCTTGGGCGTCACCAAATTCGACTGATTGCCCATCAGTATGAGGGCCTCGGCGCGTGCCTCCTCCGTTTGCGGCAAATGCAGATTCATCTCGTCGCCATCGAAGTCCGCATTGTACGGCGTGCAGGCGCACTCATTGAAACGGAACGTCCGCTGCGGCTGCACCTTGGCGCGATGGCACATGATCGACATCTTGTGCAGCGAGGGCTGACGATTGAAGAGCACAATGTCATCGTCGCGCAGATGACGCTCCACAATGTCGCCGCACTTCAGCTCCTGGGCGACCTTCTCGCGGTTGCCATAGGCCAGGTATTTTTTAAAGCTCGAGCCGCGCTGCTGCACATAGTTGGCGCCCGGATGCAGGCTGGGTCCGTTGCGCACCAGCTGCTTCATCAGCCGTATGTTGGCTGGATTTACGCGCTCCGGATACGTAAGGATCTTGGCCACGCGCACCGGCACGCCCACCTGATTGATCATCAGATTGGGATCCGGCGAGATGACAGTGCGACCGCTAAAGTCGACACGCTTGCCGGAGAGATTGCCACGGAAGCGTCCCTGTTTGCCCTTCAGGCGCTGCACAATGCCGCGCGTCGTCTTCTTCGGCGCCATATTCAAGGGTATGCCGCTGATCTCGCTGTGGAAATAGAGCGCCACGTGCAGCTGCAGAAAGTCCCAGTCCTCGTGTATCAGTTCGATCTTGCCGCCGGTGGCCATGTGACGCTGGATCACATCGTTAATCAACAAAATCTCGCTCTGCTTCATTGTCAGATCATCCTCGGTGGTGCCGGCCTTCACCTCTGACAGCACCGACGGCCGTATACAGGCGGGCGGCACAAAGACGCGTGTGACTATCAAATGCTTCGGATGGGCGCCGCGCGAGCACATGCCCAGCAAGGCCACATCGCTCTGGGGTATCTGTTCGAACAGATCGAGCACCATGAGCGGTGTTAGCTCCTCGGCGGCGCTGTAGTTGCTCAGCGTAAGGTTCAGATCCCGATTGAGCTCCGTGGAGCGCAACATCTGGTCCATGTGGCTGGTGAAGACGGCATCCTTTTTGCGACCCTTATACGGATCGTGCAGGATTTTGAGCAGGCCGGGTCCTTTCTTGACGCCACCATTGGCGGCACCGCAATGCGGGCATTTGGTCACCTTCTTGGCCTTGGCCAGCATCTGCGAGTGCAGCGCCTTTTTGCCCAAATACGAGAAATTCGGATTGTGCAGCTTCTTCTCAAATACGGCACGATCCTCAGCCTTGAGCATAACATGGGCGCACGTCTTGCATATCATTTGCAGTATATTTATGGTCGACCGAAAGTGTCCAATGTGAAAGACGGGCAGGGCCAAATCCAAATACCCAAAATGACCGATGCACTCGTTCAGGCCCTGGCCGCACGTCTCGCATACCGCATCCTTTGTGCTGATGCCCATGCGGCGATCCAGGACGCCATAGGGCACCGGCTGACGCTGTGCCTGGTACAGATTCTTCGATATGATGCGCACCAGCGACTCCTGCTGAATCTCATCCGCGCCGCTAATCCCGAACTGCACATGTGAGCTGTGAGCCCGCAAAAAAGCAAAAACCAAAAACAATTACAAATCGCAATTTGCCGCCCAATTGGCTGGTACTTACATTTTCTTGTTTAGCGCCGAGGCGCGAAACTGCTCCTTGGGCATGGCGTCAATTTAATGCTACAGCGTGTTTATCTCTCAGCAAACAATCAGAGAAATATTCTGTTTTTTAAACCATATGACAACACGCTGCCGGCCAGCGTGCCGCAAGTATCGAAGTGCCTACAGAATATCGATACTTGACCAATATTGCAATACTTGAATGTATAGGTGATACAGGTGAAACGTATAGCTCTTACAATTTGTCAAACCCTTTTGCTATAATCGCTTTAGCGCTTGGCTAATAATTTATAATTTTGATTTGGCTCTATGTAAACAAACAATAAGTGTGCATTTGCTCAACGAGTTTTTGGGCTTAGGATTTATATCCTATGCTTGCACGGTCACACTCTCCCAGCATATGGCGCCAAATACAATAACAATCGACCAATGGGGACAAAGGTGATCCTCGACGCAGCAGCCATGCTGCCGAAAAACTCTCTCCCTTTTGAGATTGCACTTGCATTTGCCGCCTATAATTGTATTAATATATAATACAGTCAAATGAATTCTTAAAAATAATTCGTTTTTAATATCAAACAGTGTTGCGAGCTTATCGGTAATCGGTGATCAACCGCTATCGATATATATGTTCCTCTAGTGATATTTTGCATGTCTATTGTGAATCAATCGACAATAACTTTTGATATTATTCTAATTTACTAAGTTGTTAAAGCCTACCAAAAATATCTTCTAAGCTGCCGAGTTACGTAATAAGTCGTAATTTAAACTTATTGATCTCATTCACAACAAAGCAGAAACAGTGTGTTATGAAAACCAAATCAGTTAAATACGTACATGTATTGATTGAATCACTTGTTGCCAGCTTACTATTCTATGTTTTAAGTTAATTATTATAACTATTGTCGTTCAATTCAATATTTTTGATGCTTGCTTTCGAATAACAACACTCTATGCGATGCATCGTTATATGTTAGGCGATGTGTTCAAAACTAAAGTTTTTGATCTGATCTATCGATAGTTTGTTACTTTCCGTACATCACTAATAGTGCACAGCAGTTTGTCGTCGTATCTCCGTGGAAAATCAGTTGCAAATCGCATTATAAACCCGTATATAAAAGCCAACGCTCTATGCAATCATTGTATTGAAGATCTGTATTTGTTTGCGATATATAAACAAAGGTAAAACTATGAATTCAGAGTGCCAGACACAACCTCAAAAATGGTTAAATGGCGTGGCTGCTTTCATTGTGCATGCGCATGTGTGTGTGTGTGTGCGAGTGAGTGTGTGCAGTACAAATTAAAATTACGTGCACTGTTGGCGTTAAATCTTGTCGACTTTTTAACTTTTCGAAAGGGCCCTTAGCAAGTCGCAAGTGAACTATCTGAACAGATAACGAGTCAATAACAATTACGCAAATACACGAAACACACGCATAAATATTGTCATTTTTCTTATGTATGTATGTGTGCGTGATTTTGCAAACGGTTTTATGTATTATTTTGTAGAGGAATATCCCAAACGTTTTTATATTTTTAGTGTACTGCGCACGTTTCGTTTCATTTCGTTGTTCGTAAAGCAACAACAACAAATTGATCGAGATCCACACACACACACACATGCGCGTAGTCGCGCACGCACACTAAAAGAAAGACAACAGCAAGTTAACAGCTGAGGAATGCCCCCTGTTGTTGGGCAACATGCGCCATTAACATTTGCATATTGTTTAGCATTTTACATCATTAATTGCAATGCAGTCGAAAATATTTGTTATTGCATTTCGATGTTGATGAGCGTAAACAAACAAGTATATAATATATGTATGTTCATTTCATTGCAGAGTCTTTGCAGCAGCTGCACAACCGAACAACAACAACAATTAACCAAAAGCAATTCGCGTGGTTTAGCGCTGCCAGCGGCCATCGCAAAACGCGAAGCGATTTTTTACAGTTGCGGAAAGCTCTCACGTGGCAAAAAAAAGAAAGAAAGAAAGAAAAACAAAGGCACAATAAACAATTACGGTTAACCAGCATATAAATACCTTTCTATAGATATATCGTTGTATATATATACTTTTATATATCATCGATCCCAATCAAAACAAAAGCGAGCAGGCAACTGTGTGGATAAGAGAGAAAGAGAAG
Organism: Drosophila kanekoi; assembly: GCA_037075305.1. Taxonomy (NCBI): domain Eukaryota; kingdom Metazoa; phylum Arthropoda; class Insecta; order Diptera; family Drosophilidae; genus Drosophila; species Drosophila kanekoi. The sequence goes on along the minus strand of JBAMCE010000043.1, from coordinate 1,626,675 downwards.
GAGAGAGAGAGACCCAAAAGCCTCAAATCGAAACGTTGAGAATTTGAAACGTGTGTTGAGAGGAGAGAAGATTTTCTTCATACACTTCCTTATCTAATTCGTGAGATTGCATTGCGCACCCCAAGCAGGGGAAACATAATATCTTATATGACTTTTGAAAGATTAAGTGGTAAGTACCTTCAATTGCTCCCAGTACACGAGATGCATGTAACTATATATACACACACACACATCCATTTACTATTATTAAGTCTCCGACTATTATATCGTTAAGCTAAGAATATTAAATTAAGTTATGCAAGCGACAGATCGGTTCTTCTTGTTTAAACAGACACGTCCTGCTCAGGGGTAGACCCGCTTTCCTTAGAATAAGATCAGCTAACGGAGCAAAGTATCGAATCAGGATCAAAGAAAAAGATTAAAAGATTATTACTACAAATTGGAATTCCTATTTTTCTTTATTTTCTTTAGTTGACATTTTCCAAGATCTCGTCATAAAATGCCATTAAAGATCATAGCATATAGAAGAAACTGCTAAGAGGCATACCTAATAGTTTTGCCATCAGTGTAGTTTCGCCTTAATCTGGGTTCTTTACATATGGACGAACAGCTACCTCCTTTTGTTGCCCGAACAAAAGTCAATTCATAGCGAATTTAAATTGATTCAAGCATTATTCACAGGCGTACGACTATCAGATGGGTATACCTGGAATTTTCCATATACATAATCTGTATATTGCACTTGATTCCGTAATCGGAACTATTTGGTTATATATTTATTTATCTCGATCGCATGGCCCAAGGTTTTTATTCGCCTTGGCATATGCTGGAACTATTTATAAACATCAACTCTGTGTCTCTGTGTCTGTGTGTGTGTGTGTGTGTGCGTGGGTGTGGGTGTGTGTGCTGCACTTGCAGGCTCATTTCTGTTTAATTAGAAAGCCTCTTTCATATTTGTTTTACAAATTTTCTTTTATATATATTTTCTGTTTAATGAGCCAAACGCAATCTGAGGCATTTTCCAGCAACAATAATAGAAAAACGTTCCAGTCTTTTCTTTCGCCTCGCCTACGCAATTGAAGATCATGATCGTGAACATCATTATCATGCGACGTGTACTTTTCTTTCATTTCTGCTCCCATTCACACACACACAGGCACGCCAGTCTCTATGTGTGTGCGTGTGTGTGTGTGTGTCTGTGCGTGTACTTTTGTTGTAGTCTGTTAAGCTTAATGTGCGCATGCCGTAACCGATTGACACACACACACACACACACGTACGCATGCATATTTGCCATTTTTTGCCACTGTTAATCAACAGCGCTCTGTTAATCGTATGTTTGGAGTGGAACTAACCGCAATTGTTATTATTATATTTTGCCCGAAACACACAATGCGCAATCAATCCCAATCAAATGGCCCTGTCCCCTCCCCCTCCCCACCTTCTAAATGGCCATTTTGGCTACCAATTCCATTTGAATTTTGGCTTTAATACCCATTGAAAATGTTTAAAATGGGGTCTTTTGTGGCTGGCAGAACTTTCGTATGATAGAGACTTATTTACCTTTCCATAATCTAAACTTCTTTCGGATTTGATCTCATGTCCTAGATTTTTATGATAGTTGTGCATATGTCTGCATGTGCTAAGAGGTCTAGAGTATCTCCTAGTCATGCATTCTCGAAAAAGACACTTTTTATTTTATGTTTTTATGCTTCGGAGAACTGTATTTCGAACTCTGCATTTCGTACAGGATATCTATGTAGTTGAGCGGCACTTGGCTACTTCAAATCCAACTTGTTTTTGTTTATTTCTTTTGTTGACTTTTTATTTTTCCTCGTCTTCGTCTTCTGTTTCTTGTTTGCCATTTTGCGAGCGCGCACTCAAACAATAACAAAAGCAGGCACTGATAAAAGTGAAAAACCAGTTTATGGCATTGGTCGAACTGCCCCGCGCAGCACGCGCCTCGTCGCCGAGGGTATCATCAGCACAGCACATGCCACAGTTTCGACTGCAAATCCCTCGCTCTAGGTCGCATTTGCTTGCGATCGATCTATCCATCTATTATGTTCGTACAGTGAAACCAACCTAAATGCGCAGAGCACCAGAACGGGCAATCAATCTGGCTGAAAACTTGCCTGCGTTTACATACAGTAAAAACTCGTAACAACGAACAGTTCAGCAAATTGCAACAATTGTTGACTTTTATAATCTGATTATAATTTCCTCTTTCCAGACACTATCAATATTATAGGCACAGTAGTCTATCCCATGTAAAGAACTTTGCATTTGCGAGTTTCACTGTGCTTCCTTATGGACTTTGGACTACTCTATATAACATATAGCTACTATATAAACTAGTTACTGTAGCAATAGGTCGAAAACGTTTTGTTTTTTGTAGGGTATTTCATCTTCGGCGAGCCGAATTATTATACGATTACTTTTATGTTTATCATCTGATATACATACGAATATTGAAATAGTTATATAAGAAAGTTCCTTTTATTTCATGCTTACAATTCCCCAACTGTAAACGTGTGTGTGTTCGCCTTAGCCAGGTTTCACTGTACACCTTGAAGCATTTCAATTGCGTTTATGTCTTTCACTTTTTGGTCATTTTGTGTTTTTCTGTTGCCAGTTAACAGACGGTGCCACTTGTTGTTCGCGTTCAGCGAGGCCCTTTTTTTACCCTGAACCCATTGAGAATGGGTAAACGGGGTATGATGTATTTGTGCAAATGTTTGTAACAGGCAAGGGCATCAATAGCCGAGTCGATAGACCCTTGTCCGTCTGTCTGTCTGTATGTTTGAACGCAAGGATTTCAGAACCTTTAAGAGCTAGAGATGCTGTTGATTTAGGTCCTGCTGCGTGTGTCTGCACAGATCGAGTTTGTTTCCGATAGTCGATAACTTGCCCCGTATCCAAGTAATCGATACAAATCGATATCGAAATCCGTTTTTTGAGAAATTTTGGTAAATAATAAGAGCTAGAGTCAGTAAACTTTACATGTGGCTTGTGGAATAATATAAACAGATGAGGTATCCTTCAAGGAAGAAGATGGTTCAGGGTATCCCCTAGTCGTGTACTTCCGACTGCATGTAACTAACTGAGGGAAGCATATATGCATATTCCTAATCAGCAGCTCGACTCGTCTATCCAGCCATGTCCTCCCTCTATCTATCCCTCTGTCCGTCCGTCCGTCCGTATGTGTTAATGCAAGAAACTCCATTCTAACACAGTTGTTAAGTGTGAGTGTCTATTTTGTCGCCCAATTTCTTGACAAATATATTTCAGATACCTTGTTATTTGATTTCGTAATGTTCGAAAAGAGATTCCCAACGGCATATTGTTATTTGTTTATATTTAACTGTAGCTGTTCTTCCAGTTGGAATTGAGACACGTTGACGTCGACATCGACGAATCGAAGGAACATCCCTAACATAAAAGTGATTTAGAAGTTTAGAAGAAGACATCTTCGACCCCAAAAAGCATACATATATATATATAAATATATATCCCAGATCTAGCATCCGGCTGCATTTATCTTTGTATCTTTAAGAATTTTGGATAATTTTACACCTAGTTCAAGCTGTATTTTCTTGGCATATGCAAGAATTAGGAATTTAAGTTTGAAGCATTTTCTAGTTACTTTTTCATTGTATATTCCAGAGCTAGTCATAATTCATATAGGTCATAAAAGCTAAGAATTTGGGATAATTTCAAGGCTATTTCTAGCTACTTTTACTTTGTATCTTTAACACTTGTTGATCATTTTTAAAGCTATTTCTAGCTTCCATTTCTTTGTATCTTTTAGAGTTTTGGATAGTTTTTAAAGCTAGTTCTAGCTACCTTTTCTTTCAATCCCTAACACTTGGTGATCATTTGAAAAGCTAGTTCTAGCCACCTTCTTCTTTGTATCTTTAAGATAGTTTGGATAGTTTTTAAAGCTTGTTCTAGCTACTTTTACTTTGTATCCTTAACAGTTGTTGATCACTTTTAAAGCTAGTTCTAGCTACTTTAACTTTATCTCTCGAGAATTTCGATAGTTTTAAAGCTAGTTCTAGCTACCTTTACTTGCAATCTTTAACAGTTGTTGATAATTTGTTAAGCATCTTCTAGCTACCTTTTTCGTTGCACCTTTGAGATAATTTGGATAATTTGAAGGCTATTTAAAGCAACATTTTCTTCGCGTCTGCTGAGCACGTTTTGCTGCGTTGTTGCGTTGTTGCGTTGTCACGTTGACGCGTTGTGCAACATATTTTATTGACGCATTTACCTAACTAACTGTTGTTGTTGTTGTTGCTGCAGCTAAAATAAAATGAAATGGAAAAAAAAGAGCGTGGCACGCGGCAACAGGCGTAAGCCTGTTGTCTGTCTACGCAAAACCAAGCGCCTGCCCCAATCGCAACCCCTCCTCCCCTCGCCCCCCTTATGTGCCACCCACGCCCTGTCAGCAACATCTGTTTACGCAAACACGGACCCCCAGCCACATCTGTTGACGTAAATCCGAAAGATTTTGCTCGAATTATGCGACTGGGGTTGCATTCGCTGCTGCTGCTTCTTCTGCATCTGCTTCTGCTTCTGCCTCTTGCATTTGCACTTGTTAAGGAAAAATTAATTGATTTCCGTGAAATTCTGTAAGGCAATATAATTAAGTATCTTTGATTTCGTTTTAATTGGAATACTCGGATACATTTCTCCTTCAATCTCGCGCGATAACGAGAAGTCTGCTGCACCAAATGTGCACAATCCACACACACCCATACACACACACACAACACGTATCTATAGATACAGTTACACATATGAGCTGTATATTATACGTGTGTAAATTTATTTTGCCATCGCAAATTGCATTTGTCATGCGATTCTTGAAAGAAAGAGAGAGATAGAGAGAGAAATAGAGAGAGGGAGAGGAAATAAGTGCAGCTAAGTATACATAGTTAAAGGGAACAAAGCGAATAAAAAGATGCCCCAGAATTCGTATACCTAGTAGAAACTTGTGCTCTATTAAAGCCCTCGTCTATTGTTGCCGAGTTGCGAAATTTTAATCCGTTTTAACAATTTCGTCAATTGACACACTTGAAACTGAGTTGCAAATCGAATCTCTTTAGAATTTTTGTACTTTTCAGGTAAATATCAAGTTTTCAAATGATTTTGTTTAAGCTAATCCTTAATTGTTCATAATTTGATGCAATGATTGAAGAGATTTTCTCATTCAAGTCTCGACTAAATTATGAAGATAAACTACGTAAGTTAGACATAAACAAAAAATGCCAAAAATTCCTGGTTCAAACCATTTTCGTTCAAAATACTTGCTTAATTTCAAATATTTGGACTGAGAAATATTGCTACTCTAGCAAAATCAACTAATAAGATAATATTGTTAATAACATTAAATGGTACTTGCGTGTGATTCCAGGGTATACAAGGGTTGGGAAGCGTCAATTGTACCTGCCAATTGCAGGTTGAGTTCCAGTTCATTTATTTGTACTGCAAGCGACACGCTCAGCTTCCACAGAAATGCTCTCCTTCTCTCTCAGCTGTTTGCAGTGCAGCGGCAGCGCAGTCACGTTCTCCCGTCTGCCGTCTCCCTCTCTCTCGCTCGCAGCTGTTCACAGTGCAGCAACAGCAGCTTTCGCTGTTCACTGTTGCTGAGGCTTTCCGTCTCGCTCTCGCACGCACCCACGCATGCACGCACGTCTTGCAGTTTACATGTGTATTAAACACATGCGTGCGCCCACTCTCTCTCTCTGTGGCTCTCTCGCTCTCTCTCCCTCTGTCTGTTTGTCACGTTGCACATTGCGTGACCTGCAGTTACGCTGTTGTTGCGCTGTTATTGTTATTGTTTCTGCTGCTGACATTTTGGCAACTTTCGTTTGTCTTATCGAGCGTTTTGCTGCTGCCAACTTTGCGGCTGACCCAAAAAACAACATAATTTGCAAATACGTCGCTTTGCTGGCGCCTAACATATGCTTAAATTGACCTCAAATGCGCCGCAGAGTTGCATTTAATTGTGGTGTGTGTGGGCAGGCGGTACGTGGTGGGTTGGTGGATTGCTGCGTTTGGTGGGTTGGTGGAACGGTTGCTGTCTCTTTGAAACATCTGTTTTGTTGTTGCAGGGCCATGGCACATGCGCAGTCATGCCCGAGCTGCTGCTGCTGCTGCTGTTGCTGGCCCGTGTGTGCTGTGTTCCATCCCCGCCAGGAGCATGTCACACTCACACACACATATGCACACACACACAGAGACTGGCACTTGCAGGACTTTGGCTCTCTCAGCATCGCCAAGTCAACAGTCAGTCAGTCAGGCAGCCAGCTAGCCAGTTTATTCGTCAGCGTTAAGCCCATCGCAAGTTTTCGACTTTTCTTTTTTCCCGTTACGTGAAAAATTTTCCAAGCATTTTGTCTGTCTGTGTCTCTGTGTGTGTGTAAAATTGTATTAAAGCAGCTGCAACAATTATATCCATAAATATATATATCTTCGCCACGCCCCCAAATAGCCATAGCCAAAAATTTGTCAAAAGAAAAATAAAGAGCAGAGACCATTGTCCGTGCCAATTGGCATTGTAATTATTGGATTTTTTCGAGCGGCTGCCAGTGTGTGTACGTGTGTGTGCGCGTGTGTGCGAAATGGAGTCCTAGCTTCTGTTGTTGTTGTTGTTGTAATTGTTGCTGCTTTTCTTTTAAAATCGAAATTACATATGTGCATGTACACACATATACATAAATGTTATATAGATATACATATATGTATGTCTGCCATATATACATATACATGTACATATATGTATGCATATGTATTTGAGTTTCGATTTTGGTTTTGTTTTACATTGAGTTTTCATATTTTTTCCAATCAATTCAATTGCATAGCATCATTTATTATATATATAGTTTTTCAAATGTGACACACCAAATTGGTCCAATAAATCAGCAGAAGAGCAGAAAATACACAGTTAAGAGCAAAACACGGGACACACGGCGCGCATCATCAAAAAAACCATCGATGAAACGCATAACGATAAACCAATTTATCGATATCGTAGCGGCAGCAGCAACAGCAGCAGCACAACAGCATCCTTCAAGAACAAGAAGAACTACAACAACAGGAACAACAACAATAGGAACAACAACAACAGAAACAGCAACAACAAGAATTACACCGACACCACCAGAATTGATCGCTCAGATCGATTAAAGGGTATCCAGGGTTCAGGTCGAGGTCGAACTCAGAGCCTCGCGTTCGCGCGCGCACACACACACACTAAACACTCTGTCGGTTTTTTTCTTTGATTTTTGTTTTGTTGTCTCTCCCAGCATTTGCATACGCTTTGACACGTGTGTTGAATCTTGGTGTTAGTTATTTTCTCCATTAATGCCAACTACTCTTTATCGTTGTTATTTTCCTAATTTCGTGTTGCCCCGTCGGACCGATCGAACGTTGATGTCAACGTGTCGCTTGCAACGTGACGATACCGATACCGATACCGATAACAATATCGATAACAAAAACGAAAACGATACCAATTGCACAAAAATTACCAACAACTCAAATCAATCGCTGGCATATCATCATAAACAGAACATACCGGAAACAATTGCAGTCAACAGCAGCAACAACAGTAACTGTAATTGTAACCGTATACGTAAACGTAAACGTAACCATAACCGTGACAGTAACAGTGTGAGCCACTGTAACTGCAAGAAAAACATAAACAGATTTGCAGAGAGTGCAAACAGAACTGTTAACAAGAAGATCCTGTTAGCCACTGTGGTGTGTGTGCCAACTGCCTGGGTAAACGACATCAACCTGACGCCGCCCAAGCAATCGAAGTTGTCGTTGACGTTGACGTGGACGTTGCCATTGCAATTGCAATATCTGGCCGCGCTCGTTCAGCTCCTGCTCGTGACAACGAATCATAAAAGCGAGCTGCATCATATGCTGTGCGATTTAACCAACCAGCGACATACTGTGGCCATTACCTATGACCTCAGCCTCAGCGGTGAGTTCACAGTTTTTCAACACACAACAGTTGAAACCCTTTTCCACCACCCACCCAACCACCAACCACCCACCACTTCTCCATTAACATAGCGAGAGAGCCTAGCAGCTCTCTGTGGTGAGTTTCCGTTCTAGCTCGTGTTGCATCTTCTTCGTTAAGTTGCTTCAATCAGTTCTTCAATATTCGGCTAACAGAGTAGTTAAGGAGCGCGGCTCATCTACTGTTTGGCTGTTGGGAATTCAAAAGCAACAAAGTTCAAATCATCTTCAACTGTGCTGTGCTCGTTTAGAAACAACTCAAAGAAGTTTGTATAGTGATTGTTTTTAATTAATTTAAACAAGTTGTTTAGTTTCGTTAACTGTAAATCAACTGAAAACTAAAAAAAGGCAGCTTTGCGGTTAGTCAAATAACAGAATAGTTAACGAATGCAATTCTGATGCTGTTAAGTTTCTCATATTGAAGATCCAGTGTAACATTTGCTGTTAGTTTGACTTGTCTGTGTCTGGCTGATCGAATAGCTCGTCTTTTAGTTAAGAACTTTTCAACTTTCTCGATATAAAACTAACTTATTCTTGCCTTCCTATAAACATATGCATCTGCATAATAAGGATAAGGTGAAACGTATATTTTGATATTGTTATTTATATTTTTGTATTAGTTTGTTCGGAGTAGGAAAATGTTAACTGAGGAATCGATTAGGCACTGTGTTTTCATTTGTTTTAAAGCAATAATCAGGATTTTGACATAGCTGTCATTAAGAGGCTTGGTTGAGTAGCAGCTATAGAAATAATCTCACTCCAGGCATTCAATTTTGAAACTATTCGATATTTAAGCAGCGAAATTCTTAGTGTAAATCTCAAATTTGCAGTGATTGGCACAGACTTCCCTCTGTCTCTCTTGCCCGTTGATGAACAAGAAATGCAAATGCAAATGCAATACAAATTGGCCGTGAAATCAAGATAACTTTACTCAAACATACATATATATATATATATAAATATATATATATTAAACATTCATACATACATACATAAACATCCATATATATATACATATATATATATATCTTAATTCTTATATATATATAGTTATATTGCTATATATATATTCATTAATATACATTTCGACTAGACAGCGAAGCGTTAACAGTATTTTTGATGTGGTCTAACTTTTGGTTAAGCTTTGCTTCAAAATTACTGCGTATAAAAAGAAGAAGAGAGCCGATGCTAGCAGTTCATTAAGCTCTCGATGAGGCGGCATTGAAAGGCTGGCGTAAGAGCGAGCAACAGATCAATCGTTCTAGCCCACCGACCACCACCATCCCCAATCCCACCCAAAATCCCAATTCCACTCGAAGATCAAGATTCAATCAAAAGCAACAATTGCGATTTGTCCAGTTCAGTGTCCTCCTTAGTTGTGTCGAAGTGGGGTTACCAATGTTCACTTGCTATGCACCGTTCCGAAAGCTGGCCTAACTGTATACCTATGTGGGTAAGCCAAGACTCTGGGTATGATGATGATCCCAATGACAACATGTCGACAAGTATATATGTACATGCATCTACCAACCATCATCGAACTTGAATGCACTTTATTATTATAAGACAGACATCTGTTGCAATTACTGATCGATTCCCTTTCAAATATTCCAGAAACACCAGCAAAAAAAGGCGCACCTCCAATTCCACAAAAACGGAGTAAAGGCTTCGAACTGTGCATGAATTCAAAGAGGCGAACTATAAGTCATCGGTAAGCTATATTCTATATTCTATATTTTATAGTGGGTACGCATATCCCATCTAATTACACTGTGAAATGGGTCACACGTGCACAGAGGACGCGGCAGCTGCTATTGATTAGTATATATCTGTGCGTGTGTGTTAACCTTGAAAACTTTGAGCACGCAATTATGCCTGAAATTAGCATATAAATAATGTTCAAATTCACCTAACATTGTCTGTTGAAAGTTGTACGCTTATCGTCCACACTTTGCCATATTAATGAGAAACACATTTAATATTTAAGCTCGAACACGGCTTTTATGCTTATTTAAAGAGAATATTTTGGCATAACGCTTTAAAACTCATTTAACATGCGCCTTAACGGTTGTCTGCCTGTAAAAACTGTTGCTGTTAGCTACAGTTAGTACAGTTAAACGTAGGAGATCCAGTCTTAGCATGAATCATCTTAAGCTAAAGTTAACATAAGACAAAGCTTCTGGTATTAGCCACAGTTTATATATATTGTCCATCTGTTGTCACATATTGAAATAAACTTAACATATGTTATATTCTGTTCATGCCCAACATCGCCACTGTTAACTACAGTATGTGAATGTGGGTAACAGACAGTTGTCTGCTGTTAACATTAGACTGTTGCGAATTAACAGCTGGCGTGCCAAATGTGTTAGCTTTACAGCTTGATCCATTCCTGATCTTATCAAACTAATCAATCTGCATTTTGCAGGACTTCAAGTAACAGACATCGGAAGTTACAGCCGTTCAGGTACACGTGAGCCAACCATTGTACCGTTCCAATAGTTTTTTATTAAACATACAATAAAAAAAAAAATCAAAAATAAAAAAAAAATAAAAACAAAAAAAAAACAACAAAAAAAAACACCAATAGCTAAGACTATGCCAGATATATAGACAGCATATACTACAGTAAAGCCCGCACTACAAAAGAATAGAAGGGGATAGGAGACGGCAGAAAGAATCACAACAAAACACAGAAAGTAACAAAAAAAAAAATTAAGATAAAAAATATAAGCAGAAAAAGAAAGAAAATAAAACCACAAATCCAAATCCGCTCGGAGACGTGGAGGAGCGGAAGACTGGATACCGAGAGAAGCTCTCTATAAAGAGGTTCCCTGAACATCAGCAAAATACACACGAAAAACAGGTAATTGTGTTGCACACTTTTTGGATGCACGAGTCGATGCCCAGTGGAAGCGAATTTGCAGTCGAAATCCGAAACGGAAACAGAATTGGCGGCGTCAGCCAACAGCAGGAATAACCACGACAACTAGTTGATTCTCTTCAAGACTTTCCCGGTTCAGCGTGAGAGGGAGAGAGCGAGCGAGCGAGAGAGAGATAGAGAGACAGAGATCAAAGCGATCCAAAAGCAGGTTGAGCCAAAAAGCACATTTAATGAACGGAAACGAGACGCAAAGCAACTGCAAGATAGCCGCTAAAGTCAACAAATTGGCGCTGACAGCCGCACAAACCACCATTGACAATTGGAATTAACCGATTAATCCATCCACCCGCTCCCAGATCGCTGAACGAGAGTCCCCTCACCACCCTCTCCTAATCGCCACCAGTACACAAACAAACACACATCCATCCATCCATCCACGGATAGTCAACTGGAGGAGAAAAACGTAGAATCAACAACAGCTTAAAATCAAATCAAGCAAACCAGCATCAACGGAACGGGAACCGGAACCGGAAGTGCGCATTAACTTTTGTACAGCTGCAAAATGGCGACCGTCAATGTTAACCGCAGCGTGACGGACATCTTCTATCGCTACAAGATGCCGCGTCTACAAGCCAAAGTCGAGGGCAAGGGCAACGGCATCAAAACGGTCCTGGTCAACATGGCCGAAGTGGCACGCGCCATCGGTCGTCCAGCCACCTATCCGACCAAGTACTTTGGCTGTGAGCTGGGCGCCCAGACGCAGTTCGATCATAAGGTAGGACAATTCCCTCCCATTAGATATTCCCTTCAAGTAAATAGGAGAATACAGCAATTGTTCAAAAGTATCTCAACAAAATATGCATCATACAATTGTTTTCCAGTTTATTGTTTCCAGCTTCTATATCTTCCACTTTAAATAGTGCTTACTAATCTCGTTTCCTTTCCGTTCCGCAGAACGAACGTTTCATTGTGAACGGATCGCATGATGTGAACAAGTTGCAGGATCTGCTCGATGGCTTCATACGCAAGTTTGTGCTGTGTCCCGAATGCGATAATCCGGAGACCAATTTGACCGTCTCGGCCAAGAACCAGACCATCTCGCAATCGTGCAAGGCCTGTGGCTTCCATGGTCTGCTCAAGGTCAACCATAAAGTCAACACCTATATTGTGAAGAATCCACCATCATTGAATCCGGCCGCGCAGGGCTCCTCCCTGACCGAGGGCAAGCGTTCCAAGCGTGTCCAGAAGCAGAAGAACGAGAATTCCGATGGTTCCATGTCCAACAACTCAATGGCCAACAATTCCGGAGGCGAATCAGATGGCGGCAACGGCACCAATCATGCCAGCCAGACCGAGGCTGAGATCAGCGCCGCCATACCGGAGAAGAGCATTGCCGAGGACGATGACGATGGCGGCTGGAGCGTTGATGTTTCCAAGGTAGGCTACATATTCCGACCGAAATTAACAAAGATTAACCTAGATCTTAAAAAAATAACGATTCTGTTTGTACATTGCTGTAATTAGCAGCTACCTAACAGTGTGGGGAACTGTTACTGTTAGCGCAGAGGAGTGCTTAACAGTGTAGGCGAGCTTAACATTAAAATGAACAACGTAGATAAACGCAAGTCTGACTAAAATAACAATTCTGTTAGCATTGCTGTAATTAGCAGTTACATAACAGTGTGCTGACTGATACTGTTAGCGCATAGGAGTGCCTTACAGTGAGGGCGAGCTAACAGATGTTATATCAGCTTGCAATCTTGCAGCTGCTTTATTAACCCACATTAATGTATAATTCGAATATCAACTGATAAAATTGTATACAAGTGGAAAGGGGGTGATTTTAATCTAATAATCTTTGCTTAACAGCAGTAAGTGAACATGCCTTTAACCATGTGTGTGCTTCTATTGGCTGCTAAAGTTAACATGCCAATGTTAAAGCTTGCATAATACAAACGATTTGCATATGTTGACTAACATTGTTCCTGCATTTACAGGAAGCGATCCGTGCACGTTTGCAGGACTTGACCGACGGCGCCAAGGGCATGACCATTTCGGATGACTACGACAAAACAGAGAAGGAACGTATCGACATCTTCTATGAGCTGGTGAAGCACAAGCGCGACCATAAGCAGCTGGATGATGTGCCCACGCACAAGGAGCTGCTGATTGAGGCCGAGCGATTGGATATTGTCAACAAGGCGCCCTTGGTGCTGGCCGAGCTGCTCTTCACCGAGAACATCATTCACGATGTGCGCAAGAATCGCATTCTATTGCTGCGCTTCACCCACAACAATCCGAAGGGTCAGCGCTATCTAATTGGCGGCATCGAGCAGACCGTGGAGCTACATGCGAACACTCTGATGAGCAAGGTGGCCGGCATCTTTAAGATCTTCTACGACTTGGACATACTCGACGAGAAGGTGATACTCGAATGGGCCCAAAAGGTGAGCAAGCGTCATGTTTCCAAGAAGATAGCCACCGAGATACACGAGAGAGTGGAACCGTTTGTCCAATGGCTCAGAGATGCCGAAGAGGAGGATTCTTCATCTGACGAGGATAACGATGCTGGCGGTGATTCGGATGTGGAGATCGAATACGATGATCGTGCACGTGTCGAACCGCTAAAGGTAGCCGCTGTCAGTGTCGCCGTTACCGCTGTCAACAAAAAGAACGCCATGGACGAGGAGGATGGCGACGAAATAGATATCGATGAGATCTAAGCAGCAGCAGCATCAGTTTGTGGATTAGGGGTTAGACAAAATTGTTAAAGCGCATGGTTCGGAACGGAAGATGGCAAAACGGCAGGACAAGCAAATCAGATTAGTGACGAGTGGCGAGTAGCGAGTAGCAATTAGCTAGTGACATTTAGCGAGTGGCAAGTGGCGAGTGACGAATTGCAAGTAACGAGTAGTGAGTGGCATGTAGCGAGGGACGAGTAGCGACAGCGACAAGTGGGTGACAAGTAGCGAGTAACGAGTAGCGGGAGACGTGTAGCTAGTAACGAGTTGCAACTGACAAGTAACGAGTAGCGAGTGACGAGTAGCGAGCAACGAGTAGCGAGTAACGAGTAACGAGTTGAACCGATGCAAGAACAACAACAAGAACTGTCCAGCCCAGCGTAACAACTTTTGGGGGCCCGCTTAACTTTGATGATGAATCGCCTAATCTCACGACTTCAAATACATTTCGATTGTAATCACATTTGCATTATCCTATATACCCATTTGTAACAATAAACACAAAATTTAAATTTAAATTAAATGCACATACTCTCGATATAGTATATAATATGGCCGCTGATTAACATTACCCCCCAGCACACAAACTGTAGCAGCTACAACAACAACAACAACAACAGCAACAACAACAACAAAAGCAACAACAATATTAATAATTAATCACCTTCGGCTTTCAATTGTAGTGTACTTTTCCTCTTATTCTTTCTATTATTATTTCAATTATATATATATATATATTATTCTGGATATCCTTTAGCTTAGCACATCTCACGGTATGATTTTTGATTTCACTTTTGATATACCAAATTCTTCTTCTTTTTTTTTAATCTGTTTTAAATGTTTAATTAATTTTAAGTGCAGTACTTAAGCTAATCGCAATTAAAACTAAATATATATATATGTATATGTATATGCGACCAATTTTATTTTAAACAGTTTTTCAGTTAAATTTTTGTAAACTCATTTGGCTTTCAATAAATATATATATACCCGAAATAATTAAGAGAAGCTGCTAACTTATCTAACTAACCATTGAAAATCCATTTCTGGGGCAAGGCAAAAACAAAATCAAGATGAAAAAAAAACTTTAACTATTAATCTTTTTCTGAATATTATTATTATGCATAAACTGATGTAAAAGTAATTAACGTTTAATAGCTTTTAAACACTTTATGGCTAAAGAAAAAAAAAACAAAAAAAAAATACGATTAGCTGCATTTTTGACTACATCAATTGATGCTCAACAGAAGGATTCGCCCCTCTCCCCCCTTGATATGCGAAAATGAAAATGTTTCTTATTGTAAGTTATTATTTAATTAAAATATCCAATGTGTTTTTTTTTATTGCAAAACCCTATATGCTATTTTCAAGAATTAATAAATAGAGACTTATAAAAATGTACAAAAACCCAAGCAAATTATTTACGGGACGGGGATGAAGCCTGAGGAGGCTCTTGAGGAGCGGCAAGTTCTACCCTAAGCCCTATTAGACATGGGTTATTTGGGACTTTCCTAGCAGAGAATGAACCAAGTGTTGTTCTCACTAGGGTTACCTTTCTAAACGAAGGTCTTAAGCCCAAATAAGTACTGCATAAGAGTTACCCAAGTGCCTAGTCAAAGATTTCCTATCCTCAATATCCGAGGAACGCTTTGTCCCAAGCTTATTCCTTAGGAATGTGGAAAAAGTATGTTGCCCAAAGGATCTAAAAGCAAGAGGGTTAACTTTGTAGTCACAATTGAAGCAAGGTTTTCATGCGTAGGTTCTTGGCAATCCTACCACCCACAGTTCCGACTAGGGACTGCCCAGCTATGGATCGAGGTATTTTGAATGAGGAGGAATAAGACAGCCGACCTTAAGATCACGGGAACATTAAGCTTAAGCCTATTGCCCGGGCATTTCCACTAAGGATTTGGTCTCGAGTCCCTAGAATCTCTGCAGCTTATTAAAGATGGAGCAAACCCATTTTTCCTAATAGGTCGACCCAAGAGCACTGAAGGTTTGTCTAGGTAACATTCGAAGCGGGCTTACAACGATACGTAAGTATTACGTTCTAACTTCCATACGTCTTTATTAATTTGTTTTTACAGTTTTTTTTTTGGTTTTTGTTTTGTTTAAAATATATTTGGACGTCTGGTGCGTGTGTTTTCACTTGGGGTATTACTACGTACGCTACACCACAATGGTTCCTAATGTCAGATGATTGTCCGCTAAAGTCGATGCATGTGGCACAAGAAATTTCGGAAAGTGTAACTGCATAACATATTAAATTGAGACGAGAACATTATTCGGCCTCCCTTCACTGAGCAGCGTGTGGATCGAGGATCAGAGATCGAGGATCATGGAACAAGGATCGAGGATCACGGAACAAGGATCGAGGATCGGTTCAACAATCGGCTATGTCTGAGGGTGGCAATATTCTGGCATCGCCGATCATATTGGTCGGCTGGGCCTTGCTATCGGGCAGATTGAGGGGCAGGTTGAGAGCTTTGAGGAAGCAGCCAAAGTCCACAACGCGTCCCTTGTACTGGAAGGGCAGCTTGGGGCACAGCTCGAAGGCATAGTTGATGGGCGGCATGTCGCAGCCCTTGGTGCAGGAAACATCGATGAAGTTCATCAGGTCGCAGACCTCTATGTCATCGCAATCGTTGCGATTCAGTACGGACAATATGTTATCGATCAGCTCGAGGGTGAAGGGCATGCGGAAGCCGCGCAGCGTGGAGCGCACCTGTGTTTCCGGCAGGAATGGCTTATTGGTCGGATTGATGTGATGGAAGTGCTCCATCAGCTCATCCCGGCCATTCCACAGCGAGCGCTTGATCTCCAAATGGGCCGAGGCGCGCACCTTGTCCCGGGCGCAGGCATTCGGCGGCGCCTGCTCCCCGGAAAAGTGACGACACAGCGAGATGATCTCGTGATCGCTGATCGAGTTGCCCATGAGCGCGACCAGGGCGCCCTTTAGGCTCTCGAATGACACGAATACGGTGCGCTTCTCCATTTTCTTCTCGAGATCCGTGCAGTCGGGCACACAGGATGAGACAAACTGTGCCATGCGCGGCTCCAGCGCCTTGCGCACCTTCTCCAGGATGAGCTCGATGTTGCAGTGTGGAAACTGTTCCGGATGATGTTCCATGTACATCAGCGTGAACTCATCCGCCGACACCAGATGGAAAATGAAATCCTTGATGGACATGGTGCCGCCAATAAAGAAATTGCACGGCCTATAATACTGCGGTTGCTTGCACGAGAACTTCTCCTGGCCGGGCATCAGGACGCGCGTCCGCTTCATGAATACGCCGCCCAGGAAGCCCGAGTTGCGCACCGCTACCTCCTGCACCTGCATCGTATCGTCGCTCATATAGTAGCTGATCACGAAGATTCGCTCGCAGTTCTCCCGTATGGTAGACAGCATTTTGGCGCCGAAGCGCAGCACGTACCGATCAAATTTGATAAATTTACGGAAATCGGTTTTGGGTCGCTTGATCACAATGGACATGCAATTGCCGGCGGAGTCCTCGTAGCTGCCCCAGCCATTGAACGGCGGCAGCATGCGCCCGGACTTGTCGTACGGCTTGCAGACATCCGATCGGGTCGGCATCGGAATTGGCGTAAACTCATCGATCCCGTAATGATCTCGATAATACTGCTTAGTGAACGGATCCATGTCGGTGATGACCACCGCCCGGCCGTATACATTGAGCACGCTGCCGATCTGCAGATCCCGTTGACTATAATATAGAATCTCCTTGCTGCCCAGATTGAGCGGATCGACGCAGTAGCGCACATTCCGGGACGAGCCGAGCACATTCAGCAGCGTCACGGGCGTCTGCTGGCCCGGCAGCAGCATCCCATCGAACTCCTGTTAACACGATGATCAGTGATGATTCAGTGATCGGTGATCGGTGATCGGGTGGGATTACTTACGCGCTGCAAGCGCCCGCGCTTGAGGAAGACGGTTGGGCCGTCGCGTCCCGAGTTTCGTATGTGGGCCTCCTTCACCTCGATGGTGTCGTCGGCCAGGTAGTAGCAGACCTCGAGCTTGCGCACATCGCCCATGTCGGTGCGATCGTCCCAGTAGGCCTGGAACTTGAGTATCTGGCGATCGTACTTGAGGAACTGGGCAAACGGATGTCGCTTCTCTGGCGGATTGCTGGCGCGTACGTGGCCACGTTTGCGCACCGCCTCGGCAGGATCGCTGACGACATTTCGGAAATATATATATTTATAAATATATAGATGTATTCCCACTCACATGGCAGCCATCACGGGATCGGGCACCACAATGCCGCGCTTGTTGAGAAAATTGCGCGTGAAGCGATCGCAGTCGACAATATGATAGTTGCGATCGAAGATCAGCACCGTCTTGTCCACGTTGAGATCGATTATGGAGAGGCTCTCGTTCTCGCAGGGCGGCGGCTTGGGCACACGCTGGCGATGCAGCACACAGCCCTGCACAATGCCCGAGTTCTCGACCTTCGGCTCGTGGATCTCGACCGTTCCGTCCTCCAGATAGTAATAGATCTTCACATGCCTCACCATATACGGGGCATGGAAGTTTTCCTGCAGTGTCTGTTTGAAATAGGCGCGAAAGCTGAGCACCTTCTTGTCGTAGGCCAGCCAGGGCGGTAGGCGTGGCCCCGAACGAGGCGGATATAGCGCATGCGCAGCGGCCGGCGGGCAGCTAATGTCGACCACAGAACCGGCGGGATCCACGGGCATCGAGTGCTGGCGATCGTTGAGCATCGGAATGCCACGAAAGTTGAGCAACGTTTGCGATTTGGGATAGTACACTTTATTGACCTGCCAAATGGTTCAATAAGCATGTATGTATATATAGCTTGCATTGGTTGGTACTTACTTCACGGAAGAGAGTGCCCGGCAGGAGGGGCATGCCTGGTATGCGCAACATCTTGATTAATTTATATTTTGTATGTTCTGCTCAATACTTTTTCAGTTGTGTATATATATATGTATATATATATTGGAAGACAAGCATTTGTTTCGTGCGACTGATTGTGTAACACGCTAAATACTGAGCATGTTCTCGCATCCGCATCGATCGAAATGCCTCACAATCTACACGCCTACTATTTGAATTGTCCGCTTGGCGCGCCAAATGCCCGTTCGATAACAGTTGTCGTTCGATAAATGTTATGGCCTGCTCGGTTAACAGGGGGCGCCACGTGCCAATCGATAACAGCCTCCTAACAGCTGTTGGGCAAATGTTAATGCAGCGAGCGCATGCTCCAAACATTTCACTCTCACTCTCTCTCTCTCTCGCTCCCTCACACATTCAATTGCTATGGCAGCAGATGTTTTGTTATTGTTGTTAAATGGCCAGCCGCTGGCCTATCAACTACTTAATGTTGTTTGTGCGATACAACAACATTTAATTAGAACGAAACACACAAAACTAAATGTGGCCAGTTGATAAGTTCTTGGCACATAAACTGCCTCGCGCTCTGCGTTTAGGGTAGTCGCGAGTCGGTGTGCGTTTCGCATTGAAACTAACTTTCTTGTTTTCATTTAGCTTAATACGACTTACGGCTCGCAAAACGCCAGCAACTTTTGCTGCGAACGGACCAATTTCTACTGTGTTGAGTTAAACAATTCGAAATTATTGTAAAAACTCTTTGTTATTTTTACAAATTTCGCAAAGAGCATACAACTATTTGTAGGAATTCTTGTCACAGGACTAAATAAAACTCACTATTGTTGTCTTTTAACGGCCAGTTGAAGTTGCCCAAAGATATAGATTAATTAAACGTATATTTGCCAGTGCCTTATGTGTATGCCAGGTAAGTAAACATATTCCTAAGAGTTTCGCACAGTTTCCTTCTTCTTTTTTTTATTGTTTCCCGTCGTTTTTATCTTAATAGTTGAACGCTTTAATTGTCAAATCATTCTATTATTTTACACTCAGCTTTTTAGTGGGGTGGGGGGATGGGTGGGGGGTTAGATAGTTTCTCTCAGCGATGCACTCTCTCTTCCTCTTGCCTGCCTCTCGGTTCTTGTCTTTGCTAGTTTTTGATATAAATCAATTAGTTGTGCCCAACACTGCCTAATTATAGAAGTATGCATATATATATATATATATATATATATACATGTGCCACGCCCACACGCCCCCAATTAAAACAAGTGTTTTATTTACCGTTAGACAGCCAGCCATAATGCGCCCGAGTTCTGAGTATTGTTTGTTTGTTTCTTTGTGTTTTTTCACTATAAAACTTTCAAAGAATCTGGCATGTGGAGGGGGGTGTATGTGGGAGGGGAGGGGAGGGTAGGCTAGGGTTTCCATTCCGTTTGCGTTTCTTTTCGATTGTCTCCCTGCCGTCCTCAGATTATATCATATCACTGGACGGTGTAATAATTGTTGACCTTAGGTTTTTATATGCCTGGCTAACTTCATTAAAACAATCCGTTTTTATACCCTGTACCCATTGATAACGGGTAAAAAGGGTATAATGTTTTTGTGCAAAATGTAAATGTATGCAACATATATGTATACATATTCTTGATCAGCATCAATAGCCGAGTCGATCTAGCCATGTCCGTCTGTCTGTCCGTCCGTCCGGATCTCAGAGCCTGATGTTGGAAGAAGAGCTTCCAGGGTATCCCCTAGTCGAGAGCTGCCGACTAGAACCTCTTGCTTGTTAATGATCTATGCTAATGCTTATATATAAATCCGATTCGAGTGCTATTCAAACGCCGATTAAATCTCGCGGTAATTACAAAAAATTTCAATCAATCGTCTTGAGAGGGCCGCGTATCATTCATCAATCAGATAGAAACAATTTACGTCAGAGACAGAATCGAAACACATTTTCACTTTCCCTGCCGGGGGCAATTGTATGACACAGCGGCGAATCGATACGAATCAAATCATCGGAGACTATCTTGCCCAACTGATTAATAATCATATATATATATGTGTACATATATCTGTTAGCACTTGAGCTATATATTCTGCGCTACGTTTGGCCAAATCGAAGTGGTCATAAATAGCGTTGTGCTATTCCCAATCAACCTTATCATCGCACGCCCGAGCCTAGGCAATTACCTCATCAGACTGGTCGCACCGCAGATACCCTACCCAAGTATCTATCTTAGGTAATCAGCTCGAAGATTTGTTCAAAATCGAACTTCAAGTTCTCAAAAAATGAGCAAAGCATCAATTAGTTAAGAGCAAATCGCGCTTGGTTAAAGTTTAGAACCTCAAGAAAATGCAAATTACAAACACATTTAACTCCCAATTCCAAATGCAACTTGATAAACATAAACTTTCACTTCTTTGTTTTTGCTTCAATTAAGTAAAATATATGGAAATAAGATTGAAATAAGGAACATTTGTGTAAATCAATATATGTTTATCAATCGTAGTTAGCTTATCTTGCGGGTTATTCCACCCGCATGTGTGAAAAAGTCGCGAAAGAACGTACTTGAATTCTTGAGAATCGAGGAGAAGAGCACTTGCAGCACAGCGTCAAATAAGCTTCGCATTAGGAAACAAACATGCATGCATACATATATATACATGAATGCATACACTAACACACACGCACACACACACACACACACACACCCACACACACACAGCTAACATACCCTAGGTGTAGAGCAGGAGAGAGAACTCACAATTTGAATACCTGGAAAAAAAGTAACAAAAATGTATTAGAATTTGTATAAAATTTGGTTATTCAAATGGGAATAAAATGCAAAGTATATATAATAGTGGACATACCTTGCGGGGAAGCGTATAATGAGAGCGTGTTTGAAAAATGTCAGCCAACATGGCAGACGCAGACGAACCGATAGCACACGGCCCCTTCAGCTCAGAAGGCACTCGGCGCCCCAATCTTGCCCCGGCCGAAGGGAGCGTGCGGAGCAGCTGTCTAGGCGGAAGCGGGAGCGGGGACTATGGTGGTATAAGAGGCGGGGGACTTAGTCAATTCACTAATTGAGGCCGTGACGAGCTGGTGGTGGCTGGTTAGAGCCAAGTGTAATCGAATTTGTCATTTGGGTATTTAATGGTTGACTTTTTATCTCCCTTATCTGAAAGAAGAAGGAGTGCTGGGGCGGGGGAGGAGCACTTGAGATTGCAGCTGTGTAATATATCTGAGTTTTACAGGCCGCATAAAGCCTAATCAGCGCACGCAGCAATCCGGGCCAGACGTGAGCCAATAGACAGTCAAGATTCAGGCATTGCGATGTCATCCACGGGCACGGACAGCACCAAGCTGGGCGACGTGGGCCTCATTGAGGTGCAGCTGGACAGCCTGGACTCGAGTCACAATTTTGCCAATTCAAACGGCGGCACACCCCGAGCCAAAGCCCTTCCGGAGCAACAGCAGCAGAATCAGCAGCAGCAGCGGCAGCAGCAAAAGAATGTGTTCAAATCGAAGGTGTTCATCATAGCCGTTAGCTTCTCGTCGGTGCTGATGATTGCCATGTGCATTGGCTTTCTGGTGCACTATGAGTTCGCCGGGGATGTCAGCGACATGGAAACGGTGGCCTATTGGCATGTCACGCTGCCCAAGGAGCAGCAGGAGTGGTACGATCGGGGCATAGATGAGCTCAAGCTGGCATTGAATCGTGAGCTGAATCGCCGTCGGGCCAAGAATGTGGTGCTCTTTGTGGGCGACGGCATGGGTCCGAATACGGTGACAGCG
This sequence comes from Drosophila kanekoi, assembly GCA_037075305.1. NCBI lineage: Eukaryota > Metazoa > Arthropoda > Insecta > Diptera > Drosophilidae > Drosophila > Drosophila kanekoi. The sequence goes on along the minus strand of JBAMCE010000043.1, from coordinate 1,604,344 downwards.
GCGCGCATCTATGGATTCAAGGAGGAGGGCCTGCTCAGCTGGGAACGTTTCCCGCACATGGGCCTGCTGAAGACCTACTGTGCGAACAAGCAGGTGCCCGATTCCTTTTCCACAGCCACGGCACTCTTTGGCGGCGTTAAGGCCAACTATGAGACGGGCGGCGTCGATGCCGCTGTGCCGCTGGGCAATTGCAGCGCCTCGCTGAAGGAGGCCCATCACGTGCAGAACATACTCAACTGGGCCCAGGTGGACGGGATGCGGACGGGCTTTGTGACGACCACGCGTGTGACTCATGCCACGCCTGCGGCACTGTACGCCCATGTGCCGGATCGCCGCTGGGAATGCGAGACGCGCATGCCGGCGGAGGCGCAGCAGCAGGGCTGCCAGGACATAGCACGCCAGCTGGTGGAGCAGTCAACGGGCCAACAGATCAATGTGAGTATTCCATCGGAGCAAAGTCAATTAATAGCAATAGATCAGTTAATAATGCAGAGCAACTTTACTGGCAGGTCATCATGGGTGGCGGTCGCCAGATGCTGGTCTCGAATGTGACCGGCACAGCGAGCGATCCGCTCGACATGTGGGCGGGTCAAGCGGCGGACGGACGCAATCTCATTCGGGACTGGGCGATGCTCAAGACGGCAAAGGGGCAAGCGCATGCCGTGGTCCAGAACAACGGTCAGCTCAGGAATCTCGATACACAAAACGTTGACTATGTGATGGGCATATTTGCCAACGGACACCTCAAGTACGACCACGAGCGGGATGCCAGCGACACGGGCATGCCCTCTCTGGCCAATATGACAATTAAGGCGCTCGAGGTGCTGGGCAACAGCGACAAGGGTTATCTGCTTGTCGTCGAGGCGGGCATGATTGACCAGGCGCATCATCGTGGGCAGGCGCGCAAGGCGCTCAGCGAGGTGCTCGCCCTGAACGAGGCCGTGCAGGCTGTCCAGGCGCATCTAAAAGCCAAGTGAGTAGCCACAATAAGCGGCGGCTTAAACAATAGCTAATTGCGAGACTTGTGCACAGGGATCAGCTGGACGAGACGCTGCTGATTGTCACCGCCGACCATGCCCATAGTTTGACCATCAACGGGCACCCGGAACGTGGCGCTGACATCTTGGGCATGGCCGGCAATTCGAAGACCGAGCAAACGCCGTACACGACGCTCACGTACGGCACCAGCTACCAGGGCTTTCAGGTGGACCCGGAGCGCATGGAACGTCAGAATCCGGCGCTCAGCGATACCACAGACTGGGAATACACACAGCAGGCGGCCATCAACACGGATGAGAATCTGCACGGCGGCTCCGATGTGACGATACATGCGCGTGGTATGTGTGCAAAGTGTCACTAAATGAGAATAACTTAATTATGTATATATTGTTTGGCAGGTGCCATGTCCTACCTGTTCCATGGCGTGCACGAGCAAAGCTACGTCGCGCACGTAATATCCTATGCACTACGAATTGGACGCTTTCGTGATAGCACAATCGCCGAATCCTTGGCGGAGCTGATGCCTTTATAGATTTAAACATAGCATAATATATCTTCTTCTTTTTTTTTCTCTTATGTTATATATTGTGATAAGTTGTTTTTGTTTTCTAGTGTTAGGCGCAAATAAAATTGTATGATCGTTAAAAATTACGAATTTGCGCGTTATTTCTGACAGCGCTGCCACATCGCTTACAAGCGCTACCAGACATTTCAAAATCTAGTATTTTATAAAAAGTGCGGATTTTGTAAGCATTAGGACATGAAAGAAGCAAAGAAATTTTGTATTTTTTTTCGTAATCTTTTAGTATCCTGTCCTAAGCCAAATTCTAACGTATGTAGGTATCGATGGCGTTAACTATCGCAACCTTAGCCACATATCGATATTGCAACCATATCGATGTTTTGAGCCATCCCTGACAAAGCAAAAAGTTGGGAGTTCTTTCATACAAGCTGCAATTATATACAAAAAGAATACGCATCGATTTCCATAAACAATTAAACATTAGCCGCGTTTTCACCGACGTTTGGTGTTGAGTTATTATTTTTTTTTTCATTTTGAGTTGCAGTGGTGATACATTTTTCGACATTCATTATTGTTAAAGTATTTGGCTATTGCGTTTGTGCGACGACCGCAAAGAAATACAAAAAAGAAAATTAAATAGTTTCTTGATTAATAGCCGGGCCAGTTAGTGCCAGTGAAAACAACGAATTCCAGCAAACATGGCGTTAAAAGTTTTGGTCGGCCAGAGTAAGTGCAATGACAAACATTCCAATACGACTTAATTTAACTGCTGCTATTCTGACTAACACACACACACACATATATAGAGGGCGAGACACACGCACACAAGTACAGACCATAGGCAAGGTTGTGGTTAAAATGACGCCCCATCAAACACACACACACACACATACACATTTATTTATTTATGCACGAACCAGTTTAATTGGCATCCACTGATATGCAAAAAATGCTGCATTTACATATTCTTATCAAACGAACAGCCCCAAGCACCACAGCTTTCATCGATTTTTCCAAACATACACACACACCCACACCCACAACAATTACGGCACCCACACTCAACACACCCACTGGCAATGCCCACGCGCAACGCTTTTCAGGCGTAAATGCTTATGCGGGGGTTGCGGTGACCTTTGGCGCAGGATAAGCAATTCCAGTGTGGCCCCCTTTGCCCCCGCAGCTCCACCTAAACGCCTTAGCGTCGTCTTCTAACCGATTCAATTTGCCTTTTGCTTGATTGCAGCTATCTGGCAGCGCTTCGCTATGCAAATGGCAATTTCTAATAATATTCGCTGATTGAAGAGTGAAACGGGAATAAAGTCAATCAGGCAACGCCATTCGCTAAGTGGCTTATTTCATGCACTTTTTCTCACGTTTTGTTGTTGTTGTTATTATTGCTGCTTGTTTGTATATATTGTTGGTTTTTTAGCTGACGCTGACTCATCAGGCTTATGAGTAATACTCTTGCCTTTACCTCTGCCACTGCCTCTGCCTCTAGCCAACATTGTACACTATAAATATGATAAAACGTTAATTCCACACAATTTAACTGCGCACCAGTGCTGCCCACTTTTGAAAGGCAGCGAAAAAAAAGAGGATGAGGATTAAAAAAGGCTGATGCAAATCATTTTATATATATTAATAATAATTTTATGGCATGCTTTAAGCCTTTAAGCTTTGGGTCTTTGCTCTAATTAGCCCTGATAAGGTCGACTGATTCCGCGTGCATTGAAAGACAAATTAATGAAGGGGAGAAGGAGGTATTTAAATGATTCGCCTCGTAGTATCCTTTGGAGGCGCCTCTCACTGATGGGCTTAACTATGCCAAAGGGAAGCCCAAAGATTAGCTTGCATATCGTAGATGTACACTTCTAAGATTTCCTATTCAAAAGTTAGAATTCCCTCTGCCAAATCTCAAGAGTCCACATTTAACGGGTAATAAACAAAATGGGTCACACTGCCAAACAGACCAGCATACACAGACAAACACACACACACACATGCACAGTTATATTTATATACTCAATCGCTTGGCTTTCTTTTCTGTAGAGATCATGAACGAGGTGGTGAAGTACAAGCCGCCGCCACCGAAGAAAGCGGGCGCTGCAGCTGCTCCAAAGGCAGCCGGCGCGGGAGGGATCGAGTGGCGTGTGCTTGTGGTGGATAAGCTGGGCATGCGCATGGTCTCCGCCTGCACCAAGATGCACGAGATTAGCGCCGAGGGCATAACATGTGAGTGCCAATAGACAATGAACAATGAACGCAATTTTCATCCATGACGAATAACATTTGTGCTTTGGCCCAGTGGTTGAGGATATTCACAAGAAGCGCGAGCCGCTGCCCACCATGGATGCCATCTACTTGATAACGCCATCGGATGAGTCCGTGCGCTCCCTGATACGCGACTTTGAGAATCCGGCGCGTCCCATGTACCGTTACGCGCACGTCTTCTTCACCGAGGGTATGTGCCAGCCGTTTGGGACAGGCTTTAAATTGTTTCCAATTAAATCTATATATAATATACATATATATAAATATCTGAATTATATAGTACTTGATGCGCGTAATAACAATCATCGATTACTATTTATTATGATTTCCATAATTTCCTTTTAATTTCTATATCGATTTATTTATAATTTTTCCATGAATCCCGTGTCTCACCTGTATGCACCTGCATATGCATACCTCCCATGATTATAATATATAAATGTCGGTATGTCGTGTAGCGATACCGCCCCGCATATTCGAAATGCTGCAATCGCACAAAGACATTTGTCGACGCTATGTGCGCACCTGCAAAGAGATCAATATTGCCTTCTTGGCCTATGAAGCGCAGGTACATTGAGTAAAAAGAAAGAACAACTACAAAAAATTGAAACAAAACACGCTAACTCGCCATTTTATACACTCGTTACTCGCTACTCGTTTGAGTTACTTGCTACTCGCTACTCGTTACTCGTTACTCGTTACTCGTTACTTACCACTAATCACCCTGTGCCGTGGATCGTGCAGTCCGATGCGATTTTAATCAACGCGTTTCAGTCTCCAAATGCTTACACAACTAACTTCAGCTGGGCGCAACTTGAACTTCAACTTCAACTTGAACTGACAACAATTTATCATCATTTGAATGCTTTATCATTTTGTTATATGTCCTTTACATGTCCTTTATAAGTTGTCCACATTTGTTTTACTTTCCATTTTCTGGCTTTACTTAACGCTTATTCCGTAACCTACAAAGCTCAATAAGTTTACTTTTCAGCGCCCAGAAAGCAGACGAATGGGCATCGAGTCTTATCAAGTCCAAATATTTAGAGAAAAAGCCAAAAAAAAAAAAAACATGCATTACAATTACATAATAATATCATTTTATACTATATACTATACATATTTTGTAGCTTTAAAAAGAAAACCCAAAAACAAAAACAAATACAAATACGAGAGCAACATTTGATGTGCGTATAATTATAATTATAGTTTGCCCGGAGGAATTATTTAACGATTTGTGTAAATCGTGCGCTGCAAGAAAGATCAAAACTCTAAAGGAGATTAATATTGCATTTCTACCATATGAATGTCAGGTGCGCTAAACAAAAACAAAAACAAAAACCAAAAACCAAAAAACAAAACAAAAAAAAATCTTTCTCCTGTAACATAGACAAAGCAAATATCCTTTCCATAAACAGACATTTGTATAGTGCAAGAGCGTTATATTAAAATCCAAGCCCGAATCCAAGTTCTAAGTCTTAGTTTATCTAAGTACAAACTCTCTCTCTCTCTCTCTCACTCCCTCTCTCTCTCTCTCACTCCCTCTCTCTCTCTCTCACTCCCTCTCTCTCTCTCTCACTCCCTCTCTCTCTCTCTCTCTGTTTACCGCTCTATTGTCTTCTCTCTCTATCTATCTATCTCTCTCTCGCTCTGTTCTCTGTTATTAACTGTTATTTCCGTGTTCCATTTGTCTGGGAACATTTTCGAACACTCTTTAAAAGTGTTGTTCAATGCTCAATAGCCCTAACAGCTCTATCCCCTACACACACTTACACACACACACTAACACACACACACACATTCGCTGTCTCTGTCTGTCACTGTCTATGTATATATATATATATATATCTATTTATGTATATGTACTATATGTGTTGTACTTGTTGTTGTAAATACTGACACAGATCAACTGAAAACTAAAGCTAACAATCGTGTCTCTAGGCTCTAGCGCTTGGGCTTAGCCAAAAGTAACTTTCCAACACTGGCAAGCCAAGCCGTGCGCCTGTCTGACACATTTCCGAGCGTAAACTGCGAACGGCTCCAATCTCGAATCTCCTTAAGTTTTGTTAAACTTGTTTTGTAGTGTTCAATTTAATGTATGTGAATTGTATACAGAAAAGCAAATCGTGCCTAACCAAACACTAACACATGCGATCATGCGATCATTGTGTATATCAATTATTAAAGCATATCAATTTAACAATAACAAATGATAATAACAAGCAAAACGAAAGTATTCCGTAAGAAAGAAACGCTACTCGCTGAACCAGACACAATGTGACCAGGCACGTTTAAGCAACACTCGTTCCTTTTGTTGCTTACTCGTTATTCGTCACGTTGTGATGCGGCGAGTACAACTCCAGGGCTTAAAGATAAAACACACAAATACCACAGCAACAATTAAAAAAAGAAAATCTGCAAAATATGACTGCATAACCTATAAATGTATAAATCTGTTTGCGTGCTCTCTCGCCACTTCCTATGTAAATATGTAACTCATTAGCTCTTAAGTTCACACACACACACACACACACAACGCTCTCTCTCTCTCTCGCTCGCTACAGACGCGCTCTCTTTTGTCTAACGTTCTGCATGCCGAGCGCTGCATGCCGCTCTCGCTTTTACGTGTAACTGTGCTTAACCAGAGTCCAGCAAGCAAATGTAGATTGACTCCATCATATTGAAAAAATATGCTAAAGATCTTAAAGATATATCTTATGGACTTGAGAAAATGTTGTATAAATCAAAAAGATAAATCGTTACGACTTAATCTTTAGAAAAAGCTTCACAAGTCAAAAGAACAATAATTGATGATAAAAATCGAATTTTTTCTTCGATTACCTATTCGATTTGTGTAGATCACTTATCGATTATTTAATTCAATTTCGATAGACAAAGACTGAAAGAAATCTTCAGCATTTTTAGCTTCTTTTTTCTTCTCGAAAATAAACGGCGATTACTCACTCAAAACCTATCGATAAATCGATTGTCTTCGATATGAAGCAGTGTTGCAAAAGGGTTGAAAGTCTGCGTTTGCTTGCTGTACTGTAAATACTCTCTCACACGAACACATACATACGTAGTTAGCCTCATCTTCACACATTCGATAACATGCGATAACATTTGAAATGGACGCAAATTAATAGTGAATTCCTTCTGGTCGTTCGGTACTTCGCCTCTTTTGTGTGATGCGCGCCGCAGGTCTTCTCGCTGGATTCGCCGGACACGTTCCAATGCCTGTACTCGCCGGCATTCGCCTCGATCCGCGGCAAGCACATCGAACGCATCGCCGAGCAGATCGCAACGCTGTGCGCCACGCTGGGCGAGTATCCGAACGTGCGCTATCGCAGCGACTGGGATCGCAACATCGATCTGGCCGCCTCGGTGCAGCAGAAGCTGGATGCCTACAAGGCCGATGAGCCGACCATGGGCGAGGGCCCCGAGAAGGCACGCTCCCAGCTGTTGATCTTGGATCGCGGCTTCGATTGCGTGTCGCCGTTGCTGCACGAGCTAACGCTCCAGGCGATGGCCTACGATCTGTTGCCCATTGTTAACGATGTGTACCGTTATACGCCCGGCCCCAATCAGCCGGACAAGGAAGTGCTGCTCGACGAGAACGACGACCTGTGGGTTGAGCTGCGTCACGAGCACATTGCCGTTGTCTCCACACAGGTCACCCAGAACCTCAAGAAGTTTACCGACTCCAAGCGCATGAGTTCCGGTATGTTCACATCTACCCCAATCCTAAGCACAGTAACAGGCACTGCTAATAATGTGTTCCCTTGCGTAGCTGACAAGTCGTCGATGCGCGATCTATCGCAGATGATCAAGAAGATGCCGCAGTATCAGAAGGAGCTGTCCAAGTATTCCACCCATTTGCATCTGGCCGAGGATTGCATGAAATCGTATCAGAACTATGTGGACAAGTTGTGCCGCGTCGAACAGGATCTGGCCATGGGCACCGATGCCGAGGGCGAGAAAATCAAGGATCATATGCGTAACATTGTGCCCATTTTGTTAGATGCGGTAGGTCAAAGTTCCCACAGTTCCACAGTCAAGATTAACCAGCCTGGGTTCTGTTTCAGAACGTGTCCAACTACGATAAGGTGCGCATCATTTCGCTCTATGTGATGATCAAGAACGGCATCTCCGAGGAGAACCTTACCAAGCTGTTTACACACGCACAGCTGTCCACCAAGGATCAGGACATGGTGCGCAATCTCAGCTATCTGGGCATCAATGTCATCGCCGATGTAAGTATGGGCGCCAGGTGAATTCTGGCAGTCGATCCTCTAATTATGTTTGTATGCCATTTCGATTGCAGTCACGAAAGAAGATCTACTCGGTGCCGCGCAAGGAGCGCATCACTGAGAGCACCTATCAGATGTCGCGCTGGACGCCAGTCATCAAGGACATCATGGAGGATTGCATCGAGGATAAGCTGGATCAGCGCCACTTTCCGTTCCTCGAGGGACGCGCCCAGAATACCAATTACCATGCACCGACTAGCGCACGCTATGGCCACTGGCACAAGGATAAGGCACAGACGCAGGTTAAGAATGTGCCACGCCTCATCATCTTCATAGTGGGCGGCGTGAGCATGTCGGAAATGCGCTGCGCCTACGAGGTGACCAACTCGGTGCGCAACTGGGAGGTGCTGGTCGGCTCCTCGCACGTACTCTCGCCCGAAATCTTTCTCAGCGATCTGGGCAGCCTCTCCAAGGAGGATTAGATGCAGGGCAGCACCTAGAGATTAGAGCATATATTAAACACAACTCGAACCCAACTATGCTTACCACATCTAGCCAGCCCCAGCCCTGTAATTTGTTATTCGATATACCTATCTATATATATACATATGCATATATCTATATATATATTCATATGTTTGTTGTCGAGTCTTTAGTTTCTTTTAAAATTGTGTAGGAAGATCTGCATATGAAAGATCTGTTCATTGTTCACCCTACAGTAGACATACATACTATGTGCACCTCTTAACTAACTAACCCACAAAACGAAAGAACAATACAAACAATTATATATACTACCTATATACGATATCTATACATCTATATAAATGTGCAGTCCAATATGTAATGGAAAGGCGTTTACTTACTTCTATAAATAACATCCTATTATCCCACACACTATATACCCATAATTAATGGGATATTTACGTGAATTCGTAGCACACCTTTGAAATTATACATCCAGACACACACACACACACATATATATATATATATTTTTCAAATAATGTATTTATGTGTGTACACAATGTTTATTAATTATTTATGATAGTTCAATGATTAATAACAAATTAACAAATCAATTATGTACCCTGACAACGTTAACACTCGAATGCAAAGTCGAAGCAAAACTGTTTCTTGTTGATGTACATCACAATTTGACGTATTAGTGAAATGTAGTTATGCTTAAATTGTAATTCAGTTATAAATCCAAGTACATGTTATATACATACATATATATATATTAGCTCTGCCAGCAGATTCTTAGGGAATCCCACTTTTAAAAGCCACATAACAGAAAAATGTTAAGCATATGTTAAATGAGTTGAGCGAGCGGCTAACATTTATCGATTTATCGAAATGTAATTACAATTACTCTACTTTCAATTCGAACTAGCACCGTAATAGAAAACACACACACACACAAACACACACACACACAGACAGACACACAGACATATATAAACTTGGCTCAGATACAACGCAAAGCGCGTCGTCGTGGTAAAACTTGTGATTCAAATTTTGTACGAAAAGAGGAACCACAAATGAAGAACAAACATTGAAAAGCAATATTTAAACTCCAAAAACAAAACAAAAAAAAAAGAACAGTTACAGAATAAATATATATATATATATATAGTCTTTCAATTGAAACAAATTTTGTGCGCCTTCCACAACTCGAACTACGTGTATTCCAAGTCAAATGCAAAAACAAAAATCAAATGAAACTTAAACTTAACATTTTTGAAGAAATACTTTTGAAATATTTGCAAAAAGCTTTAAATAACATGTTATACATACATATAAATACCTAAACCGAAGGCAATGTTAAACGATAACTATTTATACAATACATATACAAATACATATACATATACAAGGCATTATATACATAGATACTTACCAACTACAATATACACATTTATGTATATACATATATATATATATATATATATATATATACTTACTTATACCAATACTTAATCGTGCGAATGCGAACGCGAACGCATTCTTATTGGCAAAGTAGCAATAAATTGCATTTACTCCAGTACAATACAAACATACCGCAATGCTACAATATTTCAATCCAACTACCGTAGTATTCACACACACACACACACACACACACGCACACATACATCCGAGTGCGTGTGCGTGTGCGCGTGTGTGTGTGTATGTGAAAGCAAATGCATTTTATTTTGGATGATTTTCTTTTCTTTAGTTTTGTGTAACTTAACAAATATTTATTATTATATAATATCGTTGGAAAGTATTATTATGTTTCTTTATTATTCGTTCTCTTTCTCTTCTTTCACTTAACTCTTAATACTTAATATTTGTTATGATCTAATAAAATCAAAAACTTGAATTTTTTTGATATGCACTTCTTCTCTTTTTCTTTGTTCATAAATAATTGTTACCATATACAAGAAGAAACAAAAGAAACAAAGAAACATGTTCTAAAACGTAGCTAAGTAAGTTTAAAACGAAAACTCTCTTCTATAAATATTTAATACTTATATAAATCAAATATTTACAATTATTAATACAAAACATATATTTATGCATAAGCTCTAGTTGGCGCCTTGCCCGATTGCCGCATTCTAGTTAGACCATGCGCACGTTCCAGTTCGATTGTTGTGCAAGTCAATTTGTTGGCTCGTGGTGAGTTGCGAAATTACACCACACTGCCAACACACCACAGCTTGCACTGCAATACGAGCGAGAGAGCGAGTCGCGCACACACGCACGCGCACGCACACACTTGCGAGCACGCACACACACCCACAGGCACATACACACACACGCACAGTTGGCACACAACATACGAAGATCAAGCCAACCACCCCCACCAACCAGGGGGGCATGGTCGGCCAATTCGCGCCCAAAAACTCAACAACATCGAGTCAAACGGATCACACTGGCGAATTGCCGTCGATGCTGCGCGCGTGCGTTGTCTGCCTGCTCGTGCATGCGTGCGTGCGTGCGTGCGCGTGCGCGCGCTACAGTGCTGGTAAACGTGTGTGTGCGGCAAGTCGGAGAGAGGGCGCCAATAATTGTTCGGAATTCACGTTTAAATGTTTATTGCTTGTGACTACAACAACAACAAATTGTTGAAACGTTTAGAAGCCAGGTTCGTAGATTAGCTAAAACTCACTTTGTGGCAGGACAAAGCGCCCATTTATCTATATTTAAGGCAGTATTCAGTAAACATAACCTAAAACAACCTTATATTTAAACAATTATCAAGAAGAAGAAAACGAAGAAGAAGTAGAAGAGTATACAAGACATGCATACATGAATATGCGTATGTAAATGTATTCAAGGTCTAGGAAAGAAAGTTCGAAAATGTTGATTTCCTTTGTAATTTGCTAGCGCAATTGTCAAGAATTATGATAAATATACGAATAGAACATTTTTTCGCAAATTTACATAAGCAAAATCGAAAATTAAACAAATAAATATATATAAATATAGATATTTGAAATGTGGATGTCCACGCAAAGAATAATTATACATCAAATATTTAAGAATTGCCGTCAATTTCTTAAGCGTAATTAACAATTAACAAATATGATTAACTAGTTGGCAAAAGGCAAGAAGCAGAAACAGTAAACAGTAAACAACAAATTGAAAGTTAAACATGTTAGAAATAGAAATTGAAACACAAGTTTTGCCACAGGCGCTCGCCACAATAAACCAATTAGAATTGAATTGGAAATGGAAAGCATTTGAAGCATGATTCATGGCTAAAGCAAAGATAGACAAAGTATAGGCACATGCCATACCATATACTAGAGGGAACTATAAAGCATAGACAAATATATGATATATATGATATTAGCGCACGTTTTAAATCAATCAATAAATTAACCTCAGCTGTAAGCGGGCACAGGGCGATCCAAGCAGCTGGTGCTGTGTTAGCTGGACACCCTGTTGCCTGGCCACCAACCAAATATCCAACAAGAACACCAACTAAAACAAATGAAGACAAATGTTAAAGAATGTCACAGTTCAACAATTACAGTGTGTACTTTAATTAACTTTATTCAAAAGGAATTATAACAGTGCAACTTATAAATAATAATCATCTTTGCATTGCAAAGTTAAAAACAAAACAAACACAAACTGCTTTTTATTGGTTGCCCGATGAAAGGTCTTGTTGGAACTTTCTCGTTTCTTACTTACGTGAATCATAATGGGAATCTCGACAGTCCAATTGGACTTGTGAAAACATATACATATGTTAATAGGTCAGCCGGTTATGTCTTGTTAGAACTAACCAAATTCTCCTCTCAAAGCAAATATGAATCTTGGCAAATAGGAATCTAATCAGAATTTCGAAACGGAGAGCAAATTGGACTTTGATAATCATCTTCTCCTAGCAAGTTTGAAAAACTTGTTCGTAAGTTTCATATGTCTGGTTAGAACTTTCTCGTTTCTTTCTGACTTACGTGAATCATAATCTCGACAGTCCAATTGGACGGCATGCATGGAAGAAAACAGATACTTTTTCAAATCAAATAGGAATCTTGGATCAAACAGCCCAATTGGACAGCACAGCGTACTAACATAATCATCTTTGCATTCCCAAAGCTATATGCGTCTGATAAGAATCTCGAAAAAGAGGTCAAATTGGACTTTTATAATCATCTTCTAGCAAGTTAGAAAAACACATATTGCTTTCAATTGGTCGTTTTGATATGTCTTGTTAGAACTTTGCAATTACCATTTTCAGTGGATCCAATAGGAACATCGACTTGGATTGACCAATTGGACTTACATCATCATCTTGGCATTGCAAAAGACATAACTCTACAACTCACAGCGTTTCAAATATGAATCCAATTGGACTAATTGATTGGTTAAAGTCACGCATACATTTCATTCGATTGCTCAAAGCTTATGTCCCCTATGTTTTCTTTCGCATTCTCTTTACTTTCGCGCACCAATTTCGAACTAGACATGCCAATTGGACTGTTCACTCTGAAAATCATCTTTGCGTTGCGAAAGACACATGTGCACATCTCTTTATTGGTTGCCAATTGTCTTCTTGTTCATAAATCAAATAGGAATTTCAACGTAGTCTGTCCAATTGGACTGGCCATTTAGATAAACATCTTTTTTTTGCAAAAGCCACATCGTTTTATTGGTCGGCCGGTTGTGTCTTTGAACTACTTTCCAATTGTGTTGTTTCACATGAATCAAATAGGAATTCAGTTGCAGGCAGTCCAATTGGATCGTTAACTCACAATAAGTTGATTAGTCGGTTGATTGTTTTTGAACTTTTCAATTCTCTTGATTTTCCATAAATCAAATAGGAATTTTCCTATATACCGTCCAATTGGACTGTTTACTTAGATGTGCGGAGAGTCCAAACAGAAATGGCCGCAGATTCGGCTCGCGGTTCGAAAAAATGCCAGATCTGTGGGTTCTGTTCTTGGCTATGCTCTTGGTTCGAAACTTGGCTCGTTGCTAAATCAAAAATCGATTAACATTCACCTTAACAGAAGAAGAAGCTAATAACAGGAGTTGACAATTTTCGGAACATTTTCCGAAAACTGCATAAATATGATTGCAATGATAACAATAAGAACAATAATAACAACAATTGAATAGTTCGTTAATGAAATTGCACTTTACGTTGATTTTAATTACTTTTTCAACTTTATTATTTGCATTTGCTTTAAATAACATTCATTTAATGCAGACAATTTGAGTTGTTTTTTTTCTTCTCTTCTTCTTCTATTCTTGCTTAAATTTAGGTGTAAAATTAAATTGTATAATTGGTTCTGTGTGTGTGTGTGTATCTGTGTGTGTGTGTGTGTGTGTGTGTGTGTGTGTATCTGTGTGTGTGTGTTTGTGTGTATCTGTCTGTGTGTGTGTGTCTAGATTTATATATAAATTATATATAAATTATATATATATAAAAATATTAATATTAATCGATTTAGACTTTTGCCAGAATTGTTTAATATAAAGCTATATATGTATGTATTTAGTTTCTAGATAGTTATCTATATATGCATATCAAACACACACACACACGCACGCACACACGCACACACACACGCGCACACACACACACATATACACATATATATATATATATACATATGCATATTTTGGAAAATATTGTGAATTTAAAGCGTTTCATGTTTTATTTGTATATATATATTTTTTTAAGCATTATTTGTATAACAATTATTTGAAATATTTACAATGCACAGAGAAATTGTATTTTGTTTTTGCTTTGTTTTTGTTTTCCTTGTTGAACTTTAACGATATCGTGTTAATGTATGTGTATGCACACATACATATGCACATATACGCACACACAGATATTGGCACAGCTGGCAACGATAACAAACTGTGCTAAATTGTATGACTGTATAACGGTTTAACTGTATGACTGTATGACAGTTGAGGCTGCTTTTTTTTAACTCTCTTAACTTAACGTTAAGCATTAACTACAAATATATATTATATGCATGTGTCTAGGCCGCTGTGTGTGTATGTGTGTGTATGCGTGTCTGCATGTGTGTGTGTCTGAGTGTGTGTGTGTGCGTGTGTGTAAATTATATATATAACTACATACAGCTTGGATATACATATGTTAACTATGATATGTCTAGCATTTCTAGGGTGACCAGTCGAAAGTGTTATACTACACACTTTAGTACAGTTTGACGATAACAAAAATAAAAAAAAAGAGGGTGATGGAAGGGGGAAGGGGGGAAGTAAAAGTCCAGAAACGCACACGCACACGCACAGCTGTACAGCTGTATGCCTGTTATCAACACATACATACAAAATAATACAAATTGAATTACAGTGATCGCTTAACAGTAGCACACTCCGAATTCGAATTTCGGAGTTCTATCTACGAGCTATGTCCAACTGTCCCGCTCCAACGTGCACTCGTGCTGCTTGCTCTCTCAGTAGGGGCGGCCGTTGGTCGTGTTGCCGTAGTAGGAGGGGCGATCGGGCAGCTTGGGCGGGGCATTCATGCCCGGCCGACTGTGAATAGAGATCAATCATCAATTAGACAAACGAACATATATACACACTATACAATATAAATGATAATATAAATGCAAACAAATGCTGAGTGTACAACTAAAGAGTCTACATACTCAAGAGTAAATATTGCTCACAAGCAAAAAGAGCTTAAAGAGAGACTGTTGTAATGCATTGAGAGATTGATATACATAGTTAGATAGTCAAGAGTCAACTCACCGGCAGGACAGCAAACTTATGTTAATTGATGGGCACTCTTTAAGAGCACGGCAGAAGCGTAACCAACACCAGTTAACAACAACAACAAAAGAAATGTTAGCAAAACAAGACAACGAAAGAGAGGATGTGTCACAGAGAGTGTGAGAGAGAGAGAGCGAACAGCCTGTTAACGCTATTTAAGGTACTTTTCTGGCTGAGCAAATGATTAACAGCAGGCTTTATGTGAGCTCGCTGTTAACTAAAACTCCAATTGGACGTGCCTTCAAATTAGTTTCCATTCCAGCTGGGCTTCTGTTGTAATTGGCATCTAATGCTAGCTAAATGCATAACAGAACTCATGCAAGCGCGCCTTTAACAGTGCTGTTAGCGAGTGTGAAGCAATTGGATAATGATAGTTGAATTCAATGTTAATGCAGGCAAATTGTTAACAGCAGCTCAAGACTGGCCACTGTTAGCTTACAGTGCCGCAGGCGTTCTGTTATTTAACAGAACCTTACAGCTGTTTACAGTAAAACACAATCAAGCGCGTTCGTTTCTTTTTAAATATTTCTTTATATATATATGTATATATATATACTTTGTTTTTATTAATAACATTGTAGTTACCCCTCGTCTCACATATTCCATTCTTATTTACGGCCTTCTTTCATATATGTATATATAAGTATGTATGTAATCGTGACATGCGCTTGGGCATATTAACTTAATACTTTTTCATTTTATTAATTTAATTCTTTTCAACTTTCAATTCAATAAACAGCAATTGATACTGGCTACATTTGGTTGGGCTGTTCAAGAGGGTTTTCTGGGGTACATAATAAATATATGTATGTAGGTTATTCTTTATATATGTATGTATATGCTGTGTGTGTGTGTGTTTATTCATGTGTGTGTGTGTGTGTGTGTGTGTGTGTGTATGTGTGTACTTTACTTTACTTAAACAAACACATACATATTGGAGCTAAATACTTGTGACACTTCTATGTTTAGGATACATTTGTGTATTGATATCCATTCATATAACGCGAGATGGAAATATGGTTAATTTAATAGTTGTAATCGATTGGTTATCGATTAAATTATCGGTTATCTGTGGTTTGTTTCGTTTTAACTGTTCGACTCCACCGCGTGAGCCGAATTACGCGTATCGTCGATAATTATGCTATCGATTAATCGATTACTGTTGCGCATAACGCTTATATATATATTCATAGATACATATACATATATATATATATATATATATGGAACATACACATATAATAAATATACACAGACACACGAATCTGTGCGCATGTGATACCTGAAAACAAGAATCGTTTGAAACAAACCAAAAATCGATATTTTCTTTACAATTATCGATATCTTTACACTTCATGCTTTCTCCCCTTTCTCTGCGCATAAGCTACAATAACAACGGGGCAAAATATGAATCTGAATACAAGAAAACTAAAACTAAAACTAATATTTCCGATATATTCTTCCGATCATTTCGATAACATCAAAAGCTGAATACTGTATTTTGCTAGACATAAAAGCTATGCTGTGCATGTTAGCTAACAGCTGTTAAGTGTAGCACTGAGCTCGAGCTTAACAGCTGTTAAGCGTAGCACTCAGCTCGAGCTTAACAGCTGTTAAGTGAAATGTACAGTTAAGGGAGAAATTAAATATCTCTTTTTTTCACTTTTGCTTTTCTTAACAAAACATACTAAATGTTCATTTTCATGTTGTTTTTCTGCTACATTTGCTTTTCACTTTTCACTTTTTTCATTTTTGTTGTGCTTAGCTTAATATACATTTACATACATATGAATACACATACATAGATGTAATAGTTGTCATAAATGTTATATTTATATATCGTATAATTTATTTAACCTTCGCTAACTCTAATTCTGCCTCTCTTTCGCTACATATATATATATGTATGTATGTATGTATGTATGCCAGCACTTCATTTAGCTAGCTCCATATACATATATACTCTTCATCTCTGTCGAATCAGATAGTTGCATTAACAAATACATATACACATACACATACATATATATATATAGTATAAGTTGGCATTGAGAACTACACAAAAACACAATTAGCAACAATTACAAAACTGCATTCAAGCAATCTAAATGAAAGAGAGAGACAGATATATATATATATGTATACATATATTCAAAGTTAGATAGAAAGAGAGGGAGACAATGTATATGTATGGATTTAATTTCGCATTGTGCATTGTTAGCATCGTAAAATGTAATTAACAACTTTTAGTTCGATTTAGATCTAAGAGATTCCCCTTTAATATATAATTTAATTCATTTATATATATATGATGTGTGTGTGTATAATTTATCGAAAGCAACACTTGCACGTGTTAGTTATATGCATGTGTGTGTGTGTGTGTGTGTCGGTGTGAGGTGTGAGGTGTGTGTGTGTGTGTGTGTCGGTGTCAGGTGTGTGCGTGTGTGTTTGTGTTATCGAACTGCAAAACTATCGCGTTTATAACATAATTTATTGCTTAATGATGAAATAAAGGCTTTAACTGCAAAAGTTTTTCAAACGATATCGATTGCTTAAACGTACTGGAATGTTATCGATAGTTTTTCTTTTTGCCAGATCTAGCGTGCAACTGAATGTTTCGTTGGAAATGCAAGTTAGTAAAAACTTAATAACTGATTGAGCACATTTTTCACTGTTAACCAATTCATAACATAAAGGACAAACAAACGGTAAAGCGGTAAAGAAAATAAACACAAATGTTAACTTTTGATAAGAGATAAAATTTAGTTTCGACATACACACACAAAGGACACATATACGTGAATACATAAAAGAGAATAGAAATGCGTTCATAGATAACATAACAATTATGAATGAAGATAAATTGCAATGGTAAGAGTAGGCGCTGACGCTGACGTTGGCGCTGACGCAGGCGTTGGCGCTGGCGCTGGCGCAGACGCAGAGCACCCGCTCTCTTGTAAATGTGCTTTTGTGTGCGTGCGCGTGCGCGTTTTAATGTTGCTCTTTCTTTTATTTTGCTGTTGCGCTTGAAAGCTAGCTAGCTAGCTAGCTCGCTCGCTCGCTCGCTTGCTTGCTTGCTTGCTTGCTCGCTTGCTTGCTGGCTGGCTGGCTGGCTGGCTCTCTTGCTCTCTTGCTTTGTTTGCGTTTGCAATGCTGTAGAGTTTCTTTACTTGAACCGTGTGGCAAAGACATTGGAGAGTTCATTCATGGCCGCCTGGCCCACAGCCTGATTCACTTGTCCGCGCATGCTCTCCGGGATGTAGCGATTGGCGCCCGACTGCTGTGTTAAGGCACCGCCGACAGCTCCAGTGACGCGACTTGAAAGTTGTAAAAGGATTTTGTACTCTTGTTGTTTCTTTCTTGGGTATTTTTTGTTTGGTTTTTGCGTTTTGTTTGGTTTCTTTTCTTTTCTTTCTTTTTTTTTATTGCTTTGTTTTGGCAAGAGAAAAAATACTAAACTAAAGAGGCGCGCTGGGCTATGTGATCAAACAGTTATCGGAACTCTTGAAACCCCTTTTTATCGATTTGTTTGTTTCGCTGCTTCTGGCTCTGTGGTGTGTGTGTGTGTGAGTGTGTGTGTGTGGAGTTGTGTATGTGTGTATGAATGTATTTTTTTAATTTTAGTCACAAATCATAAAAAATAATATTTAATAAAAAAAATGAAAAGACAAAGCAACAACAACTAATTATTTTACGAAATGTTAAAACAACAAAGTAAATGTTAATGTTAAAGTACATACAAACAAACATACACATATGTATGTATATATGTGTGGTTAACATAAGCTGTAAGCACACACACACAAACATAAAAGCACAAGGCGCACAAAAGCAAAAGCAAACGAATAATTATTGGTTGTCAAATGAGTTAAGGCAAAGAATAATATTAAACAAGAAAAAAGAGCTTTAAACGAGTTATTTAACACTAAACACAGCCCCACACAAGCCGCGTTTGCCAACACTGTTTTGGCCTAACGCCGCGAGCACAGCAAAAGAGAGCGCAAAAGTATAGGACGACTTAAGAGAGAGAGAGAGACTTTCCGCAGGCTGCGAAAATGGCTGTGATTGGCTGTGAGGGAAGAGAACGGGAAGCGAACTGGAAGCGCGGCGCTTCGACTGGACACAGTGCCAGCCAAAAATATTCGAACATGTCTGTCAGTCTGTTAATATATTGGTGTAGATTTGTATGTAGTTTGTATATAAATGAATGAATGTGCGCATATACTTTCAATTCAATTAAACTAAATATTTATTTATTTGCTTTTTTGCTTTTGCTTTTTTGCTGTTGCTTTTGCTTTTGGTTTTGCTTTTAACGTACGCACACTGAACAATTAATTTGCAACTTTTTGCCCATTAAATATTTATAATATCATGTATAATTTAGTAGAATTTTGCTGCTGTGTTCTTGTCCCGTTATTGAGTAGCTCGTATATGTATGTATGTATATATGTATATATATATTTCAATTTCTCTTTTTTTAAGCTTTAGAGTTTTATTTAACGACAACAACAACAACACAAAAAAGGTACTTTAGTTAACTTAAGCATATGTATATATATGTATATCTCGTCTTATATATGCATTTTCTCTTCATAACGTTTATTTAATATGTATGCATATATATGTGTGTATGTGTGTATGCATTTGCTCTCCCAACAATAGAAATGTCCACGGCTCAGCTCTCTAGGATATTTGTAATTATTCTCTTTAGTTTTCTCTTTACAGCAAAACTAACAGACTATGTAGAGATCTAAAGAGCGTTTACAGTTCTGTTATCGTGTTCTCTCAGCTGCTGACATACATATATATATATATATATATGTTATGCTGCGTGCTCTCATCAATGGGTTTTGTGTGTGCTTTGTTCCAATTCAAACTGCATACATACACATATATATATATATTTTCTTGACTTATAATAATTTTCAACGAACGCATCGGATATTGTATGTATATACGAGTAGATTTTTTTTTAAATATTTAACGTTCTTCGCATAGTTCTAGTCGACATCGTTGTTGCTGTAGTTGTTGTTGTTGCTTTTTACTGAGCGAGCTTTTGCGTGGGTGACGACAGCTGCCCCCGTTAGCTAAGAGAGCGCGAGCGAGAGCGAGAGCACACGAGCCTGCGCACTTTAAGGGTTTCGGTTCAATTGGCTAATCGGATCGGAGCGAATCGGATCGGATCGGATCGATTGGTTGAGTTGAGTTGAGTTGTTCGGTTTGTTGGTTGATTTAAGCGAAAGCGTTTTGGTTAGTTAATTGTTTAAGAGAGAGAGAGAGAGAGGGAGAGGGGGAGAGAGAGTAAATGCCTTGTGGCTCTGGCTGACAACTTAGCGACGTCTGCAGCGTTCAATTTACAGTTAGCGTTGTAAGCGGCGTTCGACATGTGAGCGTTGCGTGTGTGTGTGTGTGTGCGTGCGAGTGTGTACATGTGCATGTGTGTGTGCGTTAGTATTAACAGTTTTACGTTTGACATTGTTTGTTGTTGATCGCATTTGAGAACAAATGTTATTAATTTGTTGGTTGAGAAAAAGAGAGAAAAAAGAGAGGAAGAAACAAACGATTTGGTTTTGTTATATTTTGTTAAGTTTGTCTTATCTTTTTTCTTATACATTTTTTACAAATACTTTCTAAACTGAGGCCCAACCACAAACAAAAACAACGAAACCCCTCACAAAATAAACCCAAATCATAGACAAAGAGATATGTATATACAAACAAAATTAAAGAGAAACATTATTGACTCGGCGGGTTATGCTAATTTACGTTCTTAACTATTCTTAGATTGTTTGTTTGTCTGCTGAACGAAAACTCTTACAACATAAACAAAATATAAAAAAATATTCACATAATAACAGTTATCTTCGGGCTGCCGAAGCTTAAATACCCTTGCAGACAGATGCAATTATGGGGAAATTATGAGCAGGGCTTCAAATGCTTTAAGAAATTTCCCAAATTCGGTACTTTAAATAACCCAAATTTGGTACTTTTGATATGCTAACTGGAATACTGATGCAAATATCCCAAATGTGGTACTTTATCTATGCAACGGGATATTGCTACAAATATCCCAAATTTGGTACTTTCAGCAACAGAATAATGGTCCCTTTTAACATAGCACAAACTAGTTTCTTCTTCAGGGTTTTAAGCACAAAAAAAAAAGAATTGTTCAGGTTAAAAATTTAATATTTGTTTGTAGAACAAAATACTGTTTTATACGAAAATTGAACTTTTTCAACTCAAAAAATATCCTCGACAAGGTATGTATACATAATTCCCCTGCATATGGACTTGTGTACAATAACTGTATGATCTAGAGGTTGGGTTATATAAGGGATTGTTCTTAGCTCAGCTAAGAGATCGCTTGGGAAGTATAACAGGAAATATGAATTTCCCTTTTCAAAATAACCTGCGAAGGTACATTTGGTACATTTAATGAATAACATACTGGTAAATTGGAACTATCTAGAAAAATCGTTCGAACAAGGGAATTTCTCTTAACTATATCATTTGGTTCCCTATAAAAAAAGCTCATAGAATCATAAGATCCGCTGCAAGGGCACATCACAAAGAAGATGATAAACAAAAAAAAGAAAACAACACTCGAAATGGAAAAGGAAAACAAAACGGATTAATCTTTACAAATGAAATATTGTGTACAAGCACATAGGTTACATATATATATATATATATATAAATCCCTGCCAGATGCAGAGAATATACTATATAGTATGTACCCATGTGCATGCTTGTGTGCGTTTGTGTGTAATGTGTATTTTTGGGGTATTTTTTGTTGGTATTTTTTTGGCTGCATATAAAAAGAGGTCCCAATCGTCGATAATTCAAATAAGAGAACGTAAAAACGTAAATAATCAAACGAAAAGATATACTGGAGAGTAGACAAAATCAAATATAGCTGTATATATGTATATATATATATACTATAGCTAAACTGTACAGAGCGCGCACAAGGTACAAAATACAATAGCCGAGTCGAAAGCGAACAATTGAATACCAAAAGAAATATATAATGCATTCGGACGGGATCTACTTACGAGGGTAGCAACGGGGGTGGCAGAGCACCGCCTGGCCGACCGCCGGGCAGGGGAGGTGCACCGCCGCCGGGGCGGCTCGGTATGGCCGGCGCGGGACGTCCAGTTGCCGGCGGCAATGGTGGATTGCGGCCGCCCAATGAGCCCTGGACACAACAACAAAGCAAAATCAACATGAATAAAAACTGATGCGATGCGATGCAATTTGCGGCTTACCTGTGCGGTGGGTGCTGGCTTGCGTGGGCCGCCGGGACTGGGCGGCGACAGACCCGGATTCTCCAGGCCACTCGGTAGCCAATCGTTCTTAACGGGCGGCGGCAATGGCGACGAGACAGTTGCCACCGAGACATCACCTGTTGTCGGGGTTTGAACCAGTTTAAAATGTAAGCTTTATCGATCTAGGCATCTTTGCTTACCAATTATCTGCAGGGCATCCTTGCAGGCGCGATACATGCGCAGCATTTCCTCGCGCCGTGTTGCCGACTCGGCGGATTCCTCCATCATTTGTGCCTGGCAAGGCGAGATACAGATTAGAGATTGGTTACAAGACTGACTGATTGACTGACTGATTGGCTGAGTGATTGAGTGATTGACTCACTGAGTGACTAACTGACTGACTAGCTGACTGACTGACCAATTGACTGATTGACTGACTGACCAATTGACTAACTGATTGACAGCCTAAGTGACTGATTGACAAACCGACAGATTGACTGACCGACCGACCAATTGACTGGCTGACTGCCTGACCGACTAACTGATTGACTGTCTACTTGATTGATTGACCGACTGTCTGATTGACTCACCAACCTACTGACTGACTGACTGACATTAACTGCCTGACTGATCAATTAGATGACTGATGGCTATCTGACTGATTGACTGACTGATGAATCGATTGACTGATTGACTGGCTGAATGATTGACTATCTAATTGACTACCGACTGATTGACTGACTAACGAACTGGCTGATAGACTGACTGATAAACTGATTGATTGGTTGACTATGCGATTGACTACTGACTGACTGATTGACTCATTAATTGACTTACTGACTGATTGACTGACCAGCCGACTGATTAGCTGCCTCACTGATTGATTTGAACAGTAACTGATTAGAGACTTGTTAGCAAATTGAGTACGTACCTGATCACCGGAGGCATAGAGATGTGCCAACAGCTCTCCGTTGATAAAGTCCTTGGCATTGTTGATGATCAGCATCATAATGGCCTTCGGGACCATATCCCGTGTGGTCTTCGTGACGATCTTCATGTACGAGTCGACTAGATTGCGAATTGTCTCCACCTGACGTTCCAGCTGTGGGTCCGTGGAGCTCTCCTCGTTTGCCGACTGTTGTCATTGTGATTGTTGTTGTTGTTGTTTGCATAATTGCGTTTGTTATCGATTATCGATAAACGATTTTCAGTATTGTTCATGGATTTTAAACATGGGTGTTTATTTCATTTTTAATTGTTCGTTTTGATTGATCGGTTCGTATAGAAGGGTTTGAGAGGGGGGTGTTGGGGGCAAAAGTAATGGAAAAAACAAAGAAACAATCAATTAAATGAGAAAAACAAACGTGTGTGAAGTTTGTACAATCGAAAAAACGCCAAAAAGTGCAGCCGAAAAAAAGTAAAGCATTAGATCACAAATTTCAGGAATACAAATACAAAATTCCCATTTTCTCTATTATAATAGATTTTACATTTCTTTTTTAGTATTTTTTCTCGTGTTAGTTGAATTAAGAAAGTGCTTCGATTACTCGCTCTACTTTGTATTAAACTACGAAAGTAAGTTGGGAAAAATGAAATAATAAACGGTGTAAGCCAACTTTACGACAGGCTTTTACGGTATTCCTTTTGCATTTTGGGATTAGTTTTAGTTTAGAAACAAATCAAACGCCAAATAAATACCATAATTATTTACTACAATTATTGTTTTAGTAGGCAACATTTTTACTACAGTGTCGGGTGCATTAGGAGCTACAAATTTCCAATAGAGTGCTTAGGACCTTACTTTAACTGTGGAGTTCTTTGGGAATTGTAAGGGCTTGAGGTAAATGAACTAGTTCATTTAGGTTAGGTAGAATTGAGGTTATGTTAGGGTTGGAATTACCATGTGTTTGAATAAGAATCAAGATCAGATCTCAATCTTGCTAAAGAAATGTCAGCTCTGGTGTTCAAATGAAACTGTCAGAGCTTAAGGTAAATGAACTAGTTCATTGAGCTGCATTTTACCTCATGTAAGTTATAGTAAGCAACATTTTACTGTAATGTTGGATGCATCTACAATTTTATATTTACAATGTTTAATAGAATGTATGGGACTTAAGCTTAGGAAGCTTAGGGAACATGTAGGAGCTAATGCAGAATGAACTAGTTCATTTGGATGCACATTAGATGGAGAGGTTAGGTTAGGCAGAAACCGTTTCGTTATGCAATTGGAGTTCTAGTATGCTGAACTGTGTTTAACAAGAACCGAGATCGAATCTCAGTCTTTTCCTAGAAATTTGAGGTATTTAGGAAAATGAACTAGTTCATTTAGCTGCACATTATGTTAGGTTAGATGTAAAGTCTCCAAAGACAGTTATGATGAGGTGAAATTCCGTGTTCAATAAGAATCGGGATCAGAGCTCAATGTCTCCAAAGAAAATGTGTGAGGTTAAGTGCGATCTAACGCGTTGTCCAATTGGAACCATATTGGAGGTGAGTTCAAATGTTTTCAATAAATATTGTGGGCAGAGCGATATTTAATGCGTGAATGTGTTAACTGTACTCGAGAGCTGGAATCGTTATCGATAGACCAGAGAGCGACTTATCGATTCCCTTTCGAGCTCAAACATTGTCAAAAGCAAACTTGGGGAAAAAAACTGTTGTAGAAAGCGTTTAGAAATTGGAAAAAGCGATAAAGAACAAAACTAAGAAACTATGCTAATAATTACAAAAACTATTCAAATAGCGTGTGTTAATCAAAGGTTTATCGACAAATCAGAATAATAATGAAATGTTGTAGAGAAGAGTTGAACGGAAATATAAATATAAAATGAACATACTTTTTGCTGTTAACGGTTGGACATAGATACAGATATATATTTGTGTGTGTGTGTATGTATGTGTGTGTGTGTGTGTGTGTGTTGGTCATTTCGTTTGGCACATGGACGGGAAAATAGAAGAAAATAATTGATAAAAAATATTGTAAAATTAAAATCAATATCATTTATGCACACACACATATACATATACATATATATATGTATATGTGTATGTATGTATGTATGTATGTATGGAATGCTGTTCTAGTTAGACATAAATACTGGTTGCACACACCACAAATATGGGGAAATTTGTTAATGTTATGCCCAAAAAGTGAAAACGGAAAGCGGAGCTTTAACGGGTAGAGTTTTTAGTCGCAAATTGTTTTGAAAACCAGATTAACACGTCCCAAATTTATGTTGATTAGTGTAAGCCAAATGCCGTTGGATATTTTATGGAGTTTCCTCTTTTTAATTTTGAGCCCCAATTTCGAAAAAACAACAATTTTGTTAGAAATCAAATCATAATAAAGAAAAAGAAAAATGAAAATAATATGAACAAAGTCTAATAGATTCTCAAGAGAGGATAGAGACAGACAGAGACAGGTATAGATATAGACAGAGTGAGAGACAGAGAGAGAGAGAGCGAGGGAGAGAGAGAGAGAGAGAGAGAGAGAGAGAGCGAGAGCGAGAGCGAGCGCAGGAAGTATGCAAAGTATATGCTAAAAATGATGAAAAGAAACAAACCTCTTGTCCTTCCTGCATATACCACACATTATCATACGCATTTATATATATGTCAGATATATAAGTATTTGTATTATTTTTTTGGGGTCGCAACGTATTTTTTTTTTTAAATATATATATATAAATAAAGAAACATTGAATGAGTTATTGCGTTATCAAAGAATTAGTTCTTAAGATCTACAGTATCCTAGAGTTGTTTTAGTTGTTGTACCAAGTACACATTCAGCACATGATACACGTCGTCTTTCTCTCTATATATGTATGTACATATATATAGATATACATGTGTGTGTGCGTGTGTGTTAGTTAATCATGTGCACACACACACACACACACATAGAGACAAACTACACACAGATTACGAGCTGCTGCTGTTACGAATTACACTAGATGAAGAGTCAAGCATCTCGATCATGTTATTTTCTGAGTTAAGTGAAGTTTATAATGTTAACAGTATGTTAGGCAGCTGTTGAGTTTAGTTTGGGTCAAACAGCGGAGAGCCAAGTACTCGATCATGTTATTGTCCAAGTGAGCTGCATAGTTTTGTGTTAACAGCATGTTAAGCAGCTATAAGAGATTATGTTGTTGCCAAAGGCGCACTGTAAAGTTAACAGCTGGCAGACAAATAACTCTATCACGTAACAGTATGTTAAGTTTACATTATGTCTAACAGCTGAGAGCAAAAGACGCAATGTAATGTAATTGTAATCAATGTTACAGTAAAATCAAGGCTAAAAACAATTATGCTAAGTACGAACTGTTAACAGCCTGAATTGAGCGTATGTTAAGCAGTTAACAGCTAGACATTTGGCTGTTAAGCTCTGTGTTAACATCTGTTGTTTACATATTTCAACGATTGTCCAACTGATCGAGTCTGACTCCGCCGCATAGGCTATACATACATATAAAGCGGAGAGGGGTTTGTGAAGAACATTCGAAATGCTGGAATTGCGGCACATACAGACAGAAAATAGAGTGTAGATAGGATTAATGTCATGATAAGGCAAGATGTATGTTAATTGACATTTGTTGACGCTGTTATCTAATCGGAGGAGAAGAGAATATCACATAGACATACATACGACACGGCTTAGGCGCTAGGCTAGAGCAGCTTTAGAACCTAACTAATTTATGATAGTAATTTTCTTTTTGTATTTTTAACAAGTTTTTAGACTAAGTGAATTAGTAATTGGATTGGATGTACGCACCTCGTCGCCATTCTCCTGGGTCTCTTGCTTCTCGGGATAGACGCCGGCGCGCAGGAATGATGCCTTCCACGATTCCACATCCTCGACCGTCTCGCAGGATAGCTCCAGTTGTTTGTAATCCTAAATGCACAACATGTATATTCGTGTGTGTGTGTGTCGTGTGTGTATGTGTATGTATGTGTGTGTGTGTGTGTGTGTGTGTGTGTGCAGGAGAAAGAGAAGCGTCCAAGCGCAAAGAGAACAAATGGATAGGTATTTTCGTCAAGCATTTGGTATATGGGACAACGTATTACGATAACGATTACGATAACGATTACGATTACGATAACGATTACGATTACGAGTACTTGGACGGGTGGTGGTGGCATTGGTTCGGTTGGTTCGGTATTTTGTTGGGTTTACTTAGCATTCAATATATTGGCTGAGTTGTCAAGTGGTTCGCAGCTGGCGTATGTCTTGGACCAGAGTTTAGTTAGTGTTTTGTATCGGTGGCATATTGGTTTATCGGTTTATCGGTATATCGATATATCGGTATATCGCTTGTCTTTTCTATACTTAACACATGTATATAGGTGTATATGCATATTCTCTCTATCGAAGCAAATGCCAGTTATTGGTTCTTTCTTTCATGTCATGCTCGCAAATCGAAGGCAAAGAAAAAAAAACAAATGCATCTTCTTCTTTTTTTTTTTTTTTGGCTTCGATTTGACACAAATGTTGATAAAAAACATAGTAATTTTTATCTTATACAAAAAAATTAATTAATTGTTCGTATTTTGGAACTAGTTTTTGTTTTTGTTTTTTTGGAGCTAGTTTCAACTCAAGAATCAAATTGTGGAGGGCAACTTGAACGCAAAAATTGTTCGAACAAAAGAAACAAAATATACATATGAATTCTTCTTCTTCATCTCCATCTAATATCTTGTTGGAAGCACAACAAATAATATTTGAATATCATTTGTTGTGTTTGCAAGTGTATTTTTCTGGTATTTTGTTTTGTTTTGTTTTGTTTTTCTTTGTACTTTGTTTCGGAATTCATTTTTTTGTATGCTAACAAAAATTACTAACCTTATAAACATTACGTCCGTCGGGACTGAATAAAGCAAATGTAACACGTCTAGACATTGACATAAAGCCCTGTTCAATATCGCGCAATTTCAAACCATCCAACGGCAACATGAATTTCTTCTCCTTTTCATCCTCGTCCTTGTACCAGGAGATGCTCTCCGATGTGAGCACAAACCAATAAGGACGCGAGCCGCCTGCGAATGAGACGAAAGAGAGTACAGAAAAGCAAAAATAATAATAATAATATTTATATAGATATAAAAGCAAAATCCATCCAAAGTAAAAGATATACAACAAACACGTTTCTCAATTACGGAAAGACTACAAAGATATATATATATAGTTATAGATACAGATATGGAGAATATAAAGAGAGAGCGAGTGTGAGAGAGAGAGAGAGAGACTCTCTGTGTGTATGCGATAGATGAGTTGAGAGGTTGGGGGAAATGTGTTATGGACGGACGGGAAATACGGGTTACGGGTTACGGGTTTGAGACGGGCTGGAATACAGGTTTGAGACGGACTGGAAATCAAACCGGCTCCGGTTCCGGTTCCGGTTCAAGCATTGCAGCAAGTACAGTTGTTTACAATAGCAAATCGAAGGAAATAAACAAAAGTACAGTTAAGCTAATGAGAAAGTATATACAAAAATTAAAGATCGTTGAATACAAACCAAGTATGCGTGGCAAAAACCTCAGCAAAGCTTTCAATTTTCCACAAGTTACGTGAGTGAAATGTCAAGAAATTAAAAGTACAGTACCGAAAAGAAAAACACCAAGAAAAGTTCAAAAGGGAAAAACCAAAAAGCAAAACAAAAAACAAAAGAAGGCGAACACAAAAATTCAACAAAATTAGACAAAAACAAAAGTCTCTAGATTATCAACCAAAAGTACGTTACGGAACAATGCCCAAAAGGGTGCTCGAGAATCAATAACTCGCGTCTACAAAGACCCGAGGCGGGGTCTAAGAGCCGTCCACTTGAGCTGAAGCACATGCCAAATGCCCTTGCCCGTGCCCATGCCCATGCCCATGCCCTTGCCCATGCCCATGCCCATGCCCAAGCCACGTGCCTGCTGAGAGTCTTATTGGAGCCTTATTCTCTCGCTCGTTAGATATGGCACAAGTATTGAAACCTATCGATAAATCGATAAGCATTGGACACTTCTTGTGCCTATCGACTTATCGTCAATACAGCTTTCAGCTCTACTTCATGGCACTTCCAGACTTGTCTAACGAGAAACTGCTACAACAATTGTTTTACAGCTTAATCTATGGATTATGGAGCAACAAAAGGACTTAAAGTCAATATTAACGCAGTAAACGCTTTCAAATTAGAACATTTCGTATCCAGAGTCTCATTTCTAAAGTTCTACAAGTCGATTTAGAGAGAAAGTTATATTTGAAGTTCAACTCTTCATTAAGTAATCATCATCAGTAAATACTTTATACTTTTTACTAATGCTAACTGCAAGGGAAATAACTGAGTTCTACAGTTGATCCTTATGGAATTACTCGGATAACTATAATTAACGAAAGAGTTAGGAATTAATCTTCATGATGTGAGCTCTCATTACAATAAAGTACCAAAATGACCCTCAAAGCATTTGGGTAATTACAATGGCAATTATAATCGAAATATTTGTTTATCTACATAATTTGCCCTTGGGGATATTGTTAGTAGAAAAAGTCTTTCCCATTATATAAGCACTTTTAGTTGTAAGTACTTTTTGTTATTTCCCTAAAATAACCCTCAAAATAGCTTCTAAAGGTAATTTTCTTTGTTCTACATAATTTCCCCTTTGGGATATTGTTAGTAAAATAACCCATTCTAATTACTTAAGCAGCTTTTGTAAATTTCCCTAAAATAACACTCAAAATGCCTGGGTAATTATTACAAAGGTAATTGAAATAGGAATTTTACTTTCTTTCACTCTGTTCAGAGGGTCTACGACCCAGGTGTTAAGCACATAAAAGAACATCTACTATAGTATTACGATGCTACCCAATCAATATACATACATCTATAAGTTATAATGATATAGTAGTCGGGTGGTGGTAGGTTGAAAGGTTAGAATAGTCCATTCGGATGTTGTTGTTCTGATAGTTGGATTGTTGTTGCGGCTGCAGTTATTGTTTGTGTGTGAGTGTGTGTGTGTGGGTGTGTGTAGAATAGTTGACATACCTTTCATGATGCCCAAATTCTGTATGACCATATGACCCTTGCGTATAACCTGGTTGCCCAGCTGTCGGGTGCCGGTCTTATTTGCATTCTCCGATTTGTTCTGAGCGCTACAACAAAAGTAAATACAATTTAAGAACAGTTCGTCAAAAGGTGATTGTTGTGTGTGTGTGTGTGTGAGGTCGGAGACGTACTTGGCAAAGCCAATGAAATCCTCGTGATTGGTATTCATGTAGGCGAGCTCAAAGTCGATGAGCAAAAGGATTTGCTCCTTGCAGCGCTGCTCGCGCTGGCGCACATGTGTGGTAATTATGCGTTCCGTTTCCTCGCGCAGACGTGGATAGCGATTCATCTGGAAGACAAGACAAGAGCAAGAGCAACGAGCTCAGTTTGGAAGGATCAGATCAGGTCGACTCGGGAACTCACCTTATCTGTGCACATGCGCACAACCACGGACAATTCCTGTACGACTAGATCCACACACTTGATGACGGGCTCCTTGAGCAGGGCTATCTGGCGCTTGACGATCGCCTCGAAGGCCATGTCCGGCGTAAAGAGACCGACACGAATACCGTGTATGTTGCGTATGGCAAACGAGATCTCGCGGCGCAGCTCCTTCTCATCGCAGGCCATCTTCACAATCTCGAAGCGAAGACTGCAAAAGACAAAGCGCCAATGAATCAAATGTGGAAGAGGAGCAGGAAGAGATTTGAGGTATTACCGCTCGTGGAATATGCGATTGATCTTGGCGCCGCCGGACAGCTCGTTTGTGTTGACCAAGGCGGAGCCGCTGCCCTCGATGGTTCGCTCAAAGTCCGACTGCAGCTGCTGGATCATTCTGTAAGAGTCGGGGGTCACAAAGTTAGCTCGTGAACTGCGCCAAAGATTGGGATAGGGAACTGCACACTTACTGCAACATGGCCTTTGTCTTGATGCTGGCATCGCCCGGCTGGAAATGTTTGAACTCCTCGACCTCCTTCTCCAGTGTGAGCATCTGCTTCTGCAGCTTGTCGCGCAGGCCGGGCAATGTGTCCCGGATGTGATTGGTCAGCTGCTGATTGAGGACACGCTGCAAATAGGGTGTGCCCAGGCGATCGGCCATATGCCGATACGACGGATGGCTGAGGAAGAACTTGCGCTCAGCTGCCAGCGCCTGGTGTATATCCTTGCGCCCCTCGATATCCTTTTGCGAGCGATTAACAACGCCTATATAGCCGCGTCGCAGCGGCAACAGCTTGTTCTCGAGTATGTCACGGGCATCGGTGCCCTCGTCCATGAGATCCAGCTTGGTGATGACACCGATGGTGCGTACGCCCTGGGGATCCACCTCCTTGGCCAGCTTGAGGGCGTCCGAGTTGGCCAGATCTGTGTTGGCCGGCGTTACGGCCAGGATCAGGCAGGTCTCCTTGCGTATAAATTGGAATATCATTTGCTTAATCTGCTGCTCAATGTCCACCGGCTGATCCCCGATCGCCACCTTGGTCAATCCGGGCAAATCGATCAGCGTCAAGTTGAGCACATACGGCGAGTAGACGCGCAAATTAATCGGAATGTTTGAGATGCCCTTGTTGCTGCCCGTCACGCGATCTGTCTCATCCTCGATCTCTTTGCGTATCTCGTCGAAGCTCGAGAACTTTTTACCCTTGCAGTGCAGAAATTCGCCATACTCTAAAAAGAAAGAAGGAAATAAAGACCACATATATATCGTATAACGGGCCGCATATCGTATACGATAAGCTACTTACCGGTAATA
Organism: Drosophila kanekoi; assembly: GCA_037075305.1. NCBI lineage: Eukaryota > Metazoa > Arthropoda > Insecta > Diptera > Drosophilidae > Drosophila > Drosophila kanekoi. Next base: position 1,571,999 of record JBAMCE010000043.1, on the reverse strand, counting down.
CCGTTAATCAGCTGCAAAATCAGAGGCCTGCGCGTCACAATGCCCGAACCTCGGGGCAGAAAGTCTCTGTGTGGGTTTCACATGAACAAAATATTTGTAATAAATGTATATATTGTAATTATTTATAATTTCTAACAATGAGGTGTGCGTGCGTGTGTGTGTGGGTGTGGGTGTGGGTGTGGGTGTGAGTGTTTGCGGTAGCGGTAACGGTAACGGCAAGTTACTCAAAATGCTTTTTTTCTTATTCTTTCTATTAATCTTAATGTTTATAATTATGCGATTGGAAATGAACAATTGATTTGAGTTTAGCAAGTGTGATAAGACCATGAAAGCGACCCGTTTAGCCCTAACATATCCTCAAATTACCCAATGTAAGAAAGGGAAGAGAAACAGATAAATGTTAAAGAGACCAGGAGAGTAAAAGATAACAGAGTTTGGAACTCTCCAAGGCTAGCTGAACGAATTGCCCAAATGAAAGAAAATGGGAACAAATGAACAAACAAAAAAGAAGGACATTTCGAGAGTTAACAAACCTCTTAGAATTTCCCTAAGCTAGTCAGAGAACTAGAAAAGTTGCAGAGTTCAACATTAAAGAGAAAGTAACTTCCATTCCATGGATAGACGCTTTAGAGAGAGCGCGACATAACGTAAGTTAACTGTAAATTGGCCAAATTATAGAAAAGGAAATAAAATTTTCGTCAATTTCCCAACTTATTGAAAAGGAAATTAAATGTTACACAAGAGTGAACAGTGAAAAGGGAACACAGCTCGGAAAGTTAACGGGCTCGCTCAACATAATTTCCCAAAGGGAACAAACGAAGTATAAATGTTATTAATAGCCAGCATGCCTGGCACGGCTGTTACTTTCCAATGTTCCAGTCGAGCTCGTCGTTAAGCCCAACTCAATTATGAACAACAACAGAAAAATTAGTCACAGGTGTGTTGATGTCACAATTATCGTGCCACCCAATTGTTCTACGGCACCCAATTGCTTTGATTAGCTTGTGATATTTTTGTTATTATTACAATATAATAAATAAAAATGTTTTCAAGTTGTGGGAAGAGTCATTAAAACCAGCTAACAATGTGGAACATGTGCGATTAATTGCCTGGGAAATACGCTTCCAGCGAGCTCAGAGTTCCAGCCAGGCCAGGTATATGCATGTACATAGATAGGCGGGGGGCTTCAGTTTTGACCTGTTTTATTATGGCAAACAAATCTACCAAAGTCAACAAAAGCCGCCGCAAATAAACAATATTACCAAATGGCAACAACAATAACAAGAGCAACATTAGAGGCAACAAAATTCTTATCGATAATGCAAACAATATCAATTATAATGACAAAAAACATGAATCATCGATAGATATTGTTGGCTGCGGTGGCAGGGGTGTGGTCGTTTCTCTGCTTCTTCTTCTTTGATAAAACCCTATTAAATATGTGGAAATACTTTTGAAAGCGAATTCAAAAGAAGCGGGTGTGGGTGTGGGTGTGGGTGTGGGAGGGGGGAGGGGATTAAACCGTTATCTTATCGCAGCAAAACACATAAGCAAAACATGTTGTGTATGTATAAAAGTTCTAAATAAATGCCCATCGGTATGCACGGACAGCACAGAATTATTCAAGTGTACATAAAATGCAATGTTATCAATTACTTCTGATGATGAGTAACTCGGTTGCATGTGTGCGTGTGATTGCATGGGAAATAATTGTAAGTGCACTTGTGTGAGTAAGTTGTAAACAGCAGCTTTTTCCCAAACAAATTACTCCCCAGCAACAACAACAACAAGAACAATGTGAGTCAAAAGTACTCGTGAAATTTTTGATTTGATTACTGTTCGTCTTTGGCTGCTCACAATTAGCAGAGTTCAAAAAGCGTTCAGCTTCAACTGTAAAGTAGCCAGCAGCTGTAGTTAAATACGCACACACATATGCGTGTAAGTATGTGCTCAAATGCACCACGCCGGCTGCGTCAGCTGCACAGAGAGCGACAGCGAGAGAGCGAGTGTTGATCGCTCTCTTCTGCTGCTGCTGCTGCTGCTGCTGCAAGCGCAAAAATACGCTCACAGACACAAGCGAGAGCACAAGGCATGAGATCAGCTGCTGGGCATTCTTTGGCTCTCTTTGCTTTCGCTGTCGTTTTAATGTTTGCAATTTTGATATGATGCGCTTTAACATACTTCAATCTCTTCTTTTTTTCATTTCAATTGAATTGTTTTTCATGCTTGCAGGCAACGCTGCTGCATAGTTCAATAGGCTGTTGCCCCTCTTTTATTTGAGCTACAAACATCTTTGTTTTTGCAGTTTTTTTTTTTTGTTCTATTATTTGCGTGCGCGTATGCGTCAGTGTCTATATTAAAATGTTTACATATATGCATATTATTAGTTTGTGTGCATAAATGTACATATGTATGTATATATGTGGACTGCGTTCCGCAATGCTCTTCATAAAAATATATCCCATTTAGCGATAATGTCAAGTAACCATTATGTGCACACATACACACCGTCCATGTGTGTATACATATGTATATATATATAGATATTTAAGAGAGAGCGCCTGCCCTCAGCATCAACAGCAAGCGCCATGAACTATTGACATTTCGAACCGAGCTTTTGCGGCTGATGATGCTGCTTCTGTTGAGTTGACATTGAACACTCATCTCTCTCTCTCTCTCTCTCTCTTTTACCCTCTCTCTCTTTCAAAGTTAAAGCTCATGCTCAGTTTGACATGCACTCTATGCAGCATCATTAACTGACATTGATGAGAACAAAAAAACTGCATCAGCATCGGTGGACAAAAAAAAATATGAAAAAGAAGAAAAACTAGGTCATTAACACAGACACAACATATATGCCTATATATATATACATTGATGTATGCACCTAGGCATGTGTATCTATGTACATACATGATATGTATAAGCATGTATATGATAACACATACAAACATATATGTATAATGCATATGTGTGTGCGGCCGGCGCATGCGAAAAGTAATGGCTCAGCAAATGAACTGCGCTTGGCTAAGCTGCTGCTGCTTCTGTTGCTGCTGCTTCTGTTGCTGTTGTTGTTGTTGTTATTGACTGCACGCCAGCTTACATAAGAAATACAACATGTCAAAATGTGTGTAAAAGGAAAGACTCTCTTAAATATGTATGTATGTATATATGGACACAGCACTTATGCTGCCAACAGTGTAAGGGCACCCACGTTTTTGCAATACATATAAACCACTTTTATATATATTTATATATATATATGTGTGTGTGTATGTATTTGCAGCAAGGACATACACAAGCATAAATAGCAAAGCCCCACAGAAGCTTCATAAGATGGTCAGACATGCCGTTACACCCACACAATGTGCTGTTCACGTTGGTTGGTGTGTGTGTGTGTGTGGGTTATGCTGTTAGTAGGTGGAGCCAGTTACAAAAGGATTTTATCACGTATAACAGTAGCAGAGTATTATATAATTTTGCAATTCTGCATAGAACAAACACTCACACACACACATACACATACATGCATAGGTATGTGTATGGGGTAAATGGCAGCGAGCGCGCGTTCCATTCATTAACAGTTACGAAAAGTTACAGCAGTAGGCGGATTCGAATGTATATATGTGTGTATGTATGTATGTATGTAGGTGGGAGTGGGGCAGAAGCAGCAGCTACAAAAATGTAGGCTACCGTTAGCGTCGACGTCGACGTCGACGACGACAGCGACAGCGACAGCATTGCATAAATGTCAAAGTGAAGTGTGGCAGTACGGAGCGGGGGCGAGGGTTTGGGTGGTGTTGGGCACAAAAAGTACCCCGAGCGCACAAAAGCATAGGAAACAAAAGCATGTGCGCTGCAAAAGGAAATGTCAGGCATGCATTGATTTTTTCTCTCTTCTTTTTCAGTTTGCCCATTGCCCGTTTTTTGGGGCGTAAGTATTTTGTGGGTTATTGTATTTGTTTTTTGTCATCGCATTTTCAGGGGGCGGGCGCAAACGCCGATAGATAAAAACGAACGAAGCGCAATGAGCGACGCGCAGCCAGCGAAAAAGGCCCCCAAATAAAACCGTTTTACTAAGTGAGAGAAATATGTGTGCGAGTGTGAGAGAGCGCACAGTATCGTTAAAAACGCTGTTGTTTTCGTTGTTTTTTTGTTTTCAGTTACTGTTTTTGTGCCTTTTATTGAAAGCGAGTTTATCGCACTCGACGAAACTTTAAGTCCCAGCATAAGTATGTATGTTTATGTGTGTGTCTCCATGCGTAAGATATGCGAGCGACTTGGAAAGCTCAACAATAATCAGCAGAGATGATCCTACGCAAGTGGCGCCCTCTGTAATATATTGTGCTGTGCGTGCTATGTATGCTTGTATACATACATACATGTGTGTGCAGCATTTTGTGTAAGGTGGTTGTTATGCTGCCGCTGCCGCTGCCAATGCCAATGCTGCTAGAACGCTGACCATATACAACTGGATGCGCATTTACTTGATTGTATATACATATGTATGTATGTTAGTGTGTGTGCGTTGGGGGAGGGGGGAGGCGGTAGGTCGGGTTTTATTGATGGCCACCTGCTCGTAGCAAAAACACCCACAGAGTGAACAGAAAAAAAAAAACAAAGACCAGGAATGCTGCTTCATTGATTATTCACCAAAATTTACACAAACACAAGCACACTCATATACACACGTATATATAAGTGCGTATGTATGCGCAAACGGCAAGAGCCCGAGTCTAGCACACATACACACACACACAGAGACGCTATGCGCTCTCAGAACTCTCTCTCTCTCTCTCATATATACACACACACACACACACAAACAGCGGACAGCAAAGCTTTCGCGCAAAAATATGGATTTTCTTCTTATTGTATGTATTGTGGAGAGCGAGACACAAACATTTTGGATGACCACTTACTTGCCCACGAAATTCTCCAGCACCGAACTCTTGCCAGCCGACTGTCCACCAACGACGGCAATTTGTGGCAAGTCCAATTGCATGTGCACCCCCAGCGATGTGAATGCATCCTGCAGCTTATTGACGATCGGGATTAAGTTGTCCATGGTGACGTTGACGAAGACGGTTTTGACTTGACGGTTGGCAAGTTAGCTGACTGTCTCTCTCTCTCTCTTTCTCTCTGGCTGCGTTTTAAGCACGATCAGAAAGTGTTTTGTTGTAACGTTTAACAGTTAATTGCTGTTGCTGCGTGAACAGCGCTTAGCTACGAAGACGACGCCTACGCCTCAGCCTCTGCCACTGGCCGCTGCTCGATGTTTGCTGCACGGCTGCTTTGCACTCTACTGCTGGCTGCGGCACTGTTACGTTTTTTAGTTATCAAATTGATTGTGAATGTTTTTCTCTTTCTTGGTCTCTCTTTTACACGCACACATACATATAAATGTATATATGTATTTATATGTATATGTATATACGCGAACGAAACGCTATCTTCCTCTCTGCCGACACCAACAAACACTGCCACTTGTGTTTTAGTTGTTGTTGCTGCTGCTGTTGTTATTGAAAGAAAGAAAATTAACTGCGTAAGTCGCGCGCAAACAAACACCACAGATACAAAAATTACAACATACAAAAAAAAACAGCAAAAAAAATTAGCACACACTGCAGAAAATGTATATCGGCAAAAATGTTCTTATTAGAATCCAGCAGAGACACAGAACACACCATACACACACACACATATATATATACAACAGAGACAACACGTTAACTCGACGGCATCGAAACGCCACAAGCGAGCGCGTAACGTAAGTGTGCCTTTGCTTTAACTTCTGCCGTTTGTGGCTGCGCTGCTGATGACGACGACGACGGCGGCCGCGACGCGTTGGGGCGGGTTTTAATGTTGCTGCGCTCTTGCATATGATTTTTTTGTGTGTGCGCGCAGGGTTGTTTTGTTGTTTATCAAAAAAAAAAAAACTATACAGCGAATTTTAGCTAACCGATACCGATAGACTAAAAACTTAAATTTATACTTTTGATTTCAGACACACAGACGAAATAAAAATCACATTTACAAGCACGTAGAAATTTCAGAAATAAAAAAGAATACCAAAGTGTAGAATTGCATACACACACACACAAAACACACATACACAAAAACGCACACTCACACACGAAGAAAGGAGTTGCTCGCTTGGCATAAAACCACTGAATGTCAAGATATTGAATTGTTCAGCTAGGTGTGCAAAAATGATTAACTGCTGTCGTCAACGGCCGACACAAGTTCCGAATAGTTTTAAAAGGCGACAATCAGTAATTACAAGTAAATTACGCGTACCGAGCGCTTTGCGTCCGCCCCTTTTGGCTTTGTTTTTGCTTCTGAATATTCGATGACAAATACTCTTCAGTGGCTGCACATTATCGATAGGCCTGCCAGGGTAGATCCTAAGTGCAATCGCGCACTTTCCAATATCGGCTGGAATAAAGCTTAAATATTTCATAATTTATCCAAGACTTAATATTTTTAGCTCTTAAAATCATTTAAACTATTCTGAAAAAATGCTTATTATGATGTCGATATATAGATGGCTTTTTATATCAAGATATAAATGAGGTTGTCTTTGATTCAATGCTAAAATGAACAATTGGTCTGATTATAAGATTTGTGAACTCTTATTTGACTTATCAGAAATATCTTTAGATTTATTAACATTATGCCATTTACACATATCGGCATTTTGAACATAGCCTTATGCAGCTCATAACAGAGCCAAACGAGCTAACAGATCTCATTTTCACGACTGGCAATACTTCTTTCGATAGCACAAGTCACTAACAGAATTGTGAAAATCGATTCGCATTCTCATCCGAAACTCTGTTACGAGCTATATTTTTCTTGCAGTGGCAACTTTTCAATTACAAATATTTCAGTGTTCAGCCAAAGCAGACGTGTCTAAGTGCATTTAGTGCTACAACAAAGTGAAAGAAAAAATCAATTTTAAACTTGATTAAAATAATAGTGAATTTGATAATATAAAAAGGTATGTACATTATTTTCATAAAACGTTTTACGAATTTCAATAAATTTAATATTTTGCTGGTCACAACTGAGAAATTTTAACTTCATTTGAGACAAAGAAAATGTGTGCATGTAATACACACGCATACATACGCACAAAGGTATACGTATGTACGCTAGTAAAATTAGTACATGCAGTCAATATGTCTTAAATAAAGCTTCTTCGCTTTTTCTTTTTGCAAAAGCAACGATTGGCCATGAATAAGTTTATGTAAACAGCGAAAATATTATGCTGAATGTAAATATTCGTAAATGCATATGCATATGCATTTATATGTATGTACGTACATACAATTACTGCGTCTTGTAAGCGCCATTTTATTTATTGTCTACACACTTCAAAATGGCGTCGAACAAAGAACAAGTGCAGCTGATATATACATACACACATGCATGCATACACACATACATCTTTGTGGGGGTTATTGAAACAAATTAGTCATTCCATGAAATGACTGCGAAGTTGTGAAATTAAATATACGAATTATAAGCTAGTAAAGGTAGTTATGCATACATAAAATTGTGTCTATATCTTGTTATCAGCTAACTATTATAGTGTGCGCAGGCGTTTGTTCCGCTTTGCAAAACTAGGTCACGACGCAGTGAAAAAAAAACTTGCTGCGCATTTTCTTTCGAGAAGGGTAGCAAAAAGAAAAAGTTCTTGCTACTCTTATAGTGCAGGGTTGCATGCGTCAGTGTGACCTCATATTTGGCATTTAATCGATTTGTCACTTTATACCTAAATACACACAAATACATATTTCCATTTTGGTTTTTGAAATTTGCTTAGGAACAGAAAATATGCAGATCTTCGTCAAGACCTTGACTGGCAAGACCATCACCTTGGAGGTGGAGCCATCCGATACCATTGAGAATGTCAAGGCCAAGATCCAGGACAAGGAGGGTATTCCCCCAGATCAGCAGCGTTTGATCTTCGCCGGCAAGCAGCTGGAGGATGGACGCACTCTGTCCGACTACAACATCCAGAAGGAGTCGACCCTTCATCTGGTCCTCCGTCTGCGTGGTGGCATGCAGATCTTCGTCAAGACCTTGACTGGCAAGACCATCACCTTGGAGGTGGAGCCATCCGATACCATTGAGAATGTCAAGGCCAAGATCCAGGACAAGGAGGGTATTCCCCCAGATCAGCAGCGTTTGATCTTCGCCGGCAAGCAGCTGGAGGATGGACGCACTCTGTCCGACTACAACATCCAGAAGGAGTCGACCCTTCATCTGGTCCTCCGTCTGCGTGGTGGCATGCAGATCTTCGTCAAGACCTTGACTGGCAAGACCATCACCTTGGAGGTGGAGCCATCCGATACTATTGAGAATGTTAAGGCCAAGATCCAGGACAAGGAGGGTATTCCCCCAGATCAGCAGCGTTTGATCTTCGCCGGCAAGCAGCTGGAGGATGGACGCACTCTGTCCGACTACAACATTCAGAAGGAGTCCACTTTGCACTTGGTCCTACGTCTGCGTGGTGGCATGCAGATCTTCGTCAAGACCTTGACTGGCAAGACCATCACCTTGGAGGTGGAACCATCCGATACCATTGAGAATGTCAAGGCCAAGATCCAGGACAAGGAGGGTATTCCCCCAGATCAGCAGCGTTTGATCTTCGCCGGCAAGCAGCTGGAGGATGGACGCACTCTGTCCGACTACAACATTCAGAAGGAGTCCACTTTGCACTTGGTCCTACGTCTGCGTGGTGGCATGCAGATCTTCGTCAAGACCTTGACTGGCAAGACCATCACCTTGGAGGTGGAACCATCCGATACCATTGAGAATGTTAAGGCCAAGATCCAGGACAAGGAGGGTATTCCCCCAGATCAGCAGCGTTTGATCTTCGCCGGCAAGCAGCTGGAGGATGGACGCACTCTGTCCGACTACAACATCCAGAAGGAGTCGACCCTTCATCTGGTCCTCCGTCTGCGTGGTGGCATGCAGATCTTCGTCAAGACCTTGACTGGCAAGACCATCACCTTGGAGGTGGAGCCATCCGATACCATTGAGAATGTCAAGGCCAAGATCCAGGACAAGGAGGGTATTCCCCCAGATCAGCAGCGTTTGATCTTCGCCGGCAAGCAGCTGGAGGATGGACGCACTCTGTCCGACTACAACATCCAGAAGGAGTCGACCCTTCATCTGGTCCTCCGTCTGCGTGGTGGCATGCAGATCTTCGTCAAGACCTTGACTGGCAAGACCATCACCTTGGAGGTGGAGCCATCCGATACTATTGAGAATGTTAAGGCCAAGATCCAGGACAAGGAGGGTATTCCCCCAGATCAGCAGCGTTTGATCTTCGCCGGCAAGCAGCTGGAGGATGGACGCACTCTGTCCGACTACAACATTCAGAAGGAGTCCACTTTGCACTTGGTCCTACGTCTGCGTGGTGGCATGCAGATCTTCGTCAAGACCTTGACTGGCAAGACCATCACCTTGGAGGTGGAACCATCCGATACCATTGAGAATGTCAAGGCCAAGATCCAGGACAAGGAGGGTATTCCCCCAGATCAGCAGCGTTTGATCTTCGCCGGCAAGCAGCTGGAGGATGGACGCACTCTGTCCGACTACAACATTCAGAAGGAGTCCACTTTGCACTTGGTCCTACGTCTGCGTGGTGGCATGCAGATCTTCGTCAAGACCTTGACTGGCAAGACCATCACCTTGGAGGTGGAACCATCCGATACCATTGAGAATGTCAAGGCCAAGATCCAGGACAAGGAGGGTATTCCCCCAGATCAGCAGCGTTTGATCTTCGCCGGCAAGCAGCTGGAGGATGGACGCACTCTGTCCGACTACAACATTCAGAAGGAGTCCACTTTGCACTTGGTCCTACGTCTGCGTGGTGGCATGCAGATCTTCGTCAAGACCTTGACTGGCAAGACCATCACCTTGGAGGTGGAACCATCCGATACCATTGAGAATGTTAAGGCCAAGATCCAGGACAAGGAGGGTATTCCCCCAGATCAGCAGCGTTTGATCTTCGCCGGCAAGCAGCTGGAGGATGGACGCACCTTGTCCGACTACAACATCCAGAAGGAGTCCACTTTGCACTTGGTTCTGCGTCTGCGTGGCGGTTACTAGATTTGAACACTAAAAAAAAAATCAATATATAAATCTTTCAAACAACTAAATGTACTCAAATAGACAACATAAATGTATTCCCTGTAGTTCATGTTAATTGGCAGTAAATTATGCTCGAAATTCAAAAATATTTAAATATTCAATAAAGTTCTTTGTGCGCGTTCAAATTTTGTTTATTTTTTTTAGACGATACTTGAATATATGCAAGTAAATCGATTTTTGTAGGGTATGCGATGGCCGTGATAAATAAATTCGTTAATGCTAGTTTTTTTGGAGAGGGGGAATTCTGGTATGTTAACTCGCAAATGTTTGGTAGCAACAAAAAACTGCAACCATAACAGAATCAACCAGCAATGGGCAGTTAATATGATAACACATTCTAACATCGTGTAACAGATGATGTAGTTTCTGCAGTCATGTTAACCAACAGCTATCTACAGCAGCAAACGCAAACGGTCACATAGCTCAGCCAGCAACATGTACTCGTACAAGAATCGATATTTACAAGTCGGCACAATAATCGATATATTGACGTGCTGCCATCACTGAAAACAGCTGTAGTCGAAGTTAAATTCACAAACACCACACACACGCACACACACTTCGTGCACAGGAAAATTTTGTAATATATTTGTTTTGTAATTTTGTAGTAAATTTGGTGTTGCGCGTAGTGTGCAGAATGAGCAAGGAAATCAGCTTAGCCGAGGTGAAGAAGCACAACAAATCCGACGATTTGTGGGTGATAATCGAGGACAAAGTCTACGATCTGACCAAGTTTCTGAATGAGGTGAGTTTCCAAAAAAAAAGGGCGAATAGAAAATGAAAGAATTTAACAACTAATTGCTAACAGCATCCTGGCGGCGAGGATTCCCTGAAATCTGTGGCTGGTCGTGATGGCACCAAGGAGTTCATCGATGTGGGCCACAGCCAGGAGGCGCGGTAAGCTTTTACGATAACAGACAGCTGTTGAATACCGCCCGCCCCCTTTCACTCACACCACTCCCTCTCTCTCTCTCTCTCTCTGTCTCTTACAGTCAGATTATGAAGAAGTTCCTGATTGGCAATTTGGCGGCCAGCGATATTAAAAAGAAGAAGCCGCCCGTCGGGTGAGTTTGGCGATTAACCAAAAAAAAAGAACATTTCAACAATCAGCAAGAACAGAAAAAGTTGGCATCTCGAATGGCGTCCGCTTTGTGGAAAACAGAGCGTGATGAGAGAGCATGTGTGCATGATTATGATTATGATTATGTTTGTGAGCCTGTCTGTGCATGCAACAACATGATCATCAACAACATCATCATGAGCATCAGCAATTGGCTGCGTCATCTAATTAACTAACACGCGCACAAACACATTCTAAAAGGCCTGCCCAAATCAGCTGCAACTGGAACCGGTTACGCTTGACATGTTCTCCAATTGGAATCAATTTGAATCCATTTTAACTAACAGTTTGTCCTTAACCTAACATAATTATCGCATACCCTGCATGGCGATCTACTAATCGGGTATATATATATATGTGTGTGCATATATTTATTCTATTTTCAAGCTACACTTCCTTCGCCAGCACCAAAGTGAAATTCTACAAAAGCTGACCAACATCTCAATTCAGCATGTAAATTGATAACAATTTGTGAAATCGAAATTAAATGTGCACATTAACACACGCGCACGCACGCACACACACAAACGCGCCAATATACATTTATGTACGCAGATAACATTTATGATGTAGTCGTGCCGGCAAACAGCGCAATTTCACCTTCAACGGTGAAAAATAGGCGAATCTCTGTTGTACGATGCTTTAATGCACTCGCAGGGCGGAAAGAGCTCCAATTTAGTGTAACTTCCGACTTCGTATACCTTTCCATAAATGTTTGTGATCAGCATTAGTAATATTCCACAAGAGAATATGGGCTTAAAACAAGTCAAAAGTTGGCTGTTGAGCTACGCACAGCTCTAGCTGGGAATTTATGTTGCACTTTCCGCCTGCAAGGGTGAAATATAGACGGAAAGCATTGCATAAAGCGATGTTAATATAGATTTTAGACTAATTCGACTTGTATATTATATATATTTAATTTCGATATCAAGTCAAAAGAACTTTGAAGACTGCATTTGCGATGCGTTTAGCGTAATCCACCTGCGCGGGTGGAAACTGCGTGGAACACAGAAGAGCACTTGCCTTGAGCATAGATAGCACGCTAGCTACGTTTCGTACATGTATGTGTATGCATGTGTGTAGGTGCGTCTGTGTGTATATATGTATATGTATGTATTGGTAGCTGTATCTTATCAAAGCACAAAGCACATCATGGAAGCATGACACCCAAATCCCGTTATCGCTCTCGCTCTCTCTCTCTCTCTCTCTGTCGCTCTCTCTCTGATCAGTTTTTATTTTGATATTCTTTTTGGTTTAATTAATTAGTGCCACGCCCACTGCCAATGCCGATGCCACTGACAATGCGAATGCGAATGCTAGCGCCAGTTATGAGCCTGCCACGCCCAAACAATGTTGCATCTTGCATTAATCCAAACCGAATACAATACAATCTCTCCCGCCTCTCCTCCCCCACCCACCCTCTACTAATATTTCCACGATTTTTAATGTATATATATATATATTATATGATAATGTGCTTTGTCTTTGTCGCAACAGTTGCCGGGAAATCGGACTCGCCGTGGGCGGCATTCTGCTGGGCATGGCCCTCATCTACGCGTTCAAGCATGCAACGGCTAAGAATTAGGTGTGCAGCAGGACTCGAACGAAACACTCAACTTCATTCCGTGATGCGTTTGAAAAGCTAACAAAACTAGTTTAACAAGAATTAAACAAAACAGTCTTTTTGATATTGTAATTTTTGTAAAGGACGTTGATATTAAACCTGTGTAAACTCTTAAATAGAACAATTCTTATATGAACAGATGCAAATTAAATGTGTTTTTATTTTCATTTCGAATATGCTTGAAGAATATTGTTTAGCATGCTCTGTCCCGCTCTAATGCCACCAGCTGCATAGATATTTATCAGCTGTCTCTTTCTAATTCAAAAATACCCATTTGGGACATTTTTGAAAAGGCAATTTGTTTGGGCATTTGTTTTGCAGGATGCGATACTGTTAAATGTAACATTGCACTGTTCTGTTAATACGAAAGGAAATGTTATTTCAGGATGTGATAGCAAGCGCAGCGTTGCCAACTCACTGTTAAATGTAACATTGCACTGTTCTGTTAATACGAAAGGAAATGTTATGGTTAACATGGAAGGAGAATATTATGTTAGCACAACAGGCAAATGTTATGCAAATTAAGCGCTAAGAAATTTGAATTTATTTCTTTTTCTTTGTGTATTTATTTTATTAATGCTTTTTAATGCTTAGAGGGTTTGCGTTGAGTTTCCGTTTGCTTAACTTGTGAGTGTACAGAGTAATATACTTATTACTTATGTATATATATATATATATATAATTAAATCCAGATCAATACGCGCGCACACACACACAGAGAGAGGCACGCACACACACACAGACACACACGCAGCCATCCAATTGGGAGTCCTAATTCTCATCGTAGAGGGGCGTCGAGTCACCCAGGTTCATGGAGTGCGGCGATGTGTTTGTGCGCGGCGTACTGCGCACCGATGACTTGGAGGAGGAGGAGGAGACGCCTCCGCCCCCGCCTCCGCCCGTGCCCAAGGCAATGCCGCGACTGGCGCTGCTCGTATGATACTCATTTGTGGGCGTGGATCCGGAGCCTCCATAGCCAGCGCTGGGCAAGTTCAGGCCTAGGCTCATGGCCAGGCCCAGTTGCTGCCCTTGTCCTTGTTGTTGTTGCCCTTGCTGTTGTTGCTGGGCTTGATGCTGGGGCTTGCGACGGGCCCAGGAATCATTGGCCAGCTGCCAGTCGAGGTTCTCTTTGGCACGTTGCTGCTGCAGATGCTGCTGCTGCTGGTGCGGATGATGATGGTGCGGATGCGGATGTTGCTGCTGGTGCGGATGCGGATGCTGGTGCGAATGCTGCGGATGCTGATGATAGAGGCTGGCATTGTTGTAGGCATTGCCGCCGCCGCCGCTGCTGCTGCTGCCGCCGCTTCCCATGTCATAGAATCGTGGCGTTCCGCCGTAATGATGCCTCTGGCTGCTGCTTGACTGTGAACTGGGGCTGGGCACGTTGTGTCCGTATCGTGGCGTTTGTGTCGCATGCGGCGTATATGGCGTCATGAACGGCGTCTGGCCGCTCGGCGTATACGGCGTATTGATGTGCGCACCAAATGTTGGCGTACTGCCGCTGCCGCTGCCGTAATGTCCGATGCCGGCGGAATTCATGGGCATGCCAATGGAATGGGTTACCGAATAGGCGCTCGAGGCGAGGCGCATATCGCTGCTGCTGCTGATGCCGCTGCGCGGCGTGCCGCCCGAGATGCTGCCCGAGCTGCTGAATGCTCCCCCACCGCTGGCGCCTAAGGAGCTGAGCGATGCGGTTGGCGGCGGTCGCATCATATTTGTGGGCGTATTGCTGGAGGGCGTGGCACTCGCAGAACTTGACATGCCCGCGGTCGGGTCGAGCCAGTGTTCCTTGAACCAGCGCAAGAGACTGCTGACGGTATCAAAGATTTGGCCACGAAACCGATAGCCCTCGGGCATGACGGTGACATATTCGTGGCGCACCTTCGTCTTGGGCAGGTACGAGAGCAGAAACTTGCCGGGCATGCTCTTGGAGGCGGTAAAGAAATAGTGTATCTTCTTGGGATCACGGCCCTTCTCCTCGCGCAGCAGCTGCTCCATGAAGTCGCGCTCATTGACATTTGCCGGCGCCGTATTGGGCTTATAGTATTTATACTGGAGCAGTTCGCGTGCGGCCAGGGCCATGGGATTGATGTGACGTGCGATGATCTCGTCAAGATCCTCGAACTCCTCGGTGCCAATCCATAGGCTGCGGCCCAGACTGTACTCATTCTCTTTACCCTCCTCGCGCACATCGATGTGCTGGAAAATGTCGTCGGCCACTTTCCAAGTGGCCGTCAGATGATCCTTGGACTTGCTGCTCGGACGTAGCGCCACCTCGCCCTGATCCGCCTCGGCCAGCATGGCAATCACCTCCGCGTACGATTTGTTAAAGAAGCTCGGATGGGCGATAACGCGACGTGCATAGGTCTTCCTCTTCATCGCCTTCGCCTTGGCATCCGTCACCTTGCGATTGTCCAGCTCCTCGGTGACAAAGTCATAGAACGCATCACGCCGTGGTCGCCATTCGTTGTTGACGTCCTTCAGGTCCGCCGACTTGGAGCTGCAGTCGACGGAGAAGCGATCGATATCGATCTTAATGATGCGCACATGTATCATCTGGGAGACACGGACACGCTCCTCCGGATTGCGTACCTGTTTGTCGGACAGATTCTTGATGTGTATAAAGCCGGGCAGGCCGTTCTCCAGCCGAACACGCACGCCGGACGCCTGTCCCGGACAATTGTTGTCATCGAAATGATTCCATACGTCGGACAATTCCGGAAAGTCATCCTTATGACAGAACGGACACTGCCAGCTATCCGAATCATCGATTCGCACCGGATTCGCATTATCCAGCTGCTCGCCCTGCGGCCGGCGATATGTGAAGCCCGTAACCATGGCCGTAACGCATTTGCCCACATAGAACGAATCGGGCGTCTCCTTGGTCAGCATATCGAACAGCTCCTCGGCGCTGGGTTTCATGTACGGGGAACGATAATCCTTGTACAAGCAGCTCAGCTCGTTGCGTATATCGTAGAGCGTGATGCTCTTGCTGCCAAATCCCTGGCGTTCCAGCTCGACGGCAAATGCATCCAGATCCAAATCCTTAAGTCTCTCGGGCGATTCCAATATCTCTTCGAGTGCACCGGCCGGATTGGTCTCCTCATCATCGTACTCCATCGCATCGATGGCCATTTTCCGTGCCCATTCATACGTTTCCGGATGCACACGCGATCCGTCAAGCACCTCGACATACGCCTCCGTGCTGTCGCCCAGCGAACTGGTGTCGATCTTGATGAAGCCGCTGCAATTGATAAACACCTTCGGTCCCAGATGGCAGACGGTGACGAGCTGCGTCCGATTCTCGAGCCGCTGATTGCTCTGCTTCAACAGCTTGAGCAGGGCCTGACCCTTGCGCGGACCCAAACCGCAAATATACTGCAACAGATTGACCGTACGCGAATTCTGGACCATCAGATTGATGTCGAGGCCAACTTCGCTGGTGCGATTGATGAACTCCAGGCTGAGCTGTTCGAGCAACAGTTCGCGTGGCACACGCTCCTGCAGCGGATGATAGCGCAGGCAGAGTATCTCGTCGTCGGCATCGCATAGCTGCGAATATTCAACGAGAGGATCCTGCATTTTGCGTGCCAAGGATGCGGCCTGTTTGAGCAGGGGCGGATATTCTTTAAAGTCGGCCTCGCCCTTCTTGGAGTTCGCGTAGATCTTGGCCAGCTCGTTGTCAATGATCTCGACCTCGATGGGCGGAAACTGTTCGTTCACCTCCAGATCCTTGAGTATCTCGCGTATGTCCGTCTGTATCATTTGCGCATCCCGCGACTCGGCGCCAATCACAATCACATGCGGCTTCTTCAGCTTGATGAAGTCGCTCAGCTTGCGCAGATCGGCCAGCTTTTGGGCCTTCTCCTCGGCATTGTACGAGCTCTTGCGCTTCAATATGCTCGGCAGCCGGAGATAGTCGGAAATGTCGCCCTCGGGGCTGGCGATAGCACAGAAGGCGGCCACCGATTGATCCGGATCGTAGGCAAGGCCCATGGAACGGATGCCGCGCAATGTGCTCCACTCCTCGAAATTGTGATGCTGCGGCATCTCCGGCTTATAGGGCGCCACCTTTAGCCATTTGTACAGCTTGGCTATGCAGGAGCGCAGCACAAACTGTTGCGCCTCCTCGTGCAGTGTCGCGCGCAGCTCCTTGATCAGATCGGGTATGACCCACTTCTTCAGGGCCAGCTGCACGCACTCGGCACGCAGCGCATTCCACTCGAGCACATTCTTGGCGAACTGATCCAGATGATAGAGCTGTGTCGCCTCGGTCACATAGTCGCCGGGCGGCCCATTTGCATTCGCATTGCCCTCGAATTCGTCCAGGAACTTAATCTCCAGCAGCTTCTCCTCCTCGGCCATCAGCAGCTTTATGAACTGATCGCCAAAGAGATCACCGACCGGTTTCTTGGCCACATACTTCATCGAATAGACGGGCGAATTCTCATCGATCAGCACCATTCCGTTTTTGGTGGGACGTATATTGAGGCGCGCCCTATCGAAGTACACCTCGCGCATGGTCTTCCGGAGCAGCGGCTCCTGCGCCAACTGGCGTGCGACCACATATTTGGCGGCATGCAGCACCTCGTCGACGGTCATGAAGCGCGGCGACAAATACTGCTTGGCCATCTCCGTGGGACTGAGGCTCTCCTGGTTGACCTCGTTGCGCTGATAATTGTCGCGCAGATTCTCGGCAAATTGTTCGGGCGTCAGGCCAAAATGCTTGGCAAAGCCGCAGATGCCCGCCTTGCGGAACACCGCATAGGGACTGCTGTTGGGCGCCTGCTTCAGCTGCTCGTCGGCAACCAACTCCAGCTCCTCGGCCTCGTCTAGCTCGTTAATATTCTCGGGCAGACCGACATCCGGTCCGGTTGTCTCCCCATCGCTGCCGGCATTGGCGGCAGCCGCAGCCTGACGACGAGCACGTTGCTCGCGCTTCTCCTGCAGCTGTTTGCGTCGCAGCTCGGCCTGCATTTTGGGCAGTTCGTGCGAATAGTTGAGCAGAAAGTACATGTGCACATCCTTCAGCTCCTCCATGGACTGGACATCGTTGAGGCGCTCGAAATCGCTGTCGAGCATCAGACGCACATCGTCCGGCAGCGGCTTGTCGGGATCGGCGCAGAGGGTTTCCAGCTGGAATTGTCGCATCTTCTCGAACAGCTGCT
Source organism: Drosophila kanekoi (assembly GCA_037075305.1). Lineage (NCBI taxonomy): Eukaryota > Metazoa > Arthropoda > Insecta > Diptera > Drosophilidae > Drosophila > Drosophila kanekoi. Next base: position 1,553,917 of record JBAMCE010000043.1, on the reverse strand, counting down.
TGAGCTTCTTCTTGCGCTCGTTGAGCTGGCACCAGCGCTCGTCGTAGTAGTAGACCTTCCACAGATCATCGATGTTCAGCTCGGGCTTCACGTACTCCTTGCGATAGAACGCTATGAAGGGCACCTCCAGCTGCTGGTTCCGTATGAACTCCAATGTCTGTTTGATTTTATTGACTGCCGTCGGAGGTTTTCGCATCTTTTCGCGATTGTCGGCCTTCTCCTGCTCGGAGACGGTCTGTTTGCAGAAGGCGAATCGATATATCCAATTGGCCTCGTCGTCCAGCTCGTGGGAACCCTCCGGCACCGCTGTCACCGGCACCTGGCGCAGCTGCATGCGCTCCGGTATATCTGTTTTGCGTATCTCATTGTCCAGGTCGGTGAAATGGCCGCGCTTCAGTTCGCTCGGCTCGTATATGTCGAAGATTGTCTTTTTGATTGCCTTCTTTTTCGGTGATTTCTTCTTTTTAGCAGCCGCACGAAAATCATCGCCGCCCAGCAGATCCTCATCGTATTCATCGCCCTCCGACTCCTCCTCGTACTCATCCTCCTCGGGCTTGTAGAAATCATCATAGTCAAAGTCAACGCCAAATATATCCTGACCCTCCTGCAGTGAGCTGTGTGTTTGTTGTGAAGAGAAAACATTCAATCAATCAATCAATCAATAATAATACATCAATCAACCGACATGCAGCTACAGAGCCTCAATATAGATCATATGCATTGCATTTATGACTTTTATAATCTATATTATATATTCTATTCTAATTCGCATATTCCATTTTTAGTATATTTACAATCCGAGTCTATATCTCAGTCTATAAAAGTTGGGAAAGTTTTGGGAAACAAACCCAAAAAGATATCAGCAAAATAACATTGAATCATTCAATGGAAAAAACGCGCGTTTCGAAATCGATTTAACCGATTTAGCAAAACGATTCGGAAATGGATTGGTTTTCAACTTTCAAGCCGAAACGATTTTCAGATATGGACAACAAATTGGGAATAAAAGTTTTCGTAAGCCAAACGCAAAGAAACTTGAGTTAGAAGTAACTAAAATGATGTAAAATTGCTCAAGCTCGATAAATATCTATTTGCGGTTAAGGCTCTTATTCGCATATCCGATCATTTTGAAAATTATGCAAGATATTTAAGTTATTGGATAACTTTTTTGGATCAGCTTAAGCATTGACAGAGATTTTTGCGCATAAAGCGATCTTTTGTGTGTGCTTAAAAAGTTTCCAACGATCGGACAATAGGCTACGATTTTATTTGGGAATTAAGTTTCTATCTACAACAAAGCAGAGAGAGAGAGTTGCCGAAGAGTTTGGGTCCCATATAAGATAAGATACGAACGATATATATATATATATATATAGAAGAGATTACAAATGAAGGTACAAGAAGAGGAAGATTTTGACAAGAAGGAAGCTCGAGCGGAATCTGATTGGTTTTATATTCATGCCAGACTTGGACTTGGTGTACTTACGCATCTGTGAAGATGGGCCGACGTTTCTTTTTCTTCTCGGCAATGGGGCGACCGTTGTCGTCCACAATAAAATCATCGGCATCCGATTCGCTGTCCTCGTCATCGAAGGTATCCGCCTCCCGGATGCTCCGCTCGCTGCGTCTCTCGATGCTTTGCTGTGTGCGTTGTCAAATGAATGTGGATTAGTTAAAGGTCAAAGGTTGTCCTGGTGCAGGTAGGTGCGTGCTTACGTCATCGTTCTCATCGAACAGCTGCTCGGCGATTTGTTCGCGGGCGAGTCCCTCATCCACATGCTGCTCCTCGCCGTCGCTTTCGTTGTCGTGAATGCGTCGCAGGCGCTTAAAACGTTTCTATTGAAAGGAATTTGGCAAATAAATTAAAGATACACACAATACAATGAGTTGGGGACACTTTCGGTGCAGAACTTACGCGTCGTTCGACCTTAACGCCCAGATTCTCCTCGATCAGATCGTAATCGTCGTCCTCCAGACGATCGTCCAGATCATCGTCCTCATGCTTTTTACGCTTTTTACCACTGCCGCCATCCTCATCGCCTCCGCTGCCCGTGTCCGAATCATTCTCGCTGGCATCATCCTCCTCAATGGGATTGTCGTCAATTAGATCCTTGAGCTCCTCACGCAAACGCTCCTCATCATCTGCAAATGCGCCAAATACCAAATTAGTTCAATGCTCAAAGAAAGTTTGGAATGTTAAGGCCTCAGTTTAACATAGATATTGATAAAAACTAGTAGGAAAGGCCTAGTCGGGCGCGCACAACTAGGGCATACTCTGAACCATCTCCTTTCTTGAAAGATAGCTCATCGGTATATACTATTCCAGAAGCAACATGGCTAGTTATCGAATAATGGAAACAAACTCAAAATGCGCTGGCACTAGGAGGACCTAAAGCTAAAATTTCAAGTCTCTAGCTCATATAGGTTCTGACATCCTTGCGTTCATAGCTATGACGGACTGACGAATATGGCTAGATTGGCTCGTCTGTTGATGCTGATCAAGAATATATATAGTTTATGGGCTCGGAGAATGCTTCCTTCTGCCTGTTACATACATTCCACAAAAACATAACACCCCATTTACCCATTTTTAATGGGGGTTCAGTTTATAGCTCATAAATGAAAAATCAATAAATTGCATTGTGGCTCGTTCTATGAAAAAAACAAACATTGCAAGTTTTCTTCAACTCGCATGTACACACAAATAAGAGTATAGATATATTTTATGTGGATACGCAGTTGTGCTTGCTTCTTGACGTAGTTCAAATACCCTTCTCGCAAAGGGTATACAAAACACACGCACATAACCTCAAAGTTGTAAACAAATGGCAGCAGACACCTGCCCCGGCTGGAAATTGTCCAGGCCATGGACACACACACACAGAGTCACAGACACATACATACGCAGACAGTGCGCATATGGGGCCAGGGGGAAATGGGAATGGGAATGTGGCTGACAAAATTGTAGTTTGGACGTATTATTTGTGAAATTGGGCGGGACATTTGTTTGATACGCACCTTCTTCTTCCTCGCTGCTGTCGGAGACAGCAGCTTTAAGCTTTTTTAGTTTTTTCCGTTCATGCACATCCAATTCTTCCTCGTCCTGCAGGCGAAAAGAAAACGCAATACATATACGTACATATACACACACACGCGCCTATAGCAGAGCGCGTAGCATGCAAGGAAATCGCATTTTGCGCGCTTGGAAAATGTGCAAGCAGACATACCTCTGATTCGGCGGCTTCCGAGTCCAGAAATTCAGCCATTGTAATAAATTAAATAACTAAATTATATGCTAAAAACGAATTTAACTAAAATTAACACACAATAAACGTCGCTTGCAGTGTCACAATAAAAAAAAACGCAGAGAGATGAAGAAGCACAAATGTCAAAAACACTCTGCAGCAGTGTTGTATAATGCATGCAGGTCTGTCAATGCGCCGGGTTGCATTTCATGCTATCGATATGAAAAATGCCGCGTGCGATAACCATCGGCAATCGTATAAAAGCGGGCATTTAACACATCCCTAAGCCCATGTAGAGCATAACAGTGTTATTTGCTCACAAATCATCATGTGCCTTCAAGTGCTGACAACTTTTGCCACAGTGTTGGCAATGCTGTCAAGCGGGTAGCAAGAACGAACCATCACTCGATAATAATAAATAAGCAGTTCGTGTGTGCGCGCTTCTTACATCTATCTATATACATATACATATATACATATAGTTTATAAACGCATATTATAAGAAATATAATTCCTTATTTTTTTTAATACGGTTAAGCTTAACGTAGCCGTTCGGTTAAATCTAAGATATTTTAAGTGTTTCTGCACGCAGCTTAGTTTCCAGTGAGTCCGGCGGCGGCGACGACGACCACTGTTCTTGTCATTTTCGGCGGTTAGTTCTCAGTGTGCGTTGGTGTGTGTGTGTGTTTACAGCAGTGTATGTGTGCTTGCTTGCTACTCGCAACGCGTGGTGGATTTTATTTAATTTTTTTTTTCTTTTGCTCCATAGTTTAATGTGAATGCAAAATCCGCACATACACACACACACAAATATAGCTATGTACACGTAACATATACATATGTATAACTGACAACGACGACGGCATACCAGAAGTAAAAAAAGAACACAGAACCGTCAGGCAAAAGCAACAACAAATCAATCAGAAGTCAGGCCAAACAAAATTTAATTGTAACAGAAAAGCCAAATAAAGCTCAAAAGAGCAAGCCGCCGCGTCTAAACTCAAATAGAAATTCCAGTTAATTCAACGCCAACTCCAAACTGTGGAGAACAAATAACAAAAAAAAGAGGACAGGAGGCAAAGACGGAAGGAGAACAGTTAGCAAGTGAAACGAAAAATATAAGGAAACGAGGGGAAATCTTGGCTGGCCAGCATGGACATAATCAATAAACTCACCAATGCATTTTGGAGTACGCACATTTGGCTGCCGCCAAATACAACATGGGCGGACATAGCGCCCGGCTCCCGTCCAGATGTTGTCCACGCCAACTATCGGGATCTGATTTGGCCAATTCCATTGGCCGCTGTCGTTATGCTGGTGCGTTACACATTGGAGCGGTGAGTAAAATTCATTTCATTCGAACATACATACATCCAAGCATATTTCAACTAACAGTTATTATCTACATGTGAGTGTGTGTGTGTGTATATACGCCCTTTTTTTTTTAGCGTTTTCCAGCGTCGCCGCTTCGCCGCAATTCATTAAACTTATGCGGCGTTTAGGCTTGTGTGTGTGTGTGCGCGCTAGTTTATTTTACTGTAAATGTTCCCATTGACCGCGTCGTCGTTTTCAAGCACTGGCATTGTGCACACAGGCACACCTACGCGGCACACAGGCACTCGTTTTGTTTGTTTGTGTGCGTATGCATGCTGTGCAATGTACAGTAAGCTGACGCCGCCGCCGACGCCGCAAACACACATAAACACATACATACGCATACACATATACGTGCATATATTTTTGCTCTTTTAAGCCAAACATAACCTCATGTGGAAACGCCCAACATTGTATGTATTCAGCTGTATGTGTGTGTGTGTGTGTGCGTGTTTGTTGTTGCCCTCCCTTTGCCAACGCCTTGCAACTTTGTTTTCCTTCATCCACTTCTTCAATTTCAACAACAACAACAGTAGCAGCAGCAGCGGTGTCGCCGTCGACGTCGCGTTCCATTTGAATCTCGATTTCCCACAAATGCACTAATACAAATATGAGAGCGCAGCCGATCTGCTTTGCGGTGTCCGTACCGCGCACAGCGCTCACTAATTGTTTAGTTTACAAAAAGCAAAAATATAATAGTAAAAATAATAATAAATGCTATTTGTTTACATGTATGCACAGAACAAACGCAAGCATAACAATAACAGCAAAGTCAACGGCGCCCTGCAATTGCCTTTTTCTCATAGATACATGTGTGTCTATGTGTGTGTGTGTGTGCCGAACAGTGGTCTGCGTCCCTTTGAAAAAGTCTCAAAATATCAGATCGACAATTCGGACATATATAGCTGAGCCCTTACCTTATTTGATAACAAAAACAAACTTGTCTCTTGCTGTTTATTTATATTTTGTTTTTCTTTGGGAACAACCTTTGGAATAATAAAACACAAATTAAATTAATTTGCTAGCGTGCGAATTAATTGGAGATGGAAATTGTTTGACATGCCAAAAAAAGCGATTGCAGTCGTGAAAACTGACACGAACATCATCTAATTTGCAATCAATACGATGTGCCGCGCATTAGTCATAATGCGGTTGGGGGTGGGAGGTTCATTTCCACATTATGAACAGATTACAAATGTCGTTTGAGTTTAAATGTGAGTCAATTGAATTCCAACGAAATGCATAATGCGACGAAGGTGTTTTCCAGCAAGGCTTTTGATAAGGGCTCTTATCAAATTTGATTTCTTTTTAACGCATGATTTTTTTCATTTCTGCAGAGCTTGGCACACTGTGCAGTAGAGCATTTGCTCCGAAGCTTGCCACACTGTGCAGCGGGCCATTTGCCGCTTTTTTAGTTTTTGGGCCAATTAACCTTACATTTGCTTAGCGCAAAGTTAACAGCGCGCATGTGTGTGTGTGTGTGTTGCGTGCATTTCGCATGTTGTAATTAACATAATTACAAATGTTCACGTGAATTTGTGCTAACAATATTTACACAAGCACACACACACATACACATACACACACATGTATGTATGTGGGCAAATGGGGCAAGGCACACCTGCAATGCGTTCCATTCCGCAATTCCAATATTTTGTTGGTTTTTAAGCGGTCGACGTCACGAAGTGAATTTCTTGTGGACACTTCTATTGAACTTTAACTTAAATGTTTGTCAGGGTTGTTTAGTTGACTGGTTTTTTTTTTTTTTTTTTGGTTTTTGGTTTTCAAAGTTTCTGAAACTAGAATTGGCTTTCAGGGTCGCCAACAAATTAGCTGAGTGTGTGTGTGCGTGCGTGTGTGTGGCATCGACAGCTAGCAGCAACAACAAGAATCCAATCTCCACCATTGTGCGGCAGTCGTTCGCACAGCTTGAGCATTTCTTGATAAGATTTGCACGCAAGATTTACGTAAAAGTTGAATAAAAATTTGATAATGCGCACTGTTATCTGCGATTACGTTACACAAACACACACACATACCTACGTACGTAACTGCGTGTGGGTGGTGCATGTGTGTGTGTGTGTGTGTGTGTGTGTGTGTGTGTGTGTGTGTGTGTGTGTGCGTGTGTGACACACGCTTGAGTCAGTGGTGTGAACGGCTGTGACTCAGTTCCGTTCCATTCCTAGCGAGTCTGGCTAGCTTTTCCAAATTGGCCGCACACTGGAATGCTATAAAAAGAAGAAAGAAAAAGAAGAAACAATTCCATTCACAGTAGCATACACACACACACATAACATACAACATGCGATTATTGTTCATGTATGCGTAAATTATATGTGTACTTGTTTATTCCTTGCGATTGCGTATCGGACGACCCTCATAACGTGCGGCCAGCCAAACGCGAACGCTATCAAATTAAAAGTTCATTTTCAAAAATTGGCCCACACACAGAAGGACACACACACACACGCACAGTCAGTCATGCAGTCTATTTAATAGCTAAATCAAAGCACGGATTTGTGCCGACGGCAATTGTCTCTGCGTGCGTGTGTGCGTGTGCTTGAACTGCAGTTTCTTCATAGACATTTCGCGCACTTCCAAGAATGAACACAAACACACATACACACGCATACAGTTTCCAGTTGCTATTGTATCGTTTGTTGTCGTTAATCCAAACTAGTTTTTGTTTTTTCATTACTAGCTTATCGCTGTGGCTATCGCCTACCGTTTGCCCAAGCGAAAGGCCAAAAAGTGCACGTGCTTTACGCACACAAAAGCCCGCCGGCAACGCACACACACACGCATTTAGCGGGAGCTGTGAAAAATATGTTAAACGGCAATTAGCAGCATTGCTGCTGTTGTTGTTGCTGTTGTTGTTGTTGTTGTTGTTGCTGCTGCTGCTGCTGTTATTGTGGTTTTAAGTCAGCTGTTTAACAGCGCAAGATAACAGTCGGCTTAGTTGGTGCTGCGAATTCATCTTGATCTTGTTATCGCCGCAAAAATGCTCGAATGACACTGTCCAAGGTTTATGTTAAAAGAGCATGAGTCATCGCCTTCAGTATACAGTATTTTAATGTGTTTACTTTTTTGTGCTGTATCGTCCAATCGTTTGCGTGTTGAATTATCATTAACAAGCGAATGTGTTGCTCGCTCAATTTTCCTCTCTCACTCACTCATTCCTTCTGTACACACACACGCACGCGCTGTAATTTGGCGAAATGGCAACACTTTGCTCTGTTGTTGTGCATGTGCTGATAACAGCTCCATTTGCCGGACTAGCTATAATTTTGGACGCTTTGATGTACAAGCATACGAATATAAATGCATATCAACATGCATTTGCGTTTGACATTAATTCAAAATAATTATAGCGTTTATCGTTAGTTGCCAATCGAGTGGTTGCACTCGCAGTTGAATCAGTGTTGAGAACTAACCAAAAATAGCTATAAAGCCGTTACAAATAGCAGAATTGAATGGTAGAGAGAAGTGCTCCTTAAAATAGGTGACACATTCTATAAATATATAGTACATATATATTTATTGTTTATTGCATGATCTACTTCAATGTTATCTGTACTTCATATGCCTTTAAAAAGGCTTAGTCAATAGAAAAGCAGAATCGCAATAACTGGAAGCCAATAAAGAGCAAATCAACAATATACAATATAGCTTATAACTAATTGAAGGCATGGGTCGGGTCTGGGCGTTTTTAAATGGCAAATAATTCGGATTTTACTTTCATTGGATTCGTTTCCATTCGATTTGCACAGCCTTTGATTATATCCTATATCTGATCTATAAAAGACAACTAGCACAAAGATATTTCAAAATGCAGGCACCTGCCAAGTTTCTGAACCTCAATGAAAAAATAAAAAAAGGAAGCCAGATCGACCGTTAAAAAAGCTAAATTGGCACAAGCTGGAGACACTGCACACACACACATGCACACATGCACACATCGTATATGTACGTAACTGTAATTACCTGCACGCACAGCGAATGTTAACGGCAACAACTGTTATCGCTATAAACTGTTGTTATCGATGCCAAAGTATAAATGTTTATTGTAAACCTAGGGCGCGTGTATGGTGTGAGTGTGAGTGTGTGTGTGTGTGTGTGGGTGTGGGTGTGGGTGTGGGTGTTGTTGTGTTGGTGTGCTTACTCGCTCTCCTGCATGAGCCGATACTCGGGCCTTAGCCAGCACTGCTGCTCTGCCTGCTGCTGCCGCCTCCTTACAATAATAAGAAGCTCATGATCATTTTCGGGCCTCAGCTGCTGACGGAGATAATCCAAGAACTTGAGCTCGTTGCCAATGCAACGCGGGCGCGCCAGCTTTGAGTCCAGATTATAGTAATTGCCCGCGATGCGGCGCAAGGCGACCCAATGCCGGTTACGTACGCCGGGCAGGTGTATATAGTAGGCAAAGCTTACGGCAGGGCCGATGTTCAATATGAAGCCAAAGATTTCGGCCAGATTGAGGCAATACGGATCACGGCGTCGATCAAACCAAATGGTCTCACAGTTCAGCTGCTCCACGGCGTACATGATCACGTTGACGTCGTAATTGCCGCAGCCGAGCCACGAGCGATGCGGATTCAGCCAAACGCGTGGCGTCAGCGCATAACAGTAACCATCCAGTTGCTTCTTGGTGAACATCTTGCGACGCTGATACAGATTGTTCAATGCGTGCAGTGCGCACAGTTGCGCCACCTGTCGTTCGTGGTAGATTCGCGCAGACATCGAACAGCGGCTGCTGCTGCTGCTGCTGGAGTATCGAGTAGTGTTGGTGTTTCCTGTTTGCTGTTGTGTAGTGTTGTATAGTGTGAAATATGATCAATTACTTTCTTCTGTCAACTCTCAATTGTCAATTGACGAAATGTTACTAGATTTGTTTTTGCTTATGAAATATAGTTCTTTTTAATATTCATTAGCTGCAGCGCACGCTCCGAAGCGCTTCCTATAAGTGGGCATTACAAATTCAAAGCTTGTCGCAACCAATATGTCTATATATGTATATATGATGTACGTATTTATGTGGAAGCGGGCGTACATGCATATGAATTGCGTACTTATGCGGGCGCAAGCCCAAATTTATTTGAAAATAAAACATGTGCTGGTCCCTGTGCTGCTGCGCTGCCAGACCATGATTGGGGCATATTAGTGCATCGATTCAGCGATTGAGCGGCATAGGGGCTTATCAACACTGGTCGTTAGATATGAAGACGTATATATACCTCACATTTGGGAGACGATCCCGAATACAAAATCAAATTATGGACTTTCAAATGATCTTATCCAGAGAAGTCAAAGCTATGCGCTTGTAACGATTTCACAACCAGGCGTGGAAAATGAGTGAAAGAACAAAGACAAAAAGCGGCATAATACCCCCCAATTATTTACATAAATGTAGCTCATGCTCAAGTCGACCCGGGCCGCACATGAGATTTGTGATATTTTCTGTGCTTGGGTCTTGAACTTGAACTTGGCTGAGCTGGGGGTCAGCGCCGTTGTATGACGCTTTGGGGTCGAGTTAAATCTATTATTTGAAGAGTGCAATCAAATGAAAACCAATGCGACGACCCTTTGGCCCTTGTTGTTAAGCAATAAATATTTACATATAATTTGAAGTAATTATTTATCGGCGGCTTCCTTAATTCTATTTTTAGGGATGTGTGCTCATAGCAAGATCAAGCAAACAAAAGCCAATTGATTTAAAATGCCAGACGCGATCGATTCTTGGCTCTTGATAAGAGTGTGAGAGGACAGGGAAGTGGAAGGGGGATCATTTGGGATTGTCTGGGGCCTAGCCATATTTTCGATTTCATTAGCAAATTAACTTCCGAAAAGCGTTCGTCAAGACCCAAGCGAGAATGCCATGCGCTGCGCCTATGCTCAACACCAATTACTTATGCACGGCCGCTAGCCAACACTTGTCGTCCAGTGTTGCCATGCTTCACACGTGCCAGACAGACAGCTGGACAGCGGGACAGCTGAACAGACGGCGGGGTACAGTTGGGTATGGCCCGGCCTGCCCAAATGTAGCTTTTTGGGTGTGGAATTTCAATGTGCTGCAAGCAGATTTCCGCATTCTATTGTTGAGCCTAAATGAAGTTCTTGTGTATTTGGTTTGCAAATTGCGTTGAATTATATTCTGTGCGCTGTTGCCAAACTTCAGTTTGTAATGAAATTACATTTACGGACTTATTTCATTCCTAGATAAGGTTTTTCTAAATAAAATGTGAATAATTAGATTTTTCGCAATTTCTATGGAATGTGTTAAGTTTAAGCGAATTTTTTACCCAATGCAGATAAAGTTTAGCTAAAAATATTGTTCTCTTGCCTCGCAGCTCCGATAATCGACAGAAACTAATAATATTCACAGTTTTGAAGATAAACAGTTGCTATTTAGTATACGTTTATATCAGCTGCTGTCCAATTAACTGCCCTAAAAATTTCATAACAATCAATAAATGAGGCAGAGTCAGAGCTAAAGCTAAAACAGGGTATGCTAGAATTTGGTGAAACGTTTTCTGGCTTACAGGGTATTTCCCATACTTTTTACCGGCTACTTAGTTTCTTCTAGGCCTAACGAGTGAGACTTCGTTTGGTTACAGGGTATATTTTGAAATGATTAGAAAGCAACTGCAAGGCAACCCTACCACTACTTCATGGGCAGGTATTTATACAGGGTATATTTCAACCATAAAGAGTTTTGCTTGGATATAAGATCTTTCCAATCCTTAAAGGACAGGACGTTTGCTTACAGGGTGTCTGCTAGTCTTTCTACTCAGGGAGAATGTTTTATTTGTTTACAGGGTATGTCCAAACTTCCTATTCATAGATGTGGTAACAGTGTATGTCGTAGCTTCAAAACTGCTTTTTCCTAAAGCATCTCCCAGTTTTCCTTTCATTTATTCTCTTTAGGGTTAGCTTGCTTGATTACAGAGTATCTGCTAGTCTACCCACTCTACAACACTTGCCATACTCCAAAAAAGATCTTGCCAGTTTACAGGGTATTTCTATTCGTTTCACACTCTCAGGCAGGGTATTTGTTTAGTCTACGTTACAACTTGCTTGTTTACAGGGTAGTCGCTAGTCTGTCTACTTGTAAGCTTTTGACGCCTTTGATTAAATATTGGCCCTCATTGCGAAATGACGAGTCATAATATAATCAAATTGCATATCTATTCCAATAAATAACTGTGCGTGTATATATACCCTATAAATTGATTGTTGTTGGTTTATTGCAGCTTTTGGATATCTCCAATTGGCAAATCGTTGGGCATACGAAGCTCTAGACCTAAGAAAGCGGCAAATGTTCCTACATTAGAGTTGGCATATGCCAAATCATCGCATTTGGACCACAAGTGGGTGAGTAACGACTTCTATTAAATGATTAACTAACCAATTCGACGAATAATCATCATGACTTGAGCCAGCATGAACCGTGCCCATTTGCACTGTCAGAGTGCTTTACATTGAAATTCAAATCTATTTCCCACATTTGTTGCAACCGTTTTCCATCTGTTTTTCACACTCTCGAATCACAGATTATATCAAAAAAGTAGTTTTTCTGCACAAAACGCTCATCTACAGTGAAAGACGTATGTGCCTAGCTCTAACGCTTTGGGCTGGGCAGACGACGTCAATCAGTCAATCAATCAATCAATCAGTTTTTAAGATAAATTTCCTTTCTAAGGGAAATAGAAGATTATAGCAAAAGCGTATTAATCTGTGAAAGATGTATGCGCCTAGCTCTCACGCTTTCTGCTCTGCAGTGAACGTCAATCAATCAATCAGTCTTTAAGATAAACTTCCTTTTTAAGTGAAATAGAAGATTATATCAAAAGCGTATTAATCTGTGAAAGATGGTTGCGCCCAACTCTCACGCTTTCTGCTCTGCAGTCGATTCAATCAATCGGTCAATCAATCAATCAATAAGTTTTTAAAATAAATTTCCATACCGTTCTTATCTCCCTCTCGCAGCTGGCACCGCTGTCCAAGCAGGCGGACATGACTGAGCGCCAAATCGAGCGCTGGTGGCGCCTGCGTCGCGCCCAGGACAAGCCGTCGACGCTGGTGAAGTTCTGCGAGAACACATGGCGGTGCCTGTATTATCTGTATAGCTTTATATTCGGCGTTATAGTGCTGTGGGACAAGCCCTGGTTTTGGGATGTCAAGACTTGCTGGTATGGCTATCCGCATCAGGTGAGTCAATTAAGATGGGTTTATCAATCATTTTCCCTCAATCAAATGCGTTCCCATTTGCAGTCGGTGAGCAACGATATCTGGTGGTATTATATGATATCGATGTCGTTCTACTGGTCGCTGACGGCCACACAGTTCTTTGATGTTAAGCGCAAGGATTTCTGGCAAATGTTTATACATCATATGGTCACACTGTTGCTAATGTCGCTCAGCTGGGTGTGCAACCTGCATCGCGTTGGCTCCCTGGTTCTGGTCGTGCACGACTGTGCCGATATATTCCTTGAGGCCGCCAAGCTGACCAAATATGCCAACTATCAGAAGGTCTGCGATGCGATCTTTGCAATCTTCACGGTTGTCTGGATTGTCACACGTCTGGGCTTCTATCCGCGCATTATCTACAGGTGACATAATCTCACATAATTGCTCGCTTAAAAACTTTTGCTTATCGTTTACCATTTTTGCAGCGCATCTGTTGAGGCACCTCGCATTCTGCCCATGTTCCCAGCCTATTATATATTCAATTCGCTGCTGTTAATGCTGCTGGTGCTGCACGTCATCTGGACCTATATGATTCTGAAGATTGTGGTCGACTCCTTGCAGAAGGGTCTGGTAAGTTTAGTACGTGTTCATCTACAATCATTTCGTAATGCATTTCACCTTCGTATTTAAAAGTCACCAAATGCCGCTCTCCATGTTGGATGGCAACGCTCTTGTAATAAGCTTAACTTGCACTTGAGTATATGAGGAGTTGTGACTTCAGCAAATGCTGCTCTCCAGCTTGGGTGGCAACGCTCTTGTAATAAGCTAAACTTGCACTTGAGTATAATAGGAGTTGTGATGTCAGCAAATGCTGCTCTCCATGTTCGATGGCAACGCTCTTGTAATAAGCTAAACTTTCACTTTAGTATATTAGGTTTGTGACGTCACCAAATGCTGCTCTCCATGTTGGAAAACGTGATAATTTAGAGAAATAATGAAAATAATGGATGGCCAACAAAGGGTTGAGTGAGTGAATGATGATGACTTGAGGGAAATTTCAAATCAACTTTGTGCAATAACTATTCATTGTTATATCATCGCATTCATATGTACATTTTAAGAATAACCCAACCAACAATATGCATGCAATAAAGCAATTGCTTTACTCATTTCTTTTCTTATGCTTCTGCAGATGTCCGGCGACATACGTTCCAGTGATAGTGAGGATCTCACAGATAGTTCAGGGAATGTGCGCGTGGCCAACGGCTCGATGCGCACAAAGACCAAATCTGGCAACCCTGCGACAACAGCAGCAACGCCAGCGGGCGTTGTCAACCAGCGCAAGAGGGGCAACAACAGCAGTGCCAACAATCACACGGCCGATGCTGCAACGACAACAACAGCAGCAGACAACTAAACTGTTGCGCAGCAGCTGTTGTTGACTGGAAGTCGCTGGGTTTTGATTGGAACGCAATGCCGAACAACTAACAAGCCGACAACTGTAAAATGAGGATTCAACAAAAACAATATATGCAAAAACAAAAACAAAACACAGCAACAGCAACAAACACAAAAACCAAACCAGTTTCCGAACGTTTTTATGTTAATTATTATTTTATATATTTTATAAAAAGAAAAATTATATTTTTGTTTTTTTTTTTACTAAAAAAAAATAAGAAAAGAAAGAAAATATTTGAAAAAATGCGAGTAATTAACTGCGCAGCTAGAAATTCAAATAAATTAAATTAAAGTTTTGTGTTAAACCAAAAAAAGAAAACAAAAGAAAAAAAAACAGTTATTATTTTTTTTATATGCTTAGTTTAGGCAAGGGCAATTAATGGTTATTTGAATTACCGTTATTGTAAATGACAGAAACAACAACAAAAAGAATAAGAACAAACAGCTTGGAACGAATAAGTTAAAAACACACAGGAAAAACAGCAAAAGAATATAATACAATTTATAATTAAAATTCGCTACGAATTCGCGCTTACACACATGAAAAACAAAAAAAACTAAAAACTATTTTAAACCGAATAATATAAATACATTCAAATGCTATTGTAAATATTTTAACTGAACGTTTTCCCAAATAATAAATAAATGTATGTACGCCAACAAAACAAAAACCAATCGAAGACTTTGCACCTGCCACTGGAAAGGGGAATTTCCCATAAGCCCTTATATATGGCATAATGGTATAATGTTGCCAGATTTCGTTGGGGCAGGGAAATTTCAATCTTTATATGGGATATTTGAGGGTTTCCCTTTTCACACATGAATTTTGAACAAGAAAATTGATTGCCAGCTTTAGAATTATGAAGATTTAGAAATATGAACAAAAAGCCAAACCTTATTAAAATCGGTTTTAGTTTTGACTGAGCTATGGGGCTGGGAAATTTTGATCTACAGCCTGTCAGATGTGAGTTAACAATAAAAATGAATTATTTATTTCAGTATATTGCTTTGTTTCTTTCATTATGCCTTACTTTAAAAACAAAAAAATGAAGAAATAACTCGACATTTTTTATGTGTCAAGAAACAATACTTCATCATTGTCATATGAAATCATTTTGGTTTCATCACAAGATACGACATCCGAATAATGTACATATAGGGGGGATATTTGAGGGTAGGGCAAACAGTATTATATATAGAGATAAATATATATTTGAATCAACGTACTCACCTGTGAATTCCCAGCCAAATCATCGTCGCCTTTCAGTAGTCGGGAGGCGAGCCTTTATGTAAACAACTGAAAACAGATGTTTATTAGCTAGCTTGAATTAGTGAGAATCACATAGGAGAGCAGTAAGTGCAAGTAAGTTTCTACATATGTATATCCATCCATACATACATATATATATATATACGTGAGTGTATATGTATACGCACATACCTAGAAACCTACACACATACATGAGTATGTATATACAAACTACATACATACATATATATTCGCATACATGCATACACATACATTCCCACATTCGTACATACAAGCACACACACAAACATATGCATACGTACTCATATGCATACGCACATACATATAAACATACATACTTACATACATAAATGTTTACAATTTCCTTTCTGCTGACAACCCTGCTGCCTGTTGCATGCATTTGTACAGGGTAGAAATACACACAATGGTGTTGCCAGACGGAGACAGAAAATGGCGCGAGAGCGAGCGAAAGAGAGCGATGCATGGCGCTCTTCCTTGCTAGTTTGAATGTACATAAAATAATATGAAACGTTAACATTTGCTTTTATCCTCCAATCAAAGCAAAATTTGCTGTTGTTTTTAACAAATTAGATATATACCATAAATAATGCTATGTAAAGGCTATTTAGCGCGTCTGCCGGCGCTGTGGCGCTGCCTTGGCAGCCGCAAGGCACACCTTTTGGCCACCTTCGACTTCGACAAGACCATCATCGACGTGGACTCGTACCTCGAGCTGAGCCGTCTGCTAGCGCCGGAGCAGCGCACCGAGCAGCTGTTTGCGCTGATCAACAACTCGCCCGATTGGATGACGTTTATCCAGCGTGTGCTGCGTATGCTGCAGCTGGCCCAGATCGGGCAGCATACGCGTCGGCTGCCGCCGGTGCCGGGCATGCTGCATCTGTTGCGACGCTTGGCACGTTATCCGGCGCTGGACATGTGCATATTGAGCGATGCGAACGGCTATATGATTGGCGAATGGCTGGCGGCGCACGGTCTGGAGCACATCTTCCAGGCGGGCATCTACACGAATCCGGCCAGCGTGCAGCCGGACGGCCAGCTGCTGGTCGAGCCGTACGAGCGGCAGACGCGCTGCGTCCGTTGCCCCCAGAACATGTGCAAGGGCGGCATCATGGACATGCTGATTAGCAGCTGCGACATGGCCTACAGCCGCATCATATACGTGGGCGACGGCTACAACGATCTGTGCGCCATCCAACGTCTGCGTCCCAACGATGTCGCCTGCATACGGCGCGGCGAGGAGCTGTACAATAGGTTGCCCGCGCATCGGCACGAGCTGTGCTGCCGGCTGCTCGATTGGCGAAATGGCCATGAGCTGGAGGACAAGCTCTTTGCAACGGTTCTGCATTCGTGAGGGGAGCGAAGGGGACGTAGCCACAAAAGAAATTTATTGGTAAGGCAAAATTATTAATGCTGCTGTTTTATTCGACTTAACAATATGTTTTACGCTTTGTTTATATATATATATATACACATAACTATGTATATGTATAGTATTTTTCACTTATTAAGGTCTTATTGCATAAAATTCAATGGAAAATTAGATTTTTACCAAACTCGCTTGTTTAAGTCGACGAGAATTTCATTGCGTTAGTTTTGTGAAACGTCACGTTTTGTCAGCGTTGCCACCTTTTATTTATTTTTTTTTTCTTGAAATTCTTTCACACACATTCACTTAAATCATTTTCACTTGTTGCTTGTGCTTAACTGTTCTTCTTCTTTTTTAATTGTGTGTGTGTGTGTGTGTGTGTGCACATTAGCATAAATTACATGTATAATACATTCTTAGGCCTAATTAAATAGTAAATGTTGTTTCTTGTCGCTGTTGCATTAAAAAAAACAGCAACTAGCAAAAAGCAGCTGCCGCCCAACAGAAAAAAAAAATTATAATAATAGATATATATATTTTGAAGAAGACACTACTTATATGTACACACATACACAGCATGCATATGCATGCACATACGCCTATATGAACATACACACATACATATGCATTTGCATTCTGGGCTTTAATCATTTACATGGCTAACTTAGAGTTTACAAAAAATAGTATTAAGAAGTACATATACAATTTGAACGAAAAATAATAATATACATATATATATATGTATATATATATGTGTGTGTGTATAGTAGTTTCGGCCCAATTTCATTTATTACATATGTATGTTATTTTTTTATTTGTAGCTTATTTATTCGTATAGTACAATTTTATAGGCTAACGACGTACATAGAGACATAATTGTTGTTGTTTTTTTTTGCATTCGTTTCGATATATAAATATTTAATTATTATAAACGAAACACAAACACAAAAGCAAAAAAATACAATATGCGGATGTCCTAAAAGTAGAGGCGATGTGTGCGTGTGTGTGTGTGTGTGTGTGTGAGAGAGGAACAAAGAGCATGATCTTAGGGAAGAGAGAGGTTGTTATGCTTAAAGAAATTGCAAGAGCATGCAAGCAACGGTAAATACGCTGTTTGCGGTGCTGCCAGATGGCTCTGCTGCACTTGTTAAATGGCATGTGGCAACGCCAAAAGTTTTGCATACAATTTAAAAATTAAAAAGTTAAATTAACTAGAATGCAGCTATGAAACTTCAAGTGTATGTGTGTGTTTGTTGTTGGCGTGTTCGTGTGGGTGTGTTCGTGTGGGTATGTATTGTGACTTATTCGCTAATTTAAACAAACTCAACTTAGGCATAAACATAAATTTGTTGATCATTTTGTTGTCATGTGTCCGTAACATATTTATCTTGCGTTCGCTTAAGTAACATAATTATTGTGGGCATTAAATTAAGTTGTATTTATATGAATATAAAACAATTAAAGATAAAACAAAAAAAAATTGCATTAATATATATATGTATATAATCAATAAACATACGCCCAACCGCATACATATACAAAAATAGCTTGTGTTTTTGCTTGTTAATACTATGCACTTGTGTGTGTGTGGTGAGTGGTGGGTAGATGTGTGGTGTGTAGATGAGTGGTGAGTAGATGGGTGTGGTGTAAAGGGAGGGGTGTATAGCGGGATTGCTGCTTAGGCAGGGTTGGTGGTTTAGAATTTCGGGCGGGGTTGTTAGAAAGGGGGGAGGGGGTGGGGCGACCCGCGCTTACTACAAGTCCGTTAAAGTGCGCTTGGCACAATAACGTATAACCCCCACTCAGGCAACAACCGGCGGCGGAGCTATGCCAATTGCTGTGGCTGTGGCTGTTGTGATGGTTGCTGCTGCTGCTGTTGTTGTTGTTGTTGTTTCAGCAACTGTTGTTGTTATTGTTGCTGTTGCAGCAACTGTTGCTGCTGCTGCTGCGACTGAGTTGGAGCTGTTGCTGGCGGCGGGCGTTGCTGTTGTCGCAATTATTGTTGCTGCTGCTGACGCAGTCGCATCATTAAAGCTGCTGCTGCTGCTGCACTGCATTATTGCCATGTCTTGGATTCTGTTAACCACCGGCTGCTGCGGCATTCGCTTGCCACCGATGGGCGGCAGGGTGCCGCCGCCCGCAATTGCCTCCGCTGCCAGCGGTGGCGCCATGATAATGCCTGCCGTGCTGCTGCCGCAGCTGCTGCTGCTGTTACTGCAACTTCTCGGACTGAGCGCAGCTGTTGCATCCGTCGAGCCATTGGCCAGCGACAACGACAACGGCAACTGTACAGCTGATGTTGGCGAATGTGCGCAGCTATTGTTGCTGCCGCTGCCGACGCTGCTGTTGGGTGTTGTGGGGGGCGTTCGCTTGGTGGGCTTGGCGCGTGCGCAGGGCACGCAGAGCATGGCGCAGTGTTCGCGCAGCTTGGTGATGTGATCGATGCGATACTCGTTCATCCATTTGACCTTTTTGTGTTTAACTGGCTTCACGCACTTCTCCCCACCGCTGCCGACGCCGCCGCCGCCAGCGCCGACGCCACTGCTTGGCGACAGCAGCGACGCCTGCGGCGGCAGACCCTCGGGGCGCGTGGCGCCGCAGCGCATGCAAATCGAGCAGCGTTCACAGCTCCAGCGACCTAAAAGGCAAACGGTTAACGTTAGACAACATACATATACATCTATATATACATATTTAACTCCAGGTGGGAGACTTACCTTCGGGCACCGTTTTGACGCCGAGGCAATAAATGTGATAGCCGCGATCGCATTGCTCGCAGTAGAGCATTTTTCCCGGCTGCTGGCTGCTGCCGCATTTGATGCAGCATTTGCAATCCGCGCACTGCCAATTGTAGTTGCGCACACGTCCAACCATCCGGTGCGGCATCTCAATACAGCTGGGATGCACTGTAAATTAGATGATTGCGAAAAAAAAGATTTGTTTCAAATTAACAATATTTCATTTCCTTAACAAAACTCAACGAACTGCTCCTAAAAAAAACCGCTATTGGTATTGCCAGACTGCACACGAAAAAATACCCTAAGCGCCCGATTGGCCATATTTTAAGTACGTTAGATTTAATTTAACAGAAGCGTTGCCAACTTTTCTGAATTAGCGTCGAAACTGGTCTACTTTATACTTTCTTTAAATGAAATAACGATAACATGTTAAAACCGGGAAATTTATGACGTGTATTAAGCGTAGGTTTTTCATCAAGAGAATTAGGGGAACACTATTACACATATAACAACAACATAAAAGTCCCCTTAATATCCCATGTGGGATTCATATCGAGCCCTTCACTTACCTCTGCGTCGACAACTGTAGCAGCGTATAAAGGCCTCGGGCATATTTCTCGCATTGCGATGCTGAGTGCGCTGGCAGACGCCGCAATTGGACGACAATCTGGCATCCTGTGCGCGCTTCTGCTCAGTTTCGCTGGAGGAGTTTATGGAACTATTGTTGCTGCTGGTGCTGCTGTTGCTGCTGCGACTGCTGTGGCTACTGGCGCTGCTGCTGCAGCTGCTGTCGCTGTCAGCGTCGCTGTCCTACAAGAGTGCAACAACAAATATGCATGAGTTAAATATGTACATGTGTGTGTGTGTGTGTGATTGTTACTTACAGATTCGCTGCTGCTGGCGTCACTGCTGCTGCTGCTGCTACCGCTGGCGTCGGAGGCATTGCTTGTTTTGGCCGGATCATTGCTACGCTGCTGTCGCGAACGCTGACTTCGCCGCAGCGCCGCTGTCTGCGATTTCGTTTGCGCAGCTTTGACGCCATCGAGCAGCAGCAGCTGCTGCTCCTGCTGCTTCGGCGGCTTATCCAGCGCTGTATTCAGCGGGTATGCCCTACAAAACGAAGGTATATTAGTTTTGCCAGGCCATTTGTGTGTTATGTGATTTTAACATATTGAAAAACTTATGCTCATTTCGTATGAGGATATACAATATGGCAAATATATATATATATACATATATATATATATCATATAGCTGCCATAATGAGCGAAAGGGTATTTCAGCTTCTTGACTGTTTTTGTTTGTTTATTTCTCACCTGAGCTCGGCAGGCGTTAGCTGGCGATAGTTGGACGTAAATTGGCCTGGCACCAGGGCCAGCGGATAGACATAATCGGAATCCTGGTGGGCGGCATCATAGTTCCGCGGCGCCAGCAGCTGCGGCGGCGCCGGCATATTCTCTGCCCGGGCGGCTTCCCGCACCACATTCGTGATGGAGCGATGCAGCAGCGTGGAGCTGGCTGCGGTACGCGGCACCGGCAAATTCATGGTGAACGTTTGCAGATCCAGGCAGGCGACGCGCTCCTCCTTGCGCCTACAAAGGGAACACGAGATTTAGTTAAAGATCTCACAGGGGGGATCAGTGGGGTCAGGGCTTACGTCTTGTTAAAGTAGACATTCCATTTGCTCGTGGAGAGCATGGCGCGATCGCGTGCCTGCAGGCCACGCCCATTTCCAACAGTTAGGCCGAGCGCCTTCTGCTTGGCCTCGATATCGCGCAAATGCTTTTGTCGTATATACTCCTTGTACTCCTCGTACTTGTCATAGAAGTCGGCATACATGATGTCCAGTATGTCGGAAGCCCAGACCGCGGTAATGCCCAGATCGCACATCTTTTCGCTGACAAGGCCCTTCTCCTGCAGCCAATTGCGCTCCTCCATGTCGACGGCGCGACGCGGCAAATCGGGATATTTGCGTTTGAAGCTGGTGATGCCCAGATAGAGGGCCACCTGTTCCTGTATCATGAAGGTGTCGCGATTCTTTGACGGGCAACAGCCCTTGGGCGGCGGCCAATCATATTCCGCAATGCTCGATGCCTTGAAATCCGTACTGCAATTGGTCAAAGGATATGATAAGTTTTAGAGCTGGCTATAGAGGGAGAAGGGATGGGACGGGGGATTGCTACTCACTCTTCGGCCACGCAAATCTCCATTTTCTTCTTCTTGGGTCGCTTCAGTGCCGAGCCGAGTATCGCGTCCACAGATTGACCCTGGTTCGAGTCCATTAAACTGACGCCGCTCAACATGGACGATTGCGACTCCTCGTTGTTGAGGAAGTCCGGTTGCCTGAGCGAGCGAAGAAGGCAACAAAAGGAGCGAGTGTTAAACGGTAAAAATGATACTCAACAAAAAAATACCCAAAATAATACTCACTTTTGTGGAGTTAACGGCGGTTCCATGCTCGTTACCGATTGATTGCTGTTATTTAGATCGGCGCTCATGCGTGTGTCCTCCTCGAAAACCTGCGGTGACTGCAAGACAACAAAACAACAAAAACCATTGAAAAACATTAACAAACAAAACATCATCAAATTTGTGTTTTCTTTTCTCTCTTTTTTTGTTTTGTTTTGTGTTTGCAAATTTGTGCATTGATTTTGGTTGCTGCGACGCCGGCAGCGCCAAAGCGACAGAGAGAGAGCAAGAGACAGAGGGCGCAAGAGTGGGCAGCAGCGCAACAACTCAAGAGAGCGTGCTGTGGTGACAGCGTTGCCAGCATGCATGAAATAACAAGAACGCCAACTGTGTGGGGAAGCGCGCACATGCTGAGCTTGCTCTCCTCAAGCAGAGAGCTGCGACGCAGCAGGTGTGGTGAAGGTGGCTTAGCTTGCCGCTGTCCAGCATTGCTATAGACACACCAATAGAGAGCAAGAGCGAACAAAAAGAGACAACAAAAAAAATGTTCAGCTGATTAAAATCACAGGTGAAGAGACAACAACGCGTTTCGGCTGCTGCTGCCGCTGCTGCAGCGCTGCTAACTGCGGTCGCGTGCTGCTGTTTGCCCGCCGATGTTGTTGTTTTTGTTATTATTATTGTTATTATTATTGCTGCAATCGTATGCGTTTTTTGTAGCAGTTGGCAATGAATGCAGCGCGCGCGCGCCTTTGATTTTAATTACGACACAACACTGTTGGCGTGTGTGTGAGAGTGTGTGTATATGTATGTGTGTGTGTCTGCTTTGCGTGTGCATGGGAGCAAAATTTACGTAATAAAACATAAACAAGTTGCATTGAATGAAACAATGAGAAATATCATATAAAAATTATAGAGAACAGCCACAAGACAAGACACAAACACACATACACACACACACACATATATGTATATATAGATAAAGAGAGAGAGAGAGGAAGGGGAACAGCACGGTATCCTTTGAATGAATCATGCCAAAGAAGAAACAGCTATAAAGAAACTTTCGATGCTGCGGCATCTGACGAATTGCAAATACCCTTAGGGCAAATCTCACGATTTTATGATAAAATATTTTATAGAAATTGATTACTTACCGGACTAAAGAAACCCTTGAGTCGCTCCGGATCCGGCTGGTGCTTGAGTCCGCCGACGCAGCGTGGCCGGCTCTGTGCGATGGCCTTGGCAACGGCGCTGGCGCCTCGACTCATCCGCGGCACACGCGGCTGTCCGGCATTTGTGTTGTTGCGATTGGAGACGGAGCCGCCGCCGGCGCCCCCTCTCGAGCCGCGTCCACGTCCACGTCCGCGCGTTGGTGTCACGGGCGTCGCTGGACTGCTGCCAAAGCCGCTCAAGAGATTGCCTTGAACCGAAGATTCATCTGAAAGGCAAGAGGAGTGGAAGAGATTTAGTGGAGTGCAAGGGGAATCTTAGCATATTGCCAGGCTTACCACCAGAGTTCTCCAGCGCGCTGTAGTTGTCCTCGTCATGGGAATCTGCGCTGTTCGTGTTGCTGTTGCTGTTGTTATTGTTGCTGTTGCTGATGTTGGTGCGCGGCGAGCGGAGCTGCTGTGTGGCTGTTAACGATGAGAAGTCGTTGGGCTGAAAGATGACATCCGGCAGCGGATCGGACGAGGATAATATTGTTGTTGGCGGCAACATCGAACAATTGCTGCTGTCAACAGTTGCTGCCGCTGCAGCCGCCGCCGCCGCCGCAGCAGCTGTTGCTGTTGTTGTTGTGCCATTGCTGGTGGAGGATGAGGATGAGCACATGGTCAGATCGATTTGTGTTGCCAGCGCGTAGGCCATGCCATTGTTGTTGCTCTCCATGGCGCCAAAATGCGGCATCATTCCAGCACCAACAGTTGCCGCTGCCGTCGCAGCAGCAGCAGCAACAGTTGCCGCCGTCGCCGCAGCAGCAGCAACAGTTGCAGCTTTGCTTTGACGCTTGCGGGTTACTTTTGCTGGCGTTCCGGCTGCTGTACTGGATGCTGTTCCGGCTGCACTGCGTCGCGTCGCACGCAGCGGTCGCTGTTCGTTGCGTCGCGTTGGCGTCGCCGCCGTCCCCGTTGCCGTCGTCGCCGCCGCCAGCAACTGCTGCGCGGCATCCTCCTGGATGGGATTAAGGTCCGTTGTAGTTGCCGCCTGATGCGCTGTTGCCAGCAGCTCCGGCTGCTCCGCACTGACCATATCGATGGCCAAACGCTTGCGCAGCAGCTGCACCCGGCGCGACTGCACCGCACTATCCACCATGCTGCTGGTGGCCGCTTCCAGCAGCGTTCCGTCCGGCGCCGGAGCGGGCGTCGTCGTTGTCATCGTCGTCTCGTTGGTGGCATTGCGCTTGGGTCGACCCCGCCGCCTGCCCGTGCCGGTCACTGGCAGCGGTGTCACGGTTACCTGCGACGACAGCTGCTCGCTGAAGACAGACGCCGCTGACGCCGCCAGACGTTCCTCGGCCAGACGCTCCTCGGCCAAGAGCAGGCTGCCATTGCTGAGAGCGTGTTCCGAGTGCGCCGCCGACGGCTGCTGCTGTGCCTCCTCCAGCTCCGTGTTGAGTATCCGCTCGTGCTTCTGCTTGCGACTGCGATGCGTTGGCTGTTGTCCACTTCCCGCTGATCCTGCTCCAGCTGCTGCTGCTGCTGTTGCGCCCGCAGCAACTGTTGCTGGCGTGTCACTGCTGCAGTTGTGCGTCTGCTGATCGTTTTCATTGTTGTCCAGGCGCCGCTGTTTGCTTGGCGGCAGCTGCAAGGGCCAAAGGGAATATCGAAAAATTGTTCAATTAGTTCAGGTTTTGACTAAAATGTTATCGAGCCGTTATCGAGAGAAAAAGGGATAGTTTTCTTCTGTTTTCTGCGGGATTACATTCATATGCACAACTGCAGTATACCCTGTTTGAGCTATTTCGAATGGGAACAGGGTATAAAGAAATTTTCATATAAGGACTACTTACGCCGCTGGGAGATTCTGGCTCGGTCTGTAGGTGTTGCTGGTGTTGTTGTTGCTGCTGTTGCTGTTGCTGTCGCTTCAGATGGTTCTCGTTGTTGTTGTGCTGCAGCTGTTGCTGATTGTCTGGCTTGTGATTTAGATTTCGATTTCGATTTAGATTCATGTGATTCAGATGATTGCCGAGTTGCGTTGGCATCGGCGTCGGCGTCGTCGTCGTCGTCTCCTCCGACTCGTAGGCACTTTGCATATAGGGCTGCGATTGTGAATGTGGGCTGCCCTCGGGCGTGTCCAGAATCTCAATCGAATCGATAATCGGCTGCTGTGCGACAGCAACAGTTGCTGCTCCATTGGCCATCAGACGTTCGGTTAGCTGCGGATATTTCGAGGCAGCTGACGAATTGCTGCTGCTGCTCAACATGTTGCTGCCGCTCAAATTGTTGCTGCTATTCAGGTTGTTGTTGCTGTTGTTGCTGCTGCTGAAGCTCTTGGGCGGCGCTGTTAGCTGGCTGAGCAATATATTGGAGTTGGGCGAGGCGGGATTGCTGCTGTTCATGTTCATGTTGTTGTTGTTGTTCATGTTGCTGCTGCCAGTTGCTGCTGATGCTGTTGCTGCCTGCATCTGGAGACACTCGAGCAACAGATTTTGCGACTGAGTTGTGGACAGGCTGCGATTCATTGCTGCTGTTCCTGCTGCTGTTCCGGCTGCTGCTGCTGCGTAGCTATTGCTGTTCACATGCGCTGGCGAGGAGCCCGGCGAGGGCGACGATGTCAGATCCACCATGTCCACAATATTATGTTGTTGCTGCTGCTGTTGCTGCTGTGCAATGCCATTGCTGCTGTGCGTTGGCGGCGCCGGCGGCAGATTGTGAAAGATTTTGGGATCATGCTCCTTGGAGAGCGCATCATCAATGTCCATATCATCGGAATTGCGACGCAGCTCATCCGCTTCGCACCCATCGGCAACAGTTGCTGCTGCTGCTGCTGCTGCCATGTTGGCATTGTCGCCGCCATTGGTGAGCGTCAGCTTGGAGCAGGTGGAGTAGCTGCTGATCTTCTCTTCGAGCACGGCGCGCACCTTGTGCTTGGGTGAGCACAGATTCTTGATGGTCAGCTTGAGATGCGGCTGCTGCTGCTGTTGTTGTTGTTGCTGCTGTTGCTGCTGCTGCTCGTTGTTGTTGCTGTTGTTCGTTTTGATGGTCAGCTTGGGCACCAATTGTTGTTGCTGCTGCTCGTCATCGTCCAGCTCAATTGACTTGGTCTTGATGGTCAGCTTGGGTATGGATTGCGCATTCTTAGAATCGTGCATCATAATCACCGTGTGCTGAGCCAGCATCTGCTCCTGGCTACTGTTGCCGCCCGTTTTGATGGTTAACTTTGGTATTATTTGTTGTTGTTGCTGCTGCTGCTCGTTGGAGCTGCTGATGCAGCTGCTGCCGGCGTGGGTTGTCTTGATCATCAGCTTGGGCACCGTGGGCATCGTCTGCTGTTCGCTGCCCGAGTAGGAGTTGGAGCTGGAACCCGATGCTGGCGACAGACTGCAGCTGATCCCCTCCAATTTGGTCGTCTTGATCGTCAGCTTGGGCAATGCGCCCGTTGTTGTTGTTGTGGATGGAGGAGGACTATGGCAATTGCTGGCCTCGCCGCTTGCAGCACACCCACTCCCGCCTCCTCCTCCGCCCGCATCGGGCATCTTTATTATGAGCTTGGGCACCACGCTACCCGCACGCTCCTCGTTGGCGGCGCGTATCGTCAGCTTGGGCACAATGTGCGGCAGCTGCTGCTGCTGCTGCTGCTGTTGCTCCTCATCGGCGCACGACGAGGACGAGCACGATGATGACGCATCCGAATTGGCTGCCATATCCGGCTGCCCTTTCAACGGTCTTATCGTTATCTTCGGCACAATGCCAACCTGCTGCTGCCCCACCATCACGCCCCCTTGCAACAGCTGCGACGCATTCGCTGCCGGCAACTGTGCGGGCAGTTGTATGCGCAGCGGCTCGACGCGTCGCTCATCGTTGCCCGCCAGAGATTCGCTTGTCTGGCTGCCGTGCTTCGAGAGCTTCAATATCAGCTTGTGACTGCCGCTGCTGGCAGCGCTGCCGCTGCTGCTGCTGCTGCCGCCGCTGCTGCTATTGTTATCCTCGCCATTCACATCTAAAGCTGTGGCGGCCATTGCTGCTGCGGCTGCTTCGCCTGTTGCTGCTGTTGGTCGCGTGCTGTTGTTGCTGCTGCTGCTTGGGCTATTTGGCAGCTGCGCATCGTCGCGCAGTCCGTGCTGCGGCGGCGATGCTGTGGTGCTGGTTATTTGACCCACCAACTGCTGCTGCTGCTGTTGATGTTGCTGATGCTGCTGCTGATGATGTTGCTGCTGCTGCTGTTGTTGGCGCTGTGCTGTTGCTGCTGTCGACACATTCAATTGTTGTTGCTGATGCTGTTGCTGCTGCTGTCGCTGTGCCGGCGACGATGTGGAGCTAACCACCTGCTGGTCTTCCTCCTCTTCTTCCTGTAGCTGCTGCTGCCGCTGCGACGTCGTCGCCGTCGTCGTCGTCGTTATGGCTGACTTGCAATTCGAACCAATGCTCGAACTCGAACTAGAATTCGAATTTGAGCTGGAACGTGGACTGACGCTGGCGCTGCAACTGTTGCTGTTGCTGTTAATGTTGTGGCTGCTGCTGGTGCTGCTCGTGGAGCTGGTTGAGCTATTGGAGCAGAGGGGCGTTGCTGCCAGGCTAACTGAGGATGATGTTGCTGCTACCTGTACCTGTTGCTGGCGTAAATCATTCATTGCTTTATTCCTTTATCCACAACAAAACGCAGTTTGCTTTTGCCTGAAAATAACCAAAAATAAACACTTGATTAGTTGCGAATTATACAAATTTAAAATATGTGGTTACAAAGTTTTGTTTTTACTTTCGTTAAATGCTAATCGAAAGTCTTCTTCTTCTTCTTCAACGAAAGCAAATAAAACCAAAATTAGAGCAGACAACAAAATTACTGTTCTTACACTGAGCAGATCAACAACAACAACAAAAAAGTATCGATTGTTTAGGCACGCTTCATACAGCTAAATAAGAAAATAAGCTCTAGCGCTTAAGAGTTTTTTACTGCTCTTTCGTTCAAAATTGTCTAGTTCAGTTACTCGATGGAAATGGACCGACTGCAGAGATATCGATATATCGAAATATCGCTCAAGACATGAACATCGCAATCGGCTAGAGCCGAACGCGCAATACCCTGTGCACAGCAAAGCAACAATTGAAGCAGCACGTCAAAGCAAATATACGCTGCACGATAGATCGACAGACTTGATTGTTATCGATAAATATCGCGCAGCTTTAATATACAATTCTCGATTACAGTTGACTGGCAACACTTTACAAAGCCGGCCAGATCATTGTAGAAAACCAAAACTGCTTACGAAAATCTGTCGTGTGAATGCTGTAAAATATATTAATTCATAACAGACCTCTGGCCTTAGCCATTGGATCAAAATTGTACTGGTGGTTAAGGTAAAATAGCACAGCATTCAAATATAAGGCCCAACAGCCAAAAGCTTGTATTATGTATTTGTTTTCTTTTTGTTTGTTTTTTTTTTCTCGGCACAGAAATTATTTATATGTTGCTGCAGTTGATATTAGCGCCATTATGGCAACCCATGAAGAATCAATTGGGCCTGTTTCGGGCTCTGGCGACGGGTGGACGGATACCGGGCACAAATCTGATACTGATGCCGGTACCAGGCGGTAGATGTCGCTTTGGCCTCATTGAACACATTATGATGGCCCTCGCTGGCGCATGGCTGGTGTTCCGTGTCATCTGCTGTGAGCTAGCCATCGAGGATAGGCAGCCGGTTAGACGACGGGAGCACAAGAACGCCGGCATTGTGCGGCAAACGGAAGCGGAGGCCACAACGTGCTCAGCTGAAGCCAATCAGCACCAGCTGGTGCAGCTACAAAAGGAGACCGCGCTCGAGACAGACGCATTGCTCGAGACCGAGGAGATGTTCTATTGGGGCTGCCAGCGGTTGCGCAAACATCAACCGATACTTAAATTTACTCGCACTCAACTGGACAAAATGCTGCGCTTGGAGCGAAATGCATATGATTACGACGACGACGACGACGACGACGACGACGATGATGATGATGGCGATGGCGACGGTGATGGCGATGATGATGGCGATGATGATGGAGATGGCGATGATGACGATGAAGAAGGAGGAGATGGAGATAATGATGATGACGATGATGATGATAACGATAACGATAACTATGCCGATGACAATGACCGCGATGGCGATGGCGATGACAACAAATCAGAGCATTTAAATGATGAACAAAACAGCACAGTTATTCCGTCAGAGTCCGTCGAAGATTTCAAGGCGCAGTGCAATTCCACAACAATAAAGTCGGAGCCGCAGCCGGAGCCGCAGCAGAAGAGAACGATGTAGGATTAGGAAGAGAGTAAGACGCCAGTTGTGTGCATATGTGAGTGAGTGTGTCTGTGCCGCTGCTACGTGTGTGTTTGTGTGTGTGGGTATGTGTGTTGTGTCTAAATTCTGTTGAGCGCGGGTGAGGCTGTAAGTAGAGCTATGTGTGCGGAGATGGGGGGTAGGGCAAACAAAGTAATAATGTTAAGCGCAGCGCGTTCACGTTTACGCTGCCCCACAAAAGGAGAACGAACTCGGCAAACGCTCACACATACACATACACATACACACTTACACATGCATGCAAATAAACACAAACATACAAATATATACACACACACACACACACACATGCGGATACAATACACAAACGAAACAAAAATGCACAACATTTTCTCGCTTTGCACAATATTTGACAACGGACAACGATTTCAATTAAAATATTATATGCTATTATTGAATCGAACAATAATAATTATTCCATTAAATAAATGCATGTATTAAAACTCTAGCATTGACACCCTCTCACTCTCTCTCTCTCTCTCGCTCTCTTTAGCATTTAATATGTATGCGTGTGAGTGAACCGTTACTTCAAAGTGCCGCCCCTGTGATTGGCGTTCATAAGCTACAAAATATATACAACTTACAACACAACAAGCGGCAATTACATACACATACGACAGTAATTAACTATATACATATGCATATGCATGCATATAGAGCGGGGGAAGAGGGTGCATATGTGTATTGTTTTGTTTTCGTTTTCCCAATTGCACTCTCGCTATTTACGCAAATATGTAGTAACTGTTACTTAAGCTACGAGTTGAAAAGCTCTCAAACACACTCATTCACCGGCAAACATAGAGGGGAAGAGTAAACGCAATGTGCATATTGTTTGTTATTTATAGCCAAAATAAAATGGACGATGGGAATATTTTAATAAATGCCCGGGCTTTTATAATTTTTGCTTATTATGGTAATGGACATAGAAATTGCCGCGTAAACAGTAACGCACCGCCAAAGCACAGGGAAACCTGCAAAAGGCGACAACAACAACAACGTATACCGTTGTTAATAATACGCTGCGTAAGCGTGGAAACATGCGCGGCACACAGCTGTCTGTCGAGAGCAGCAGAAATTGAGAAAACCGCGCCACATTGGTACGCACTACTACAGCAACAACAAATGACAGCGACTGCGACGTGGTGTATGTGTTGGCAACACTGCCAAATTCACCAGGGGCCCGAGCCAGAAACTCACCACAGCACACACACACACACAAGAACCAATACCAGCATGAAAGGCAATCGCCCGTGCCGCTGCATGGAGAAAAATACATATATACATGTGCACAATGTATATACACACATACACACACACACACACTCACACAAATGCATTGTACTTTTATACATGCATTTGCATTAGCGACCCCCGCGCAACAAACGGCAACGGCGCCTGTGCAACAACAAATATTAACTGCGGCAGAAGCAACAACAAATGCATGCGCTGCGCGCCTAAGGCAATGCAAAAAGAAAAACCCAAAGAAAAGTCGTTGAGAAAAAAAAAACAGTGAGACGCAGCTACATAGCAAAAGACGCCGAAAACGGACCCAACAACAACAGCAGGCTGGCTGGCTGGCTGGCAGGCAGGCAGGCAATAAACTCACCATGCGGCAAAACGTCAGACAAAAGAAGATGGAGTAGAAGTTGAGCGCCTTCTCTTTGCATGCAATTCGCGTGTATATTGGTGTGCGCGTGTCTTTGTCGGTGTGTGTTAAGACATGGAGCATGTTTTGTTTTTATTTGCACACTTTGTAAACATTTCGTTGCACTTTTTCGTACTATTTATTTAATATACAAAAAAAAACATTGTCGTACACATTGACGTGAGACTGTAGTCGGTACAAATTACCCGTACTTGTACTCGTCTCGCACACACACATACGCACACACACACAGTACACACCGCACACAAACATACACACTACACTCACACACAGCGCACATACACCAACAAGCGCAGCGCTCGGTTGTCCCACTTTCCGTGTATTGGTTTCGTACACTTTTCCACGCACTTTTTAACGATTGAGCAGCAGCAGACAACGACGCATAAATTTGTTATAAAAAAAATAACGTTAATTGTTAACTGTTTGAACTGCTCGTAGAACATACGCAATATTACTTCGGCGCGCACCTATCGTTTTAACAATTCATTATTAAATGTATGCCCTGCTCGCTGTCTGACAGTGTTTTTTCTTTTTCGCTTGGAATATAACACTACCGTACTCGTCACGACAAAATGGAAATGAAAATGTAGGGATGTTGATGGCATATCGATACATCGATATTTCGTGTATTGCAAGCAAATTCACTTGCGATACTTACTATTAAAGCTAACTGCCTATGCATAATATATTTGAAATGTTGCCAAAACTTAACAAATAAAACGAGCGTAGCTAAAGCACACAATATATAGGTAATACAAATTTTTTGATGGCAAAGAGACGCTATGTTGCACGTTTTAGAAAAAGCTTGTAACCACAAATCTTCAATAAGTATATTAGGTTTCGATGACTTATCTAGTAATAAAATAATATAGAATTTAACATTTTTTAATTAAAACTAACTAAATGGTGTGTTCCATTCATATCGATGCAATATGACCACACCCATTGCCCATTGCTATGCGCCGATGCTGTTGCAATGAGATTAGATTAGTCAAGTCAAATGTGTTTTAATTGTTAAAAATGAAAAACTTGTTGAAAAACGTTATTGAAAAAATCGAATAGAATAACGTTAAAGCTCAACGTCTATCGATAAATTGCGTATAGAACTTAATTTCACCACCGCCGCCTGGAGTTGGCCTTGCCAGAAGCTTGAAATCGGATGGCAACGCTGACGCCAATAAAGCTACTGTCAAAGTTTTGCCCAAAGCTAAACCCCAAATACATACTTTCGAGCTGGTGCTGCTGCTGTTGCTCGGGCATTGTCAGTTGCAAGTGAAAGTGCAGCAGCTGAACGCGCGGCAACAACATGTCGACGCCATCAACGTCTGCAGCCGCCGCTGACGCCCACCCCCCAGCCAACCGCGGCCTGGGCAAACAGCAGCGTCGACGCCTGGCCGCCTTCGATTTTGACCACACAATTGTTTCCCAGAATACGGACACCGTGGTGCGCGACATGCTGCCCAATCAGCTAGTTGGCTCCTGTGCCCTGACCGAGCTAATGGAAAACGAATGCTGGACCGAATATATGGCCGAAATTTTCCGTTTGCTATATGCGCAACAAGTACCAGAAGCGCGTATACGCGACACCATACGCTGTATACCGGAGGTGCCCGGATTTGTGCGTCTCATCAAGCATTTGCAGAAGAAAATGAATTTCGATTTGATTATTATCAGCGATTCGAATAGTGTTTTCATTGACGAATGGCTGCGTGCACACAATCTGTCCGATTGTTTCAATGCCATCTTTACAAATCCGGCTCAATTTGATGAGCATGGCCAGCTTCTGGTCCGGGCATATCATCGCCAAACCGATTGCAAGCTGAGCGCCAGCAATTTGTGCAAGGGCCGTGTACTGGAGCACTTTGTCATCGAGCAAGATTTACGCTTCAATATACGATACGATCACGTCTTCTATATTGGCGACGGCAACAACGATATTTGTCCAGTTTTACGGCAGCGCGCCTGCGATTTTGCCTGCGCCCGCCAGGGCTTCGCCATGGAGAAGCATTTGATTAAGAATCGCAACAAATTGAAGTTGCGCGCCCATTTGCTTATCTGGCGCAACGGATTCGATTTACTTGAACAGATCTGTGTGCTGCCCCAGCTGCAGGAACAGCCGCAAACCGAATCCCAGGCCCACAATTTGGATGCCAATTGCAAGGCGGAGATAGGACGACGTGCCTCCGCCGTGGCAGCTGCAGCGGCTGCCGTTGCCGGTCCAACCGAGTAGTCAATTTTTTGAATGCAAACAAAAACAAACAAAAAAAACACACAAAATTTTTGAAAATCTATCTATATACACATACACCTATATATATATATATATATATATATATATATATATTATTCGTATAACTATTTCCAACAGATATATAGATGGATATATATATTTACATTAATGTTGATGGTTTCGGAATCATCAAATCTTTGTTGTGATCAATGTTTATATATATATATACATATATACATGTATACAAATATGCTAAATAATAATATAAACAAGAGTAAATATCAATGTAGAATTATGCACACACACAGATAACACACAGAACACACACACACACTCATCTAATATATATATATTTTGTGCTCGCAGCTGTTGTTAGGTGTAAGAGAGAGAAATTGTTTGTGTAATTGTTTAATGTTGTAATTAATATTGTTTGTATATACTATATACAATATACTATATACAATATACAATACACTATATACTATATATGCCCCGCAAAATAAATGAATTTAAAGTTGTTGCAAAATGCACACCCCGAAAAAGATGCATTACTTATTTACTTACATATCTTCGGTTTATTAACAATAGCTACTTATATACATATATAGGGATTAGTTATTAGCATAATCTAACGTTTGTTTGTTGCCTTGTTTGTTTTGCGAAGGCTCCAATTAGCTTCCTTCAGTTGAAGATGTTAATTATATATGTATATATATATATGAATATGGATATATATATAAATATATGCGGCACATTTTCCCATTCAACAAGGTTCTGACAACTTGCAAGTTGCGCTAGCTTAATGGTAAATCTTAACAAATCAATCTTAAATCCTAAACAAGCGTCTGTGCAGACAAGCGAGGGGGCATCCAGGGAGCGTTAGGTGCCTTAGGTGCCCAACGGCGACATGCCAATCTGGCGGGGATCTGCGCCCGGCTGTTGTGCGGCGCCCGGTTCCAAGTTTTTGATGAGCATTTGCAGCCATTGCTTGGTCGACTTATCATCCTGCAAACACTGCGTGAAGGTGCCATCGCGCAGCTGATCCGGCAGGCACTGGCCGAGCGCCTTGCGAGCGCTATGAAAGAGACAGAGACGGAGAGAGAGAGGGTGAGAGTTAATGCATTTGCAAGAGCTTCTTATCAACCGTGGAACTGACCGAGTATTGTCGGAGAGACGCAGATAACAGCGAACGACATGCTTCAGGAGGCGAGCACACGGCTCCTTCGACAGCTGAATGACCATTTTACCCTATGCAGAGCGAGCGAGAGAGAAAGAGAGAGAGCGCGTTAGCGAAAAACTCATGTGGGGAGCTGGGCCAACTTACCAGGGTGATGGCCACATGCGAGAAGCGTTCGTAGGTCTGACATATATAGGATAGGCCCGACTCGTCGAGCAATATCTTTTGTATGATGAACGTGGCGACCGTTTTGCTCAGCTCCGAGCCGCTGTCCATAATGGTCAGGCACAATGGGACAATTTCGGTTGTGAGCAGAAACGTAATCACCTCCTGCTCGTCGGTCTTGACTAGGGCACCGATAACGCCCAGGCTGGTCAGACGCAGATACTCAAAGGGACGAGTCTTTGAAATGGTCGATAAGAACGGATACAGGTAGAGGGGTATCTGGGCCTGCAGGAAGGCGGTGCGGGTCTCCGGATGCGAGGCGACGCACTGCCACAGCGCCAGCGCATTGCACACACGATTTGACTGATGGGCGGTGAGTGTGGGTGGCGTTATTGATGGATATATGCTAATTATCTCCTGGAGCAGAGCGCATGCGGTGCCAAAGCTATTCCAAAGCATTGGCGCCAGATCCGTTTCACGTTTCTTGCTCAGCTCCAGCAGGGCCGTTTCCCGTGTATCCGGATGCGCCAGTTCGTTGATCCATTGGTAAACCTTAACAGAAACATTCAACAAACACATTTATATATATATATATATATATATATATATGTATGTATATGCTAGTATTTAACGATAGTCACCTTTTCCTGTTCGGTGGGCTGCTGCTGGGGGTTCATGCAGGGGCTTGGCTGTGCGCTCATTCTCGATATTTCTGTTGAACACCGAAAAAAAAACAAAAAATAAAAAATACGCAAACTTTAACGAAAGCTTTAGCAAGTACCGTAAAAGCTTTTTGCGTTTTTGGCTTTGCGAGGAAAACTTTTGAGCGCGTTCGGCTTTATTTCTGTTTTTCTTAACTTACATCGCAGCGGCAATCAACTGTACGTGAATAATGCGTAACAATTGTACGAATTGTTGATTGATATTCGTATTAGCAATAAATCTACACTAATACGAAAAAAGACCAAGCAAAATGCCGACCGAAAAATAAAATGTCGGCTCAATTTGTTGCAGCAGCTGATAGTTGATTAAAGTGTTGCCACTGTGAAAACTAGCACTGTCTGGCAACGGTGTCGCTCAAAGCAACACTGCTGTTTTTTTTTTTGACATTTTGACGTGGAACTTGTCAAAACAAATTCGTATCGTAGCAGGCTACACGAAGTACACGAACAGTCGGTCATTCGTGTGGAAATTATCAAAGTAAACGGAGGTGCGTGCTAAACTTAATTATATTCTTATTTTTTCTCAACTCGAATTATTTGCTTAAATCAATTATAAAGTACATATTAACTAAACAAATAGTGTAAGCTTGAATGAATGTATAAAGAAAAAGTTGAGCCTTATGTGACTAAAGCTGTAGCTGCGGCCGCAAAAGCCAATGCGTGGCGCCTGCCTGACCAAATTGTTCGTTTAATTAAAACGGCAATTAAAAAACAAATTGTTAAGAACAAAATACATTTAACTGTTTAGTTAACATCCTGGTAAAGCAGCAGTAGCAGCAGCCAACGCAGCCCAGCGGCCTTTTTGGGCCAACCAAATTTCACCTGTGACGTCGCCATTGTCGTCGTGCTGCCACGTCGTCTGCGTCGTCGTGACATTGGTGTTGCCATCGTGTGTTGTGATTGTGTGTGAAAGTGCTGTCCCACCTTACATTCAAAAAATACCATGCATGACTTACAAACGTTTATATATATATATATATATCATTGAATTGAATATTAATTGTAACTGATTTCTATCCGTTTGCAGCTCTTAAATATCATGGACAAAGTTGTGAAATTCGCTGAGCCTGGTCGGGCATTTGCCAAGGACTCCATTCGTCTGGTCAAGCGCTGCACGAAGCCCGACCGCAAGGAATTCCAAAAGATTGCGATTGCCACAGCCATTGGCTTCTGCATCATGGGCTTCATTGGATTCTTTGTTAAGCTGATACATATTCCCATTAACAACATTATTGTTGGCTCCTAAATCTTGCCGATTGGCAATTAGACCGGAGGCGGCTGGCTGGCTGCAGGAGGAGAAGGAGATGAACAATAATAATCATCAATTTTACGTAGCATATTTCTTTTCGCGCCTAAACAACAACATAAATATACTTTTTTTTTCTCTGTATAGTTACAACAAGCACTATGTACATTCAACGAATGTCCACTTTTTTGTAACAAAATTTTCATGTATTGTGAAATGTATTGCAATAATGTTCAAAATCCCATTCACAACAACAAACATGAACGTTAGTTAATAAGCGTCAGTAATAAACAAAAACAAAAAATCGAAATTGGTTTGAAGCCTTTTTTTATGATTCTTGCGGGATTGGGCAACCTTGGCTTCGTATTACGCTACGTTACGTGAATTCCATTTGGAATCTCTAGGCGTCCCAAGCTGCACAGTTTGAAGTTGGGCGCGAGTCGTGCTTTTACACGTCGTGCGTGCTCGGAGTCTTCGTGTTGAGTAGATTACTGAATTTGTAAATTTTATTTATATTTTATAAGGTTTACAACGACTCATGAAATATGTAAATAAGCTTTCATATTTACGGCAAACTTCACAAAAAAAAAAATAATAATATGAATAAAAATTTAAGCACAAATGTCAAATAAATTTAACAAACAAAAAAACATAGAAGCAATTTGCGTTCAACACGGCGTCTACAGGGTATTTCATATACTCACCATCCAATTGGCATTTCAAAGTTCCAACTTGATTTTGGTTTCTCCCTTTTGCATATATATCGATAACTATCGATGGCGAATTCGTGCTCGTGACGTGGAATGCGTTTGGAACTTGGATCAGTTGAATTTGTCGCCGTTTTCATTGCAAACACGGAATTGTTTGGCCGATTAGTTAGTAAATAAAACAATTAAAATGTTAGACTTTGTGGTCATATTCACAAAAGGCGGCATTGTGCTCTGGAACTCGAACGAATCGGGCAACAACTATGCGGCGTGCATCAACAGCTTAATACGTGGCGTCATTTTGGAGGCAAGTCTATCGAATCTTTGTTATTGTTATTGTTAAAGCTTATCTAGTTGTTGTTGTTGTTGTTATTGTTGTGCTTAGGAGCGAAATACAGAGTCCGCGTACTTTGAGGAGGATCATTTGGCGGTGCAATTCAAACTGGACAATGAGCTCGACGTGGTCTATGCGGCCGTTTTCCAAAAGGTCATCAAGCTCAACTATTTGGACAATTTTCTGGCCGACATGCAGACGGCATTTCAGGAGAAATTTGGCGGAGTTAGCCACCAGGAGCGTTTGGCCATTGACTACGAGTTCGAGCAGGAGTTCCGGCTGGTGCTTAGCGCGGCGGAGGAGGCATCCGCCAAACAGGGCAAGGCGCCGAAGGCGATGCGCTCCTACAATGAATCGCAGAAATCTAAGAAAACCGTCGCCTCGATGCTGCAGGACGACAAGAAGAGCGTGACGAGCGAGAAGCGTGTCAATATACAGGAGAGCCCGCCGGCGACCAAATCGCAGCCGTCATCGCCGCCGCGCAGCAATGCCGACATTATCCAGGAGAATCGCCGTAAGCTGCGCGAGAAACTGACGCCCACCAAAAAGGCGGCGGCGGGGGCGGCGACGGCGGCGGGATCGGGGCTGGAGGCGAGACCCAACAAGTTCAGCTCAGCCAACGACAGGGAGAAGGAGCGGGCGGGCAAAAAGCCGCGCGTCTGGGATCTGGGCGGCAACTCAAAGGACGCCATGCTGCTGGATCGCTCCAAGGATGCGCCCGAAGATGCCCAGCTGCAGACCATCAACAACGATGTAAGTGTGCTGGAATAGGCACGTCCAGCTGGCGATACTAGAAACTAGAAACCTAATCCAAATCTCATTACAGCTGGTGGGCACCATGCAGGGCAGCATACGAGATCTGGACGTGGACAGCGACTCGGATGCGGCCGCAGACAGCGAGCCGAGCGACGACAGCGAAGAGGAGCAACAGGAGAAGGAGCAGCAGCTGGAGCGGGAGCAGCAGCGTCGAGCGGCGACCAGGAAGCCCAAAAGCGGCGGATTGTTGTCGTATTTCAAGGGGATTGTGGGGGCCAAGACGATGACGCTTGGTGACCTGCAGCCGGCGCTGGAGAAGATGCGCGATCATTTGATATCGAAGAACGTCGCCTCGGAGATTGCGGCCAAGCTGTGCGATTCGGTGGCCACATCGCTGGAGGGCAAACAAATGGGCACCTTCGATAGCATTGCCAATATGGTTAAGGAGGCGCTGACGCAATCCTTGGTGCGCATCCTGTCGCCCAAGCGGCGCATCGACATCATACGCGATGCGCTCGAATCGAAACGCAACGGCAAACCCTACACGATCATCTTTTGCGGCGTCAATGGCGTTGGCAAATCAACGAATCTGGCCAAGATCTGTTTCTGGCTAATCGAGAACGATTTCAATGTCCTGATCGCTGCCTGTGATACGTTTCGTGCCGGCGCCGTCGAGCAGCTGCGCACGCATACGCGGCATCTGAACGCACTGCATCCGGCGGCCAAGCACAATAATCGGACCATGGTCCAGCTGTACGAGAAGGGCTACGGCAAGGATGCGGCGGGCATTGCCATGGAGGCAATCAAATATGCCCACGAT
Organism: Drosophila kanekoi; assembly: GCA_037075305.1. NCBI lineage: Eukaryota > Metazoa > Arthropoda > Insecta > Diptera > Drosophilidae > Drosophila > Drosophila kanekoi. The sequence continues at coordinate 1,514,534 of JBAMCE010000043.1, read as the reverse complement.
ACGCGTATCGATGTTGTCCTGGTTGACACCGCCGGCCGTATGCAGGACAACGAGCCGCTGATGCGTTCCCTCTCCAAGCTGATCAAGGTCAACAATCCGGATCTCGTGCTCTTTGTCGGCGAAGCGCTCGTCGGCAACGAGGCCGTCGATCAGCTGGTCAAATTCAATCAATCCCTCGCCGATTACTCAGCCAACGAGAATCCGCACATCATCGACGGCATCGTCCTGACCAAATTCGATACCATCGACGACAAGGTCGGCGCCGCCATCTCCATGACCTACATCACCGGGCAGCCCATCGTCTTTGTCGGCACCGGCCAGACCTATGCGGACCTCAAGGCCATCAATGTGAATGCCGTTGTCAGCTCCCTGATGAAATAAACCGATGAACCGACAACAATAACTGGGCGAAACTCTGGACTTAATTCTAATTATAATTCTTGTTTCTTTTTATATATGTTGTGCGTGTGCGTCTGCGTGTGTGCGTGTGTGTGTGCACAAGCACAACAAATAAAATGCACTTTTTATTACATTTGTTGTCCATTCCATCTGCGATTCGTAATCGTATTTAGCACAAATCAATTTCATATTCTCTACATTTTCCACCTATTTTCCACTCTTGTGCGTGAAATTGCCCAAAACGTGGTTTTGTCGATAAGTGAAAAGAAGAAGATGCATAGATTTTGGTAAATTACTTTTATATTCTGTAGATTTTCACCTATTTTCCACTCTTGTGCGTGAAATTTACCATAATCTTCCCGTAAAAGAAGCATAGAAATCCGTAGCTCTTACGGCTCGGACTGTGCTTCGCTTGACCTGAAACTATCTTCAGGTCACCTTCATTTGGACCCAGAATCGATCCGCACAAAAGGAACTTGGAAGCCCGGGAAAAGCATTCACCAGATGCCGTACAATCTGAGAGCCCAAAGGAACATGGGATTTAAGGATTTGTATATATATATATATTTTCGTATTTAATTGTAGGTTTATAGAAGGGCGAATGAAAATGTTTTGTAGCTAGCCTGGCCTATTTGTAGAACTCGTGCTCCTGTTCGTCCTTCTTGATGTTGTTCTTGTAGCCCTTCTCGAAGTCCTTGGCCAGGACAATGTAACGATTCTCACGGACCGCATGCATGCCAGCCTCCTGGCAAATGGCATTTATATCGGCACCGGAAATCTTATCGGGCCGCGCGACAAACTCCTCAAGATCGACATCCTCGCTGAGATTCATCTTGGATGTGATCGTTGTGAAGACCAAACGTTTCTGTCGACGATCGGGCAATGGGAACTCAATTTTACGATCCAAACGACCGGGACGCAACAGTGCCGGATCCAAAGTATCGGCACGATTGGTCGCCATAATGACCTTCACATTGGTCGTCTGATCGAAGCCGTCCATTTGATTGAGGAGCTCGAGCAGAATGCGCTGCACCTCGCGATCGGCGCCAGTTTGGGCATCGAAACGCTTTGTGGCAATCGCATCGATTTCATCAATGAAAATAATCGCCGGCGCATTCTCCTTGGCCAGGCGAAAGACGTCGCGCACCATGCGCGGCCCCTCGCCCAGATATTTCTGGACAAACTCGGAGCCAACGACACGTATGAACGAGGCGGTCGTATGATGTGCCACGGCCTTGGCCAGCATGGTTTTGCCGCAGCCGGGTGGTCCGTACATGAGTACGCCGCGCGGCGGATCGATGCCGATCTGTTTGTACAGCTCAAAATGGGTGAGGGGCAGCTCGACAGCTTCGCGTATTTCCTGCTTTTGCATATCCATGCCACCGATATCGGCATAGCTAACATCTGGCTTCTCATCCGGCTGCAGCATCGATATGGAGCTATCTGCCTCTGGTGGCAGCACATCAACCAATGCATTGCTATGCTTGTGCAGCGCCACCGAGGCCGAGGGCTTCAATAGCTCACGATCGATGGTGGACAGGATGCGTACATAGTAATTGGAGCCCGTTGTGGAGCCAACAATGCCCGTATTCTGATCAACAGCTTCGAGAAATTGGCCAATCACCAGCGGCACCGACTGTATACGCTTCACCTCCTCCTGTGCGTGCAAATACTCCTTCTTCAGATTTCGCTGCTCATCCTTGATATACTCCTCCTGCACCTCAATGAACTCCAACGTTTTTTGCAATTTCTAAAGATTATTGTGTTAATTGAATTGAGGCAATCAAAATCAATGTCAGCTGTTGTGGGGCATACCTTGTAACGCACATACAAATCATCTATGTCCAATTCATCCAGGGAGCTATGCGCATCCTTCAGCTTCAAATCGAGCTCGTCCTGGCAGAAAGAAAAAAATCAAAGCAAATTATACAAATCGTATTTTGATCAACTTATCACCAAAACCAATACTTACTCTTTCTGGCATCAATATATCCATGTTGTACTTGTTATTTGAACGTTTTGCGTGCAATGATGAATGCAAGTTTTTATTCTTTTTATGCCGCCGCTTGGCAGTCGATATTAAAAATTAAGACGAAGCAAGCAAATGACTCGTCAAAAACAAGCTGACGATATGGCGATGGTGGACATATCGATAAGAGTTGCACTCAGTGTCGATTGGTGCACCTATCGATATTAATTGTTCATATGATGTTAAGTATTTGGTATAAACAAAGAAAACGTTAATAACTCATTGTTTAAACTAGTAAAATAAACTAACAAAAATACAAATAGAAAAATGTCAAATCTATAAATAGCGTATATCGTCGCTGCGGGTATCGATACCCAATCAGAATAATAAGCACTTTCGCAACAGTGTGTACACACTGTTACTGCAGCACGACCATTTTTTTGAGGCGATTTCGATTCTTCTCATAAGAAAACACATTTATTTTGAGCAACTAAATATGTGTGTGTGCGCCGTGTGCGTGTGTGTGTGAAGAATTAAAATAATAGTTAATAAAAACTGAAAACAACAACAATTAGTGAATGAGTTGAGCGCGCATACAATGGGTTAAGCATTAAATGCGGCTAATGAAATGGAAATGGACTGTTTTAAACCGCATATGCTCGTGCCAGAGAAAAATCGTTCACCACCTCTAACTCAGTGTCCTGTAGTCGCTGCCATCTCTGCCGTCGCCGCCGCTGCTTCTGGTTGGTGCTGCGCTGCCCTCTACCTCTGCCACAGCCGCTGCTGCCACTGTCTCTGTGCTCTACGCACGCATCGATTTGGGCTAAACGTTAGATACCTCCTAACGCAGTTGTTAGGGTGGAAAAATATATAAGTACATAATAATAAAAAGAAATGCTGTGCATTTTTCAATTAATTCATGCCCAAGCCCATGCAATTGACGCTACAGCAATAAATTCAAGTGCAATATTTTCAAACGAACTAACTAAAACAAAAAAACAAAAAACAAACAAAACAAAACATATAAATACGCCAATACGGGCGCAGCTCAAGCAGCAAAACAGAAGGGCCAACAAATAAAGTTGAATATAATAAGAAGAAAAAAAAAAGTAAATTTCGTTCGTTGTTTTTTTTTTTTTATATAAATCTACATAAGGCGGCAGCAGTGCAGGCAGGCAGGCGGCAAGAATTGAGGAGCAGTGTTTAAAGCGGGGTAAATTAAAGAAATAACAAAACTTATTCAAAAAAAAAAATAGTGTGTACAAAATGTTTATTGTATAATTTTCATTACAACTCTACATATACATATGCCTATGCACACAACACACATGTATAAGTCTGTCTGTGTGCGTGTGTGTTTGTGTGTGTGTATGCATGGGCACAGTGTGTGCGTGCGTGCGTGCGTTTAGTTTTTGTTTATATGCTGCTTTTCTATTTCATTTTCGCTTAGTTTGCTATTTGCGCACATTCGTCAACAAAATGTGCGCTCGGCTTTAACTATGCTTTTTGGCTTATTCGCTTTTATCGCATTATTGTTTGTTCTTTATTGATTTTAAGATGCTGCTGCAATTGTGGACACACTGACAACACACACACACATGCACACATATGCACACACTCACACATATGCACATGCACACAAGCGCGCACACATATATGTACTTTTTTTGAGGCAGTGCAATTTGTTAATTTGAAATTTGATTTCAATTTCTTTTTTGTACTTTGTATTATAGCAACTTATTAAGCAGCAGCGGCAACACTGAGAGTCGAAAAACAGCTTCCACATGAAGACCATGTCGCGCTTTGGCCTGCGCCGTGGCTTCAAATTTTCCGAGGAGCAGCAGCAGGTCAATGGCAACAGCAGTCCAATTGGACCAACCGCACAAAAGCTGGCAACGCCGCCGCGCAAAAAGCGCCAGCCAGATCTGCAATTGGAACCAATTGATGTCGAACTCGAGTTGGACAGGCAGCAGCAGCCGCAGCAGCAGCAGCCCCCGCTGCCTCACTCGCTGGTGTGCAGCGTGCCGCTGGAGCGTTTGCCGCGTCTCGTCGAGAAACTGCAGCAGCTGCAACAGCAACAGCAACAACAACAGCAACATCAGCAACAACAGCGCGAACTTGAGGAATATTCGGCAACGGCTTTTATCAAAGTTTTATGCTTGTACTGTGATAAGAAGTTCGCGTCCAGCAAGCTGCAGTCCAAGCATGTGGACAAGTTTCATACGGAACGCAAGCAGCGACGCTGCAGCAATCGTTCGACTAACAACAATAACAACAACAACAATAATGGCAGCAGCAATAACAGTCACAGTCCCAGCCACGCCCACTTTCCAGGCTGTCAACACTGCAACAAGTCGAAAACGCAAACATCGTTGACATCGCCAATCTGTCTGCCCGCCAAGCAGCTGGAGCAGCTGTTCAGCCATCTGATCGCGAGCCATGCGGACAAGTATTTTGGCTGCCAGCAGTGCCAGCTGCGCTTCAACGATGCGCCGCAGCTGCACAGTCACATGCGACTCTTGCATCAGCAACAGTTGCCGCCGCCGCAGCAGCAGCAGCAACAGCAGCAGCAGCAGCAGCAGCAGCAGACGTCCTCGATGATTGGCGCCGAGGAGCCGGTGCTGTTTCGCCTGGGTCTCACACAGAATCGTTTGCCCGGCCAACGGCAGCGCAATCGCAGCGCACGTCAGCAACGCGAGCAGCTGCAGCAGCAGCAGCTCAACAGCAACAACAGCAATGCCACGCCCAAGCAACAGCAGCAGCAGCGCAGCAGCAGTCGGGCTGCGCAACGTCAGGCGGCGGCAGCGGCAGCTGCAGCAGCAACCATAGCTGCTGCCACAACAACAAATGTTGTCGCCGCCAGCAGTAGCAGTAGCAGCAGCAACAGCAGCAGCAGCAGCTGCTGCACGACGACAACAACAACAGTTGACGATGCACACTTTCGGCTGCCCAACCATGGTCATGTGTTCGATGACAACTTTTACAAGGATGTGGTGCTTAATGTGCGCCACAATTTGCAGCATTTCCTCGACGGACGCCTCCGCAGCGGACCCGCCCCGCCGCAGCCGCCCGCCTCAGTCGCTGCCGCTGCCGCTGCCGCCGCGGCCAGCCTGCAACAGTTGGCGCTGTGCAGCGCATATCCCACGCTCCTCACAGCCGAACAGTTTGGCGATGGACTCGGGTTCGGGCTTGGCCTGGAGACGCTGCCGCTGGCGAAGGCGTCGAGGCGGCCGAACACGAAGCACAGCTGGAAATGGAAATGGGATTATGTGAAGAAATTTACGGTTATTAACGAGGGCGGACGTTTGGTCAAGAAGCTGAAGCAGCCGTTTATGGGCCTGCGCGACTTGTCGCGCCTGGACATGTGGACGCAGCTGACCATGCGCCAGAAGCACGACCTGGAGCAGGCGCAGCAGCAGCGACAGCACCAGCAACATCAACAACAGCAGCAGCAGCAACAGCAGCAACAATTGCTGCAACAGCTGCATTTGCTGCTGGATCGTCGACTGTTGCCGCACATAATGCTCGAGCAGAACGAGCAGGCGATTATTAAGGAGGAGCTGCCCGAGCAGCAGCAACTGTTGCTGCCGCAGCAGCAACAGCAACAACTGCTGCCGGCGGCGCAGATAGGCGCCGAACAAAGCTTCTTAAAGCTGCTGCAGCTGCAGCCACGCCAACAGCAGCAGCAGCAACAGCAACAGTTGCAACTGCAGCAGCAACAGTTGCAGTTACAGCAGCAGGAGCAACAACTGGCGACAACAAGCACGCTGGTGCTCAGCGGCGAATGGGCGCGTCCACGTTTGTATTTGTGCATCTGCTGCGGGGCCAAGTTTGAGCAGCGCAAAGCGCTCGAGGAGCACAAAACATTTCGCCATTCGCACATCTATGCAACACACTACGAGCTGGTTGGCCGCGAGCTGCTCGCCGGCAACTTGTTGCGGCATCTGTTCATACCGAAGCGTGCGCTCAGCCGTTATGCGGCCGAGCATCAGCAACAGCAGCAAATGTTGTCGCTGCATAAGCAGGAGGATGAGTCGTCGTTGATATCCAGCTCATCGAATTGCTCAACGGCCTCGCCCTGCTCGACGGCAACAGCGACAACAACAGCAACTGGCAACAGCAACAGCAGCAGCAACTCGACGCCTGTGGAGGAGAATGAGAACAGCAGCGATATTAAAGGGATGCCGCAGCATGTCAGCTCCTGCTCGCCAGCTAGCCTCAGTCTCAGTCAGAGTCTCAGCTCCAGCTACAGCTGCAGCTACAGCTACGGCTGCAGCAGCAGCAGCTCGCAGCCGACGCCCGCCAGCTGCACGAAATGCGGTCGCAAGTGCAGCGGTTTGATGGATCTCTATCGGCATATGCTCGATTGTTCCGGTGATTATGTTTGGTCGTTGGCCAAAAAGCGTAAATATCGTTATTATTGCGGCTCGAAGAAGCGACGCACCGCCTGCAATAAGCCCGCCAAGCATTTTGCTCAGCTGCTGCGCAAGAATGGCAAGAAGATCAAGAAACAGAACCAGGTGCAGAACCAGCTACAGATGCAGTCCGAGGCTGGACAGGAGCAAACGGGCAACAATGATGCCTCCGAGGAGAGCGGCTCCAATTGCTCCAACTCCAATTCGAACAAGACTAAAACGCCGCCGCGTCAAAGGCCCAGCGATGGTGAGTGCCACAGTGAAGCCTCCAAGTGGACGGACTAGAAATTTTACTTTCCTTCCAAACAATATACTTATTTGTCTCTCTCTGTCTCTTTCCATTTCTCTCTCTCAGCTGAATCCATACGCAAAATGCTGGAGAATTTGCCGGCGAAGCGTGTTTGCAAGAAGATCTTCCCGATGGACAACAAGAAGCGCTCCAAGAAGCAGGGCAAGCCCAACAAGAAGCTGCAATCGCGCGGCGCCAAGAAGCTCTATAATCATCATCATCATCATCATCTGCATCATCATCATCATCATTTGCATCATCATGCGCTGCGGAATACGCGCTCACGCCTCGTCCGCGCCAAGCCATCATCAACAACAACAACAACAGCAACTGTTGCTGCCGACCAACAGCAGCAACAGCAGCGCAATCGTCGCAAGCAGCAGCAGCAGGCCAAGTTGTTGCCCGTCAGCGATGCCCAGATTAGCAGCAGCAGCAACAGCAATTCGCCAACAACAACCGCAGAAAAAGCCGTAAACACTGCCAGCACAGTTGTTGTTGCTGCGACAACAACAACGGCAGCAACAGCAGCAACAACAACAACAACAACTGTTGCCTCGCCCACACACAGCAACAAGCAGCAGCTGATGCCAACACCGCCAACAACACCAGCGCCGGCAGCAACAACACTCGCCATAACAGCCACAGCAGCAGCAACAACTCCAGCAGCAACAGTTGCTGGCAACAAACAGCAGCAGCAGCAACAGCAGCCTGTGAAACGCAGCAAGCGCATCAGCGACTGCATAGCCATGCTGACGGGCAAGCTGGAGGAGAAGCTCAAGACTGAACAACAGCCGGTGGAAAAAGAGCAACCATTGCTGCTGGCAACAGTACCAGAGCCAACAACAACAGCACCCGAACAGCAGCAACAGCAGCAGCCGAAGACGCCCAAACGCAAGGCCATGTCCAGGCGCATTATCAAGCCGCACGCTGAGGAGGGAGCAACAGCAGCAACAGTAGCTACAGCAGCAACGGTTGCTGTAACAGTAACAAATGCAGCAGCAACAGCCATGACTGTGAAGGCAACAGTTGCGCCTGCGACGGCAACGGTTGCGCCTGCGAAGGCAACAGTTGCTTCTGTACCGGTAACAGTTGCAGCAACAACATCGGCAACAACAGCAGCAACAGTTGCAGCTGTTCCATCGCTGCCACTGCCTCTTCCTCTTCCTCTGCCGCTGCCCGCCAAGCCGCTTGTTCTCCCGGCCGTATTGCGACGTGCCACTCCCACCAAGGCAGCAACAAAGCAAATGCTGCCAACACAATTGCCGCCGCAGCAACAGTTGCCGCTGCCGGTGCTGCCTATGCCATTGCCGATGCCGATGCCGATGACGATGCCATTGCCCCTGCCTGTGCCCGTGCCGGTACCCGTGCCCGTCAAGCTGCCAGCACCGCCGCCGCCGCCGCCACCACCAATACCACCACCACCACCACCACCAATAGCAGCAGCAGCAACTCTCACGGCAGCAACACCCATAGCAGCAGCAGCAGCAGCAGCAGCAACAATGCTGCTGCCCAAGATGCCATTGTATCTGCCAGTGCCGGCCAACTATGTGCTGGAGCCTCTAAATCTCAGTCATGTCAAGCCGCCAGCACATCAGCAACAGCTGCAACAACAGCAGCAACAGCAGCAGCAACAACAGCAGCTGCAACAGCAACAGCAACAACGTGTTTCGGCAATGCCCGCGCGTCGTCAAACGATCTGCGGCTTTGAGGCGCGCAATTTGCTGCAGCTGGATGAGATGCAGCCGTTGGATCTGTCTAAGAAAACCAAACGCAAACCATCGCCAGCTCCGGTTCCGGCGCCCCTACAGGAGCCGTTGCCCCTGAACCTGCCAATGCCTCTCGTCCGCGGCCCAGAAGCAGCTGCTGCAGCTGCCGCAGCTGCTGCTGCTGCTGCTGCGCATTACTACTCGAATCTGGAGCTGCTTAAGATACCGCAGGTGCGAAATCCGGTGCTGCCGATGCCCGCCATGTTGGCGCAGACTCCGCTGACCGTGGTGAAGGCGCCCGCCAAAAAACGCGCCGCGGAGCTGGCCAGCAAAAAGGAGAAGCCCAACGTGACGCGCATGGACGAGGTGATAAACAATCACATCGACGATGCCATTAACTCAGTCATATTGGCCGTGCAGGAGCAGGACGACGACGAGCTCCAGCAGCAGCAGCAACTGTTCCACAAGCAGCAGCAACATCACCCACAGCAGCAACATCTTCCACAGCAGCAATATCTCCAGCAGCAGCAACAACATCTCCCACAGCATCAGCAGCATCTACCACAGCATCAGCAACATCTCCCACAGCAGCAACATCTCCCACAGCAGCAGCATCTCCCACAGCAGCAGCATCTCCCACAGCAGCAGCAACAATTTCCGCTCACGCCCGTGCCCGTTCCGGTGCCGGCAACTGTTGCTGCCGTCACACCGGCAACAGCTGCTGCTGTGCCCGGCCGCCATTTGACGCCAAAGAAACGCAGTATGCGCTCCAAGACAATCGATTGCCGTTCCGAGTTGTTGTTGGCTGCGTTGCCGCCAACAATAAATGCCACGCCCACTGTCACAGAAACGCCCATGTTGTTGGCGCAAAATGGCAACGTCGAGCCACTGGCCATGGCCACGCCCCTACCGACGCCAGCAACAACAACCTGGTGCCCGAAGCAGGCGTCGCCCGAGCGGCAACTGTTGCTGTTGCCGGCAGCAGCAGCAACTGTTGCTGACACGCCCAGTGTAAAGCCAGCCCAGCCCGTGTCTGTCATATCTGTGGCGCCGCCAACATCAGCAGCAGCAGCAGCAGTAACATTTGCCACAGCAGCAACAATTGCCACAACAGCAACAGTTGCCACAACAGCAACATTTGGCACAGCAGCAACATTTGGCACAACAGCAACCGTTGCTACGCCCGCAACATTTGCTTCAGCAGCAACATTTGCTACGGCAGCAACACTTGCTACGGCAGCAACATTTGGTACGGCAGAGACATTTGCCACAGCAGCAAAAGTTTCTACAGCAGCAACATTTGCCACGACAGCAACATTTGCAACAACAACAGCAACAGTCGCTACGGCAACGACAGCAACAATTGGAACCTCGACGCGACGCAGCACCACGCCGTTGCTGGAGGAGCACAGCAGCAACATGAACAACAACAACAACACATCCTCCGGATTTCATAGCCTGCCACAATCCGAGCTGGCCCAAGCACCGCCAGCTGAACCAGAGCTCAAGCCGGAGCCTGAGCCCGAGCCCGAACCAGAGCCAACACCTGAGCCTGAGCCCATGCCCATGACCGAGCCAGTTGCCACGCCCACGCCGCCGAAAGAGGATGCGAAGAAGAAGCAGCGACGTCGACGCAAAAACGAGCTGGCAGCAATTGTGGCCGATCAGCTGCTGGAGAGCTTCAAGATCGACAATGCGCGACGCGACAATCTCAAGAAACTGGAGAATCTGGCGTACGAGAAAAGCGAGGATCTGCTGCTCACGGGCATGCTGCTCATGTCCAGCACCAAGCGCAATGCCACGCTGCAACCAACAACTGTTGCTGCCGGCGACTCGAAGCGCAGCAAAGTCGAATCCGGAGATGCAGCTCCAGCTCCGGCTGCAGTTGGCCGTGGACGTCCGAAGCGTCGCCAGAGCTGTTACTATAGGCGCGGTCGTGGCAAGGCGGCGGCGGCGCCACTCGGCCCGGAGACGAACATAAGCGCATTGAAATCCTCGCTAGAAAACTTCTCCATTGGCATCGAGAAGCAGCTAAAGGCCAAGGAGGCGGCGGCCAAAGCCACGCCCACGCCCGCCAGTATCATACTACGGCCGAGCATACTGTGCACGGCGGCCAAGGAGCAGCAGCAACAAAAGCAGCAGCAGCAGCAACAGAAGCAGCAGCAACAGCAGCAACAAGAGCAGCAGCAGCAAGAGCAGCAACAGTTGTCGGCAGCAACAGCAACAGTTGCTGCTGTGCTGCCTACGTACAGTCGCGATCCGCGGCTGAATAAAAACATACACAAGGAGACGGAACAATTACAGCAACAGCGTCCTCAGCAGCAGCAATCCCAGCAGCAACATGCCCAGCGGCAACATGCTCAGCAGCAACAAGCCCAGCAGCAACACGCCCAGCAGCAGCAACACCACGGCGACAATCTGGAGGAGGAGGACAACTATTTAACGGAAATCGCTAAAAATGTCAATGAGAAAATCATGTCGGCCACAAACGAGGACTTTGAGTTTGCCAACGATGAGTTCGACCCGGAGAAGGATCAGGAACAGGATAAATTCTATCGTCCGCCCACGTCGATGAGCGTGCGCAGCGCTCCGAATCTGAATGATGAGCATTCGAATTTTGGCACCGACGATGAGAATACCAATACGGAGATAATGGACATGGACATGGACGATGAGATGAGCGTCTATACCAGCTACTCACAGGATCTCTCGGGCCGCAACGGACGTCGCCGGCGTCGTCGCCGACGTCGCAGCGTCCTGTTGACCCGACGTCCCAAGAAGCGCAACTCGCGCAATGGCGGCCAACTGGAGGAGGCGGACAAATATGCCTGCCAGCTGTGCGGCAAGAGCTTCTATACGTCCACATCTCTGTCCAAGCACAATATGACCCTGGCCCATGTATCCAAGCTCTCCGAGCTCGAGTATTTGCTAGCCAAGAGCAATGCGCCGCCCATCGAGCAGCAACAGTTGCTGGTGGAGACGACGACGACGGCGCCTCAGCAGGTACGCGCCTCGGTGCTGATGCAGACGCAGTCGCAGAGGCAGCTCCAGGTGCAGGCCATGCCAGAGCCGTCGCAGGTGTCGCCAGGTCATCATGTCATTACCGAGGAAAGCCTGCGACTCCATGACAACCAACAGCAGCAGCAGCAGCAGGAGCAGCATCAGCAGCAGCAGCAGGATCAGTCGAGTCCCGCCCACAGCGCCGCTCGGCTTAATCTCAATCCCGACGAGCGTCTCTTTTACGAATGCTGCAACATCCTCAAGAGCGCCGAGACGCCGCGTCTGCCCAGCGGAACGACAACAACCACAATGAATACATCTGTGATTGTCAGCGCCGGGCGCAAGATTCTCGAGAGGATGCCGCCCTCGCCGCTGCCGGCAACTATTGAGCCAGCCGCCGAGTCGCTGCCGCCGCCTGCATCCCCGTCCCCGTCTCCATCTCCATCTCCACCTCGATCGCCATCGCCGCCGTCAACAGTTCCAGCAACGGCTTTAACGCCAGCTCCGGCTCCGGCTCCGGCTGTTTCCCATCAACCTGTCATCCAGCAGCTGTTTCGTAATCCGCCCGCGGCCACGCCCACAACAATGCCCACGTAAGTGATGAAAACAATTCCAATATCTGGTAAAAGCTAATCTCTGAAAATTGACGCAATGACAGTGGGAAAGGGCAGGGAGAGAAGGGAAGGGAAAGAAGGGAAGGGAACGAAGGGAAGGGAGAGATCGAAAGGGAGAGATCGGAAGGGAATGGGAGTATACATGGATAAGGAAGGGGAGGATGTTGAGAGTATATCCGGAAAAGGGTCAAAATCTTAGATGGAGAATGCTCCAAAGAAAGATTGAATATTGAATGTCAGGAGAAGCAACAAGATTCGACTACAAGGAAGTTAGCTGATGGAAGAGGAAAGAGGGAAAGAAAGGGAAGGGGAAAGAGGGGGCATAAAGAGAAAGAAGAAAAAGGAGAAAATGAGAATATTTAATACCCGAAGATTTAATACCCTTCCAAGCGCAATGCCTTTTGCATATAGGGAAGCTCCCAATTTCCGGATTTGTTCAAGAAATCCCATACGGAAAGCTACTTCCTATGGAAATCCTCTGGCAGCTTTATGATATAGTGCTCCGATTCAGCCTAGTTGGATTTATATACTTTCCAGAAGAGGAAAGCTGCAGCTGAGAGATTAGTCTAAGGCAACAGACAGAGCGAGAGTGACAGGAACAGAGGGAACAGAGAGACAGGGTTAGATGGGATCATGGATTGTATCAGCTCGGGGAGATCTTCTCAAAAGTTCCAACTCCTTCAGCGCGGAGGTCAAGAGTTGGCTCCAGGAATTATTTAGATTTTCCCCCCCTTAACTTTATTCTAATTTTCTATGTCTCTTTGTGCCCTTCCAGCAATCATCATCCGCATCTGCAGCATCATCCGCACCATCAACATCCGCATCCGCATCATCAACATCCGCATCATCAACATTCGCATCATCAACATCCGCATGCGCATCATCAACATCCGCACCCGCATCATCATAATCAGCCTAACCAGCAGCAGCATCCACATCCTCAGCAACATCCGCAGCATCATCATCAGCAGCAGCATCATCCACCACATCCTCCGCATCCACATCCTCATCCGCATCGTCTTTCGCCAAGCTACTCGGCCATGTCGCAGTTTTCGGGAATGTCAGCGACAAACATGACAACGTCGCGCTTCAAGACAAAGGCCGCAATGAAGGGCTACGAGACGAACGTGACGAATCTCCAGCTGGAGCTGGATCTGGCCAAGACGGCGCGCGCCGTTTGCAAGCTAACCGAATTGGCGGACATTGCATTGGGCAGCGAGAAGCCGCCGGGCGTTGACTATATGCCGGCCCAGATCCTGCCCAGCAGCAGCAGCACGGAGCAACAGCAACAGTTGCAGCTGCAGCAGCAACAGGTGCAACAGCCAGGCGCAGGTGCAGCAGCAGCAACTGTTGCCGAACCGAACTCCACATCCTCGAAGACAATTATGCACGGATCGTCGATAATCAAGACGGTTGCGATGCCATTGGTCGGATCGGGTCGGATCATTATACCGGAGCGTCCGTTCAAGAATATTGGGCTCGAGGAGAAGGCGCCAATTACCTTCCAGAAGCCGAAGACGACGTGCGTCAATCTGCTTACCGAGGACAACAATAGCGTGTCCACCGCAAGCTATTCGGATCGCGATGATTACGATTTTGGTACGCTCAGCTGCGAGGATGTGGACGGAGATGGGGACGGAGATGCCGATCCGGATCCGGATGGGGAAAGTGTTAAGCTAACGACGCAGCCGCAGCAGCAGCCGGAACAGCAGCAGCAGCAGCAGCTGGAGCAGCTAAAGCCTCCGGCTGGCCTTGTCGCGGCTAGCTCAAGCGCCTCGAGCAGCTCCAGCTCCTCGGTGTCCAGCACGCAGCAGCAGAGGAGCAGCCGCAGCCGCAGTCGCAGCAGTAGCAGCAGCGGATCGAGTCGGGCGACGGCCAAAACGTTTGAGAACAAATCTCTGATCATGGGCAGAATCTTTAAGCATGCGAGCAGCGCCAAGGTGGGCACAGCGCCGCCCAAGCTGCCCGTGAAGAGTGCGCCCAAGGACAAGGCGCAGCTCGATCAGCTTTTCGACGAGCTGCGCGGCGCCGCCAAGCCGCAGCAGCAGCAGGAGCAACAGTTGGAGCAGCAGCAACAGTTGCAGCCCTTGGCCGTGCCGCCGCCAGCTGCGATGCCAGCGCCCGCAGCGCCGCCGCCGCCCACGCCGAAGAAGAAGAAGGCAACTACAACTAAAGCTGGGCGCAAGGATCTGACGAAGCTGCAGACGGAGCTGGGCATGAGCACCGCGGAGCTGGAGCAGCTGATCGATGAGGGTCAGCGCAAATCGAAGCGTCGCTGCGCAACAAATAGGCCCAAGAAACTGGTGGAGACATGGAGTTCCGATGAGTACGAGGAGTTTCTGTCCACCAAGGACATCATAGCCCTGATTGAGCAAAAGGAACAGCAGGAGCAGCGACGCAAGCGAAAGACTAGCGAAGCGGCCGAGACGCCGGCGCCGGGCAACAGGCGAGCGGAGAGGGAGAAGTCCACGCAGACCGTGACAAATGCCAAAAGCCGCAAGCCACGCAAAGCCGACCAGCAGCTGGCGGCGACCTCGGCAGCGACGCAGCCCAAGCGCGCCAGACAGCGCAGCAACGCCGCAGGAGCAGAGCCGACAGCGCCGGCCAAGGCAAAGGCGAAGGCAGCGCGTGCAAAGCCGGCCACAGCCAAAGCGCCGAAGAAGCCGGCGCAGAGGCCAGCGGCGGGCAGCAGAAAGCGCGGCAAGCAGCAGGCAGCGGAGGAGATGACAACGCCAACAACGACGACGACGCCGGCGCAGCAGCAGCAGCAGCGTACACGCAGCAGTCGGCAGCAGCAGCGAACGCTGGCGCAGCCAGTCGAAGTGGAAACGCCGGACATGAATCACTGCCAGCAGCAGCAGCATCAGCAGCAGCCACAGCAGCAGCAGGAGAAGGCAGCCGGCAGTGCCAAGCAGAAGCCGCGCAGCAGCAGCAGCAGCAACAACAACAGTAGAGCAGCAGTAGCAGCAGCAGCAGCTGCTGCAGCAGCAACAAACAACAACAATAATAATAATAACAGCAGCAACAAAAATTTAAAAACAAAACGTAAATCGCAAACACATCGCCAGTCGCCGGCGCGCCGGAAGCGTCCGGCCAGCGAGAAGCAGCTGTATTATTGGAGCAGCTCCAGCGATGATGAATTTGGGCGCATCAATGTCGAGGCAGCAGCGGCGGCAGAGGCAGCGGCAGCGGCAGCAGCAGCAGCAGCAACAGCACAATCTGCAGCACAAGCAGACGCAGGCGTGGCGCTCAACGAGCCGCAGCAGCAACCGCAGCAGTTGATGGCGCCGCCGCCGAAGCACTTTGATGATAGCGAGCAGTATCAGAAACACGGCTGGATCGTTGGCGACTCGCACAAGAAGCTGGTCAAGCTGCTGGCCATTGCCAAGGGCAACAAGAAGGTCGACAATTGCGGCGTCAAGCGGCGCACGCCCAAGCGCAAATGCTAGAAGCGATGCCGCCGCCGTCGGCGTCGGGAACACTGCCAACTGCCAACTGCAAACAGAACTTATTATGCAAGCAAAAAATGTATTTCATATATATATTTTTTCTTTCTTTTAAACACACACATCTAAGCGTTACATTATTTAGGTTATTCTATTTTTTTTTTTATTAAATGTATTTATAATTAATAAACAAAAATTGCGCGAGCAACAAATAAATATTTGAGCACAACTATCGACTTATCGATATTCGCGGGGGGCGAAAGCAACTAGTACGCAGCGCGGCCATAGAAAGCTGCAAATTGTTTTTTTTTTTACATATATAAAAAAATTTATTACAAAACAATAAACCTTTTGGCTTAACAAGTGTCGTGTATTTTTGAAATTATTTCGCAGCTGAAACATTGTTTTTACCCATCTGTGTGGTTGCGCAAGGACAACTCTAGATATCGATGATTTGTAAGAAATGTCATCGATGGTCAGCGAAAATGTCGTTAGGCAAACGATAGTATCGTTTAGTTGCCATCGATTGTATTTGTAGCTCAGATTGTTTTGCAGATTGAAGCTCGGATGAGGAATATATAAAAATAGTTTTATTTTCTTAATTTTTATAACGTTTCATAAACGCATTGGAGCTGTGCAAGTGCAATAATTGTGAGTAATTGAATCAAACGTTTAATACAGCATGTGAGTGAAATTCAAAAATGAATTACCGTAAACGCCTCGACATTTTTCACTTGCGTCGGAAGTTTTCTTTCTCTCTCTGCGCTTCCAATTTTTTTTTTTTTTTGTTGTATTTTTTGATGCTGATTCGTAATTGTCTTGTATACACGCTCGCTCTCTTGGTTTGCGCGCGTGTGTGTAATTGCTGCTGCTGCTGCTGATGCTGTTGTTGGCTGTGGCTGTGGCTGGTTGAAAAATAATTAAAGCAAATAAGTGTACAACTCTAATTTGTTGCACATTTCCAAGTGTCTAATTACAGTGAATATATATAAAACTGACCAAATCTGTGAAACTCTCTCCCATACTCTCTCCTCATCTTTCTCTCTATGCATGTGTGGTGGTGGATGCTGTTGCTGCCAAAGGAGCATTAGAAGAAGACTTTTTATTGGATGCCATTCGCAGCATCCACATTCACATGTACGAAACAAAGTCAAGATAAACGAATACAACGGGAATCGAAAGCGGAATCGGGAATCGGTAACACCGAATCGACCACTGGCGTCTGTAAGCGCTGTTTGCTCGTTTTTCTTTTGCTGTCCACTCGGGCCGCTTCTTTGTGCGCAACTGCAGGTAATCACAGTGCTCCCCCCACCCTCCTTCACCAACTCCCCCGATTTGTGTTCTACAACTTGGCTAAAACTCAATGAAGTTTATAAAATTGGCAGCCGATTGGAGCCATTAAACATTCGCTGCACATGCAGGGCCCCCCCTGCACAGCGCCGTCGCCGCCCTGCTGCTCGACGCTCTTTTCCCAAGACTATTCAGACAGAATCAACAACAACAACAAAACAGAAAGAGAGGCAGAGAGTTGTAAGCAAGGGTCGTCGTCGTCGTCGATGTGTTGTTGTTGTTGTTATTGTTATGAAAGTTAGAGTTGGGCCCTTGTCGTGCTGGATCTCGTGACACGTAGGACTCAGCACGACGTGGTCGTGTTTTAAATTTAAAATTAGACCTGTTCGTGCGTGTCCGTGCTGGGTACTTCGGTTAATAACACATAAATCAAAGAAAACAATATTATCAAATTGAAACTATATACAGGCTATGTATTTAAAATTTAGTGTGAAAGCTAAAGAAAATAATTGATAATTATGAAAACAATTTAAATAACGTATTGTCAAGAGTGTCATAACGTGTTATATTGTTAAAATTTTTGATCCTGCGTGTTTTCATATTGTGGTTTTGTGTGAGAGAAACTCGACGGCTCCCATCTCTAATCATAGTTGTTTCTTTTGTTTTTGCTGTTGTGCAGCCCGGAAAGGAATGTACACACATTGTACAGGAAATCTGTTGCTGGGAACGTTTACACAACTCAGCGTGAAACATTTTGATTCTGCGTGCTGCACTTGCAGTTGCATTTACCAGGCCTTTTGCAGATGAATCGCGCAAAAGGTGGCAACGCTGTAGCTGGAACGCGACTTACAGCAGCCGCAGAACAGCAGCAACTGTGTCGCATATTTGTGTAATTCTTGTACAGCCGGAAAAACTCAATTAAAGGTTGAGTGTTGTCGCTTTTTATTGAAGTACACACCCACAAATACACACAAACACACGCAAGCGATTGCAATCGCTTGTAGAATTTGTGTGTTCATTCACAGAACCCGGAGAGCACTCGCTTCTGCAAAATGTGTTAGCAGAGACAGCCAAAAGAGCAGGATAACAGACGACAAAAATGCACAGGGCAAACGAGAAGCACAACAACAACAACAACAGCAGTAACAACAAAACGCCACCCACATTTCACATAACTGAATAGTGACTCGCTCTCACGTTTCTTTTGCTGCCTTCTCTGCGTTCGCTCTCCCAACAACGCGCGCGCGCCTGCTCTCTCTCTCTCACACACACACTCACTCGTACGCCAGCGCTATCTCGTTCGCTCATCGAAACGCTTTGGTCAGTTGTGCTCTCTGTTTCTAGCTTAGTTGCGTTTGTCGCAGCAGCAGCAGCGCAGCAGCAGGCACAAAAGGATTTTCAGTTTTTGCAGACACTTTGCAAGAAACACAAAAGGATAATAACCAAAAAACAACATATTTAAACAATATAATGTTGTTAAATTAAAGGTGCGTGCGTGTACAAAAACAAATGAATAATTGCAAAATAACATTTGAAATTTGTGTAAATCTTATAAGTGGCCTTTTTTTGGCTAGTGCTGTTGAGGCGGTGGTGCGTGCGGGGTGCGGGGGGTGTCAGGTGGTAATTTGCATTTGAGTGCGCCGGCTGTGTCCGTGTGTGTGTGTGTGTGTACGCTAGGCGCAGGCTCTCTGCGTACGAGATGTCCAGTCGTGGATGTATCCCAGTGCGGCCAAAGTCACAACTGCAAAGCTCTTCTTCTTCGTCTTCGTGTTCTTCTTCATCTTCTCCTTCTCGTTGTTGTTGTTGTTTCCTTTCATACCCTGTAACCCTGAAAAAGAAAAAACATGCGACTTATTTCCGCTCGCACTCTTCATACAACATCAACAGACGAATCCCTTGTCTGAAGGATTCATAATCGCGAGACCTATAGGGTATATTATGTATTAAAGCTGGAAAACTTGGTATGTAGCTCTACTGAAGAACTGAGCGCAGATATAATCCGAGAATATCGAATATATGTCAGATTTTCTCGCAAATGTTTATCATATCGTAAAGTCGAAACTATCTATGAATTCCTATTCAGGAACTTGGCTTGGATTCGATGTCCTGAAGCTAGGATATGGATAAGTAACAATTTCGAGTAAAATAGGAATGTTTGTTGAGAGAAATTAAAAAGAAAACCCAATTATATATAAAATATCTACAAATATTTAAACATTATAAATGAAAATAAATATTCTTATAGTTGAATCTTTATTATAATATTAGATTATCTTCTGGTTTATTGTGACACCTGACTTAATGGGTTACCCTCTCTTTGCGGCAGGTACAACAAGATGCGTCAATTCAACATTTCGGTCATTGGACTATCCGGGACCGAAAAGGATCGCGGCCAGGTTGGCGTCGGCAAATCATGTCTATGCAACAGATTTATGCGCCCGATGGCCGATGATTATTTTATAGATCACATATCAGTGCTCAGCCAGAGCGATTTTAGTGGCCGGATTGTGAACAATGATCACTTTCTGTATTGGGGCGAGGTGCGGAAGACAACGGACGAGGGTGTTGAATATAATTTCAATATTATTGAGCAAACGGAATTTATGGACGATTCGACATTCCAAGCCTTTAAGGTGGGCAAAATGGATCCATATCTGAAACGTTGCACCGCGACCAAAGTCTTCTCGGCGGAGAAACTTATGTACATATGCAAGAATCAGTTGGGCATCGAGAAGGAGTACGAACAGAAGGTGATGCCCGACGGCCGGCTAAGCATCGATGGCTTTGTCGTTGTCTTCGATGTGAGTCCGGTGCCAAATCGCAGCGTCGAGAAACAGGTCGAGTTTGTCCAGAATGCCATTGCCAATATATTGAAGAACAAGAAGCCTCTGGTGCTGGTGACCACCAAAAATGACGACGCCTACGAGCTGTATGTGCGCGAGGCGGAGAAGATTAGCCAGCGCAAGGATTACAAGAGCACCGTGCAGCTGATCGAGACATCGGCACACGAGAGCATCAACATTGATTTGGCCTTTCTGATGCTTGCCCAGATGATTGACAAGGTCAAGAATCGCGTCAAGATCATATCGTATCAGGAATCGGCCAAGTCGCGCAAGGAACTGCTCGATATACGATCCGAGGCCGTGACCCGGCTGATACGCAACCAAATCACTGACTATCACATATTGTGGTCGCAGGGCTCGAAGATGCTATCGCAGTTCCGCGAATGGAACGAATTCCTCAACATATTCGGACACGAGGCCGGCCAGAAGCTATTCCGTCGCCACATGAAGAAGCTGCGCGACGATCATCTCAACAAGAAGCTGCATCAGTATTTAGATAAATTCGCATTGGCCCTCGAGTATCTGTTGCCGGACATCGGGGCACTCAACATAAGCGACGACGATGCGTGGGAATGTGCCCGCAACTATCTACAGAATCACATTGAGTTCGAGCAGTATTTCTTTGAGTGCCCGCAGGCCACCTGGACGGAGCTGCTCGACATGGACGAGGCCGAGGATGAGGCGCGCATTCCGTTCGATGTGCTCGAGACCAATGAGGCGGAGACCGTATTTCGCAATTACTTGAATTCGGTGCAGCAGGACAAAAAGAAAATCGGGTAAGTTCGATCGCAATTGATCGATTTTGATCAAGCATTAATCGATAATATGCAAAATAATCGATCGATATAACAAGAAATGATGAAATTCACGACATTTGTGAAGCTTTTTTGTGATTTTTAAAATTTTTTCTATCATCGGGTTCCTTTAATCAATAGACATAGACCAAGAATTGATCGATAAAGACCATATCGATCATAATTTATTCTATTATCGATTATTTCGTTGTCATCGATCCAGTTATAATACCAGCTAGAGAGTTATTTATATTCAATCTCTTTT
This sequence comes from Drosophila kanekoi, assembly GCA_037075305.1. Lineage (NCBI taxonomy): Eukaryota > Metazoa > Arthropoda > Insecta > Diptera > Drosophilidae > Drosophila > Drosophila kanekoi. The sequence goes on along the minus strand of JBAMCE010000043.1, from coordinate 1,493,504 downwards.
GAATCCTCTCTGGCTATCTAGAAAGTTTGAAAGAATCTATCTCTTCGACACATGTTATATATAGTATGCAAGCTTCCCGTTTCTTTCCGATTATGGAAATGTTATCGAACTATAACAGATAGTTATAATATTTCAAGGACCTCCTGTTCCTCTAGTATTAGAAGACTTTTCTATAAGCTCTAGATATGTCACAGCTTGTTGTAATTGCTACCTTGCTTTAACCAGTTGGGAATTGTAAGGCTCAAGCTAAGCTGGCCAAAGTAAAGGCCACTCTTTGGCTTGAATTTCTAGCTACTTATCGATATTTTGATGATGGGATATATACAAATGTGTATTTTAACTAATCCCTGATGTTCTTTTTACTCATCCAGCTGGAAGCAGCAGTTCAAGATGCTGCTGGAGGAATCGGGCTTTGTGACGCCCGGCAAACAGTTGTCGGAGGTGCGTGTCCTGTTCATGGGCAGAGAGTGCTTCGAGGCGCTATCCGAGCACGATTGCCAGCAAATCTATGATATACACCAGGACGAGATTATCGAGAAGAGCAAACAGAACTTTGTCGAGCTGCTGCTGGAGCATGCGCAATATTTTCAACAATTCAAGAACGTTGACATTATCACACAGGAGGATGTCAGACAGATTACGGATGTCATACAGGAGGATTCGCGCTACAAGATGCTCGATCGTCTCGATCAGGAGCGACGCGTCATGCTCGTGCAGCATTTACGTTTCATACACTGTCCCATACGGGATCATTGCCCGTTCTTCAACAACTGTGTCGACAATTTGATCGAGGAGGTGCTCTCCGATAAGTCGGCAGCTAATCATAAGGCGGTCAATGTCGGCGGCGGCTGGAAGAGCACCGGCAACGGCAGCGAAAGGACATTGAATCTGTTGATTGTCGGCTCCGAGCATTTGGCCAGCGATCTGCTCAACGATATACGCATCTGTACGGGCAGCAAGGGCGAGTATATATACGAGAAGCAAACATATTATCTCAATTATCGCATCGCCAACGGCGACATGGAGGCATTCAAGGCCATCGACGTCTACTCGAGCGGTAAGTCGAAGCGACTCTTAGCCATATTATATAAATTTATCTATATACTCTATTTTTATCCCTTTGCCTTGCCAGGTCTCATTTGCGTTTACTCGAATCAGCAATCGTTTGAGACGCTTAAGGACAATTTGGAGCGCACGCTGCTGTGCAATCTGGAGCTGGAGGATAAATTTGAGAATTTGCCCATTGTGCTGGTGTATCAGCCGCAGGATCTCAAGGAGAACGAGGTCGAGTATCTGCGCAGCGAGGGCATGCGTCTATCGGAGATGCTGCACTGCGATTTCATTGATCATACGCAAAATCATCAGAAATATGTCTACGATATACTCAATATAGTCATACTCTCGCTGAAGCTAAGCGAAATGAAAGGCTACGAGCCATATCCATCGTCCAATCATACAGATCTTCGCCTGCTTGTCTGCATCTATTGCGGCGATCAATATGATATCGAGAACATTGTTCAGCCCCTGATCGCCGAGTCGACGCTGATCAAGGCCAATGAGCATTGCATTATTGTCGATGTGTTCATTGGGGATGCCAAGCGCCGTGTCGAATTCATATTGTCCTCGTACCACGGCACCAATCAGTATCGAGACGAGCTAATCCATGGCTACATATACATCTATTCGGCCAAACGGCGCTCCTCGCTGGCCAATCTCAAGTACGTCATCAATCGCATCATCAATATCATTATTCATTAGACACATATTTCATATTTGATTTCTATTGCGACAGCATTTTGGCCGCACAGAACGCGAACATTCCATTGCAGTTGGTCGCTGTGACGGAGAGCGGCGGTGTTAATGCATTTTTCAACAATGAAATCTGTCAGTTTCTCATTACCGAGGGCAATGCATTGGCCGATCGCTACAAGGGCAGCTTCATGACCTTCTCGGCGGATCAATATGTCAAGTGTATGTGCATGCTGCTGCCTTTAAATCGTTGCCAAAACTTAATCATTTATTATTTACGTAACCTTACAGTTGCCTTTTATAATCCATTCCTGAAGACCGCCTGGGATAACAAATACGAGGTGGAGAATCTGCATGTGGAGGAGTCAATTACATTAGATTCGGGCGAGGGTACGCTCGAGAATTCGGTTAATCAAATGCCACGTCCGCCGCCCCGACACGAGAGCTATATGCTATCCAATACGCTCGGCACCGACGGTTCCGGCAGTGAGAATTACGAAATGCTTCCTACACGATCTCTCAACTCATTAAATGGTTGGTCCACAACGAATCCTTCTCACACAATCCGATATTCACATTTGAACCTTTGCACTTGCAGAAGAAAGAGATATATCACTAGATGAAATCTACGATGACAACAACGAAAAACCCAAACACCTGCATCAAAGTAAGTTCACTTCTGGCCCCAACAATTAAACAAAAAGAAACAATCATCCACCCGACACAAAAAGACCTCCCCCCGCCCCATATCGAATCATGCCAAAAACTATATGCCATCAATTAAGCTACCCCAATCGAATCAGTTAGCCTATGTATATATAGACCTATAGATAATATGGAACATTGCTCAGGCGGCATGCAAGCTGATATACCCTGTAATCGACCACACTTGACGGGCACTGATATTCTCTCTATTTGAAAGTGTGTACTATGTACTACAGCAAAAGTTTGGGTTTTGGCTGAAACCTGAATACCCTGTAAATTGTGTTTTCAGTCTGACTTAATCAGGTTAATCAGTGTGTTCTTTGTCGAACCAAGCAAAGCTTAGGGCAAGTTTTTAACTTATTTTTGCTCAACTTATACCCTGTAATTGCTTTTAAATATAGTTCATAAACAGTTTTGTCTATCGAACTATTTATGTGCTACATCAAAAATTTGCTGAAACCTAAATACCCTGTAAATTTTGGTTTTCAGTCTAACATAATCAGTTTAATCAGTTCTTATGTGTTCTTTGTCGAACCAAGCAAAGCTTAGGACACGTTTTTTACCTATTTGTGCTCAATGTATACCCTGTAATTCCACTTAAAAAAGCCTATTTGGTGCAATGTGTCCTTAAATCTTGAATTTATATAAAAACTAAGCTAAGCCCGACTTTAAAGAAACTTTGATAAGGTTGTTTAATGCGCAAAAGCTGCTAATACGCGAGTTAAGCTGCCGTTTGCTTATAATTCTCAACTGGTTATGGCATTGGGCCATATGCGTTATATGCCACACTTGAGTTCTATTTTTGGAAAAGTCTTGTTAACAACAATTTCAAACAGTTCGCGACAACAAAGTGTGCTTACAGGGTATTTAGCTGGTCGTGCTGCATGGCATGGAACGAATTGAAATTCATGTTCATTTGCATTTGAAATCGAAAAACCGAACCAAAATCTAACCAAAGCCCACACAAATATTTAGTATAAACCATATAATACTCATTGTTATACTCAATTTAATGATAACATATATTATTAATGATTAATCGTAACAAATGTTATTTGTTTTTTTTTTTTCTATATCAATTTATCTCTGTGTGTGCGCCCGTGTGTGCGTGTGTGTGTGTGTGCGTGTGTGTGTGTGTGCGTGTGTGTGTGTGTGTGCGTATTTGTTGTTGTTGTCATTGCCTATTGCATACCAATAATTGTTATATATACTAAAATACTAATCTAAATAAATACTAAACTAATAAAATACTAAAAAAATACAAATATATATATATGCACATGTATATATGTATATATATGTAAAATCAAATGACAAAAAAACGATCTAACACAATCTATCGAATATCGAATATCGTAAAACGAAAATCGAAAAACAGGATTCCAGATATTCCCTCCTCCAACAACTCCTCCAGAGCCAGCCCCTCCAGATCATCAGCTCATTACATGCACATATAAGAGTCAATTCGTTTCGGCTTCAGAATCAAGTTTGGAAGAAATAACATGTAATCTAACTAATTGAATATTTTCTTATATACTCGTTTATATCGTATCGAATCGTATATGCATCAACTATTTATTTTCAACTATTCTTTATACCCTGAACCCATTGGAAATGGGGACATACAGGGTATATTGTACTTGTGCAAGCGTATGTGACAGGCAAGAAGGAAGCATCTGCGACCACATATCGATCTAGCCATGTCCATCCATCTGTCCGTCCGTCCGTCTGTCTGTCAGTCCGTCCGTCCGTCCATCTGTCCGTCCTTCCGTCCGTCTGTCTGTCTGTCCGTCTGTCCGTATAAACGCAAGGATCTCAGAGCTCACAAGAGCTAGACTCTTGAAAGCTAAGCTCTAGGTCTTCCTTATGCCCTCGCAGCTCGAGTTCATTTCCGATAATCGATAACTTGCCCCGTTTTCAAGCAATCGATAAAAATCGATATCGAAATCCTGGTTTCTAAGCAATTTTGATCAATTATAAGAGATAGAGCCACAAAACTTGAAATTTAACTGCATTTGGTGTTGGAAGAATTGGGTTCAGGGTATCCCCTAGTCGTGCACTCCCGACTAGCGCATTCCCACTTGGTTTTTGTCAGTCATTTTGAGTTTGTTCCTTTTGTTGGTCTTATTTGTGCTTCTGCTCGTTTTGGTCTTCGTTTTTCAGCCAAAACTTGAATTGTATATATATTTTTTGCTCATTCATCTTTTGATTTTCCATCAATTCGCTTTCCCGCCTCCGCCTCCGTCCCCGCCCCGCCCCCTCATCCCAATCATATGCTCAATTTGTACAAATAATTCATCAATATTTTCCCATGTATTATAAAAATCCCCTTCGTAAAACCTGAATTGCATTCATCATCAGCTTGACTTAAAAGCTCTTGCAGCAGTATTACATATAAAGCATGTACATATATATATATATATATTCTCGTTCATAATCGAGTCTTTGTAGCCATATTTGTCTGTCTTGTCAAATTGTCTTCGATTCGTCCGTTAACTATGAGCATATCTTCATATAGAAGTCGGCCAGATTGATTTCCTCTCTCTCTCTCTGTCTCTCTCTCTCTCTCTCTCTCTCGCCTCTCTCTCTCCTCTTCTTTCTTTTCTTCTTTCTTTCCTTCTTTCTTTCCTTCTTTCCTCTCTATCTCCTCTCTTCTCTCTCTCCCTCTCCTCTCTCTCCCTCGTCTCTCTCCTCTCTCCCTCGTCTCTCTCCTCTCTCCCTCTCTGTCTCCTCTCTCCCACGTTGTCGCTCTCTCTCTATACCCTGAAAGGGTATTCAGGCTTCGGCTTGCCGTTAACTTTCACGTATTACCCCAATCAGACCGAGAAATTAAATCAATATCGTCCTACCATATCGACTATTGTCCTATATCCTTTAGGCATATTTGCCCTACAAAAGAGAGTTGTGCTCCTTTTTGAAGCCTTAATGCCTAAAAGGGTATCTAAGCTTCGGCTTGCCGTTCACATTCACATTCGAACCCAATCAGATCGAAAATTTAGTTCAATATCGTCCTATTACATAGACTTTTATCCTATACCCTTCCTTTTATAGTCATAATGTCTGCAAGGGTATTCAGTCTTCGGCTTGCCGTTGCGCTTTTATTTGATATTTTTTTTAGTTGCGATTTTCTTAAAGCCATTTAATATGTACATAATATATATATAAATATACGATATGAATAATTAACTTTTTTTTGCCACGATTGTAAATAGCATTTTTTTGTAGCTTTTTTTGACCTTTTTTCTTTCTTTCTTCTTTTGTTTTGTTTTTTATCTTGAACTTAGCTGAAAAAGAATAGAAAATATGTATTTGAAAAACTTGCTGGGATAACAAATATTTGCCATTTTTAATGCGTATCATCTATTTTTGTTCTTGTTCTTCTTCTTGTTGTTCTTGTTGTTGTTTTCTTCTCTTTTTCTCTCTCTCTTTCTCCGTCTCGACCTTTCGTCCTTTTCTTTGCTCCACTCTCATGCATTTCATAAGCAGCGGATGTCAGCGGGTCAAAGGATTCATTGGCCACCCACGATGCAGGTTAACTCTTCTTCTTTCACTCGTAATTAAGCCCCAATTCCCCCCGCTTGCTACTTCCCCGCCCCACACAATTCTCACCTGCACGATCTTTAGCGAAAAGCCCATGTCCAACACACACACACACTCCTCCCCCCAACCCCCACCCCTCAAAAACGCCGCCTTTAGCCCAGTTAAGAGATCTAATTATACCCTGAACCCATTGTAAATGGGGAAAACAGGGTATAATGTACTTGTGCAAATGTATGTAACAGGCAGAAGGAAGCATCTCCGACCACATAAAGTATATATATTCTTGATCAGCATCAACAGACGAGTCGATCTAGCCATGTCCGTCCGTCTGTCTTTCCGTTTGTGTGAACGCAAGGATCTCAGAACCAATAAGATCTAGAGAACTTTTAGCTGTAGGTCTTTCTCATGCCACCGCAGATCGAATTTGTTTCCGATTTCCGATAACTTGCACCGTCCCAAAGATATCTTTCTAGGAAGGAGATGGTCCAGGGTATACCCTAGTCGTGCACTCCCTTACATACTCTATAATAGTATATACAGATGAGGTATCTTTCAAGGAAGGAGATTTTTCAGGGTATACCCTAGACGTGCACTCCCGTATGTACTCTAGTCGTGCACTCCCGTATATACTCTAGAATAGTATATACAGATGAGGTATCTTTCAAGGAAGGAGATGGTTCAGGGTATACCCTAGTCGTGCACTCCCGACTAGAGCATTCTTAGTTTGTTTTCAATGAAGTTTTTTGTTCTTGTTTGCTTGGCTTTTGTCGTTGTCTTTGCTTTTTGCTGGATAATCATATAATTTGTTATTTAACACTCCCAACTGATTTTGCAGAGTGGCTGGAGGACAAGAGCGATGCGCGTCGCGGCACGAACAAGAACTCGATTTGGAACAACTTCAGCGGTTCGACGCATGCGTATACAACCGGCCGGCGGCATATTGATTCCAATTTGAACAAGATCCGACCGAAGGGTCCCAGTCAAACGCTGAAGGTGGGTGATGCGCCCGGTCGCAACTGTGCCATCATGAGCTCCTCAACTTTCACGCTACCCACACAGCAACCGGGCAAGCTGAACATGAAGAACTTTCAGCTGGTCAGCGATGCGGTCGCCAAGATGAACTTCACCAGCAGCGGCAGCATGGCCGACTCCTCCTATATGGCTGGCTGTGAGGCCGGCGAGAAGGATGCCAAACGCTATGATCATGCCCAGCTCGATGGCGAGGACGAGGACTCCGAGGAGCTTGCCGAGTACGAGCAAATCTATGAAAACGAAGGTGCGTGTTCTTCCATCAATCGTTTACAAACTTAATTTGTTTAATGTAATAGCTAAAAATGTATACAAATTGTCGCTGGTTCGGTTCGTGTTACGAACCAATATCTGAGCCGTGGTTCGGTTCGGTTCGAAACTTGGTTTATTGAACCTTATCCCATTTTACAAACATCCTTATATGAAATACTTCATTTATCCATGTTTTAATGTTGTCTGTATATGTGGTTTGGTTCAGGTTTTGGTTCGTTTCGGTTCGGTTAACTGGTTCGAAACTTGGTTCATTCAATTCCATCCCATCTTATAACCAACTTTTTTTGAAATACTTCATTTATCCATGTTTCAATGTTGTCTGTAAATGTGGTTTGGTTCAGGTTTTGGTTCGTTTCGGTTAACTGTTTCTAAACTTGGTTCATTCAATTTTAACCCATCTTATAACAAACTTTATTTGAAATACTTCATTTATCCATGTTTCAATTCTATGTAAATGTTGTCTGTAAATGTGGTTTGGTTCAGGTTTTGGTTCAACTGTCTGAGCCTTCGTTTCGGTTCGGTTAACTGGTTCGATACTTGGTTCATTCAATTCTATCCCATCTTATAACCAACTTTATTTGAATGACTTCATTTATCCGTGTTTCAATGTTGTCTGTAAATGTGGTTTGGTTCAGGTTTTGGTTCGGCTGTTGTTTTCTTTTAGCTGCTGATTCGGTTTATGGTTCGGCTTATAGTTAGTTATAAATTACATTTCCATTTCCTAATTCCTTTTGCTCATCCTCTTCCACAGACTGCACCGAGTCGGATAGCTGCGCTAGTTCCACGGAGCGTCGCGTGCGCCAACAGAATGCGTATTATAAGGCCAACAAGAAGGCGGCCACCACCAAGAAGAACAAGAAGAAGAAGGTCGCCATACCGGTGCAGACGCCGCGTGTACCACCATTTGGGGCCTACGTCAGTCCACCAGAGATTCCGTTGCACTATCAGCGCATGGCCGCCGTTGCGGCAGCAGGTGAGAAAAGTATGTGTCGTGTTTGCATTTTCAGTTCACTTTTGTTGTCGAAAAGAAATTTCCGATTTCCAATTCAATTCGTTTGTAACATTAATAAAGTAGCATTAAATAGCTTTAACATAGCCTGTTACTAACAGCTTTCACATATGTAAAACAGCTGTTAATTTTGTAAGTCGAAACGTAATGAGAATATTTTATGTAATTAACATTTATGTGCACATTTTGTCTCTTTTTTATGTTAACATAACATTAACATGTTGGCTTAACATATGTTAAAAGTATATTTTGCATGGAATCTGATTTTGACTCTTGACTTTCTTTGACTCTAGAAAAAGCTGAGGCTGGCGTCGTGCCCGAGTTCATGAAGAGCGACAAATCGCCAGAGGTTGGTTCAAAAAAGCGATCTACATCAATATAAATCCAACATATACATATATAATTTATTGTTGCCATAGTACTCAATGGTGCCGGAACTGACGGCAGCGGGAATATTTGGTGCCGAGAATTTGCCCGAATACAATATGAACGCCAAATGCATGAAGGACTTTGAGAAACTGGAGAAGCGTCGCATCAAAGAGGAGACGGCCAGATTGCGCAAACTGCAGGAGAAGGAAAAGGAGCAGGAGAAGAAGCTCAAGCGCAAGCTCAAACAGAACGCCAAAGGCCTAACCGAAACAACTGAGGCGCAATTCGGCAAGCTAATGATCACCTCCGACAAGGATGAGATACCCATCTTCCTAATCAAATGCGTTGAGTTCATCGAAAAGGAGGGCCTCGACTCGGAGGGCATTTACCGTGTGCCCGGCAGCCGGGCACATGTCGATATGCTCTTCCAGCGCTTCGAGGAGGGTAAGAGACGGACCCTCGGCTTGGATAGAAATAAAAAGTACATAGATTAATTCGTCGTTTAATTACAACTTTATAGATACAAATACGGTTATTGATGTGCTGGACATTCCGGTGAATGCGGTGGCCACCGCGCTCAAGGACTTCTTCTCGAAACGCTTGCCGCCGCTCTTCAGCAAGGATATTATCAAGGAACTGGAGGAGATTGCCGGTTAGTCCACGCACACACACACACACACACACACACACACATATGTATATTCTCTGTTAATTTGTGGTTCTCCTGCGTAGGCTCCCGCGGCGTCGGCTCATCCAAACTGAACGTGGAGGTGAAAACCGATCGCAGCTGCCGTTTAATAGCTTTAAAATCCTTGCTACAGAAACTACCACCCATCAATTTTGCCATACTCAAATATATATTCCAGCACTTTGTGCAGTAAGTGTGCCACGCCCCACCCCCTTTGATTGCCCACCAAATTTCTAATGCTTGTTTTGTGCAACACTTTCTAGCGTCTCGGACAACTCGAAGCTAAACAGCATGGATAGCAAAAATCTGGCCATCTGCTGGTGGCCCACATTGATACCCATTGACTTTACGGATATGGGACACTTTGAGCAGCTGCGACCATATCTGGAGGACATTGTCCAAACGATGATCGATCAATTCCCATATCTGTTCTGTAACAAAGACGCATTCGTTATGGTCTAGGCGGCGAGCGAGACGACACCAAAACGAAAGAGACAACAGGAACCATATATATGGATGTATGGAAAGAACCCATCGATCGATTTAAAGATCTTACAAAGAACACAAACAACAACAACAAGAAGAAAAATCATCAATTATTTATAATAATTGAAAGCCAGGCAGCAGGTCGCGATAAATTGTCGTCAAATTTTGTAAACGCAACAGTATGAAAATGCATATGTACTCGAAACAATATATACATACATATACATATACATATACACATGCACATACATATATATAATATATATATATATATATATGTATAAATATGTATATGTATACAATTTATATGTATATTTGAATGTGTGTGTCTGTAAAGTATAAACCAATTAGTTAAGTAGGGTATATTTATTTTTTATATATGTATATGTATAACACAATATATATATATGTATGTGTATATGTATGTGCATATGTGCCTATGTGTGCATGTATGCACATACATATACACATATATATATGCATATTATATTTTGTATTAATGGCTTTGTTGTGTTTCCGTGATATATGTAAACGCATAGGGTTTTGCGCGCCGTAACGCCGCCCGATCTATAGTTCCATATACGATCTACATAGATGCATATGTATATATACATACATACATACATATATATATGTATATATATAGCTGTGTGTGCGTATATATGTCGACGGGATGGGGCAGCGCGGAGCGCAAATTTAAACAAATTTATTAATTGTGTATTGTATGTTAAAATGTATGTTAAATCAAAACAAAAACAAAACAAACTAAAGCATTACGAATGATATATATGTCTGCTAGAATAGATATATTTGCATATGTCTTATTGCAAGAAGAAGCAGCGGCAACTTGAGCAAGCCACAAAGCAAACTTAAGAAAACAAAAACAAAAACAATGCAAAAACAATTTCCAGCTATTAAATGTGAATCTCTCTTTGTATGTGTCTGTGTGTGTGTGCGTGTGTTGAGTGAGAAGGAGTATGTGCGTGTGCGTGTGTGTGTGAAAGCATGCTTGTTCTTCTATGTGTATTTATATGTATAAGAAACTTTAACTATACACACACACACACACACACATGCATATTTATATATGTATACTAAATGTGAATCTCTTTGTATGTGTGCGTGAGTTGAGTGAGAAGGAGTATGTGCGTGTGCGTGCGTGAGAATGTGAAAGCATGCTTGTTCTTCTATGTGTATTTATATGTAAAAGAAACACACACACACACACATACGCATATATTTATATATATAATTGTGTCTAAAAGATGAAATGTATTAAGTATTAACGCTAAATGATATGGCATATACCCCCCAACCCCCCTCTCCCTTCAGCCGCCCAACCCTGGCCCCCTTCCCACTCACAGGATCAATATTGCCAGCAAAAAGCAAAAAAAAAATAAAGTAATAACAATTAAAATCTTTGTCTCTAGCTCTCAGCTATTATAAATGTGTGCTCTACTCTACATATGAAAAAAAAAAACAATACATTACATATACAACTGCTATACATACATACATAAATATGTATATATATATATATATGTATATGTATGCATATGTGCACTTATATTCATGTATGTGTATGTATATATGTATTTTAACTAAATAACAAAACAAAATATACAAAAAAAAAAAACAAAAGAAAAAGTGAAAACGTAGGCAACATAAGCGTAAGTGTTATTTCTTGTAATTGAGCATTAATTTTTTATAAACCTAATTATATAATTGTGTATCTTGTGTCTGAACGGACCTCAAACTTAAAGCAAACAAAAGCAAAAGGAAATGCTAAAAACAAAGTAAATGACATCAAAAGAAAATCAAGCAAAAACAAGCAAAAAGTCATTTTAAAGCGAAATGCGCGAAAACAGAGAGAAGAGAATGAAAAACAAAACAAAAAACAAAAGAGAAAACAAAAATAACCAATATATAGTATAATTTGTATAGATGTGTGTCTATTGCATTATTTGTACACGAATGTGCATGCATATATTATATATATATATGTATATATATACGCAGAATTAACGGTATATACATATATGTGTATGCATTTATTTATATACGCCTAAAAAAGAAACAAAAACCGAACGAAACAAAAAAAAATGAAAAATGCAAATATGTCTCAACAAAAATGTAATTTGACGTGATGTGTAATATTTTTAAAAGCAAATTTTATGCCCCCCACAAAAAGAAAAAAAAAAACGAAATACGAAAGAAAAAAACATACTCACCACAACTCCCCGCCCCCCTCTCCCACCCTACACCCTATTCCCGAACCGAGCGCTCTCCCATATAACACACACTCTTTCGCTCTCTCTCTCTCTTTCTCTCTCAGGCATAGATGTATGTATATATATATGTATATGTATATATATGCAGGTATATGTCAGGCTATGGAGTGCAAAATAAATTTGTGGGCATTTTCCAAATATTTGTGAAGCATTTAAAATTTGTTGTTGCCATTTATTAAATAAGGATTTCTTTTCTGTTAAGGATTCAACAATCAAATATTCCTTAGCTAGCTTGCCAGCAAATTGGCCGCAATGGCCTCCGTGTCCAGCAGCGTCAGCTTGTCTGTTATCCTGGACTTCTTAAAGGCTGGCTCATCTTCATCGTCTTCATCCTGCTCCTCCTCCTCCTGTTCATGCTCCTGTTCTTCCTCCTCGTCATCGTTTGCTCTTTTCCTGTACACCTTATCCGGATCTGGCAGCCAGGACAAATCGACAGACTGCTCGCTCTCGCTCTCCATTTCATCATCCTGCTGTTGCTGTCGCTGCTCCTCCTCATCATCCTCGTTCTCGTCCTCGTCGCTTTGCTGTTGCTCGGCCTTTTTGCGTAGCTTTTCGCGCTGCAGCTTGTGCCGCTTCTTGACGAGCTCACGGAAACGCTGCTTGTCATATTGATCCTCCTCGTTGAGCAGCGCCTTGGATAGGATTAGATTGATGCCGCCGTCGTCATCCTTTTGCTTCTGATCTCTGGCTGTCAGGGCCTTCATTTGTTTGCGCTCGTCGGCCAGCGTTTGGCCATCCTCATCGAACTTGAGCTTGGAGTTGACTTGCAGGTTCTTTTTGATTGCCTTCTTGGCCAGCGCTGCTTTGGTCACCAGCTTCTTCTCGCGCTTGGGCACCACCAGTGGCTCTTCTGACTCCTCCTGCTTCTGCTTCTGATCCAGTGGCTCCAGCTCTACAGCTGCGCCTTCAACATCATGATCTCGTCGTTTGATCTTAATAAAATCGTCCGCTTCCTCTTCTTCCTCCTCTTCATCGCCGCCACCAAAGCTTGTTGATGGCGCCTTCAGTTCCGACTCCTGCTCAGACTTCCGTTCCGTCTGCGGCTGTGCTGCCTGTTGCTTCTGTCGCCACCTGAGTTTGTCAATGAAGGGCACACGGGGCGTTACCGCCAGGCCCAGCGACTGCGCATAGGCATCCAGATCGAGGCTGAGCACATTAAAGAGGCGCTTGTTGCGCATAAGGAACACGGATTTTAGATAGGCGATAAAGGCGCGCTGCGCTGTGGCGCGGAGCTCCGGGAATTGGGCTAGGAACGCCTCGATTTTGACGCGCGGCGAGAACAGCTTCTTGGGATCGATGTGTACGCAGCGTATCTCCAGATTCAGCTGTTCGCGCAATGTACCAATCATGTGCTCCTCCTCGCTGGGTGTCAGCACCAGGAGGCATTCGCCGCGTGCCTTGTTGCGCGCCGAGCGACCCGCTCGATGGATGTACTGGGACACATCCTCGGGACAGTCGAGCTGCAGCACCCAGTTAACGGCCGGAAAGTCGAGGCCACGCGAGGCGACATCTGTGGCAAACATGACCACATGGCTCTTGCGAAGAAAATCCTCGTAAATGGCAATGCGTCGATCCTGATGCAGGCTGCCGTAGAGCGCGAGCAGGCCAACGCCTGGACGCAATTTACAAAATATCTCGTACAGATACTTGGCCTGCTTGCAGCTGGACACAAACACAATTATCTTCTGCTTCAGATGATTTTTAATGAACGACCAGAGCATCGTTATTTTCTCCTCCAGCGGCAGCACCACATAGCTCTGCTGCAGCAGCTCGGGCAGGGCCAAAATCCCCGCCGCCGCCGTTGACGACGCGCTAGGTTTTGCATCGGCCGCAGCAGACGTGGGCTTAGCTGCTTCATAGCCAACATAGACGGGATCCTTCAGATTGAGCCGTGCCAGATCCTCCAGCGTATTCGTCTGCGTGGCCGAGAACAACAATGTTTGACGATCGGGCGGAAAGTTCTCGATAATTGCGTTGAGTGTCTTCTGAAAGCCCATGTCCAGGCAACGATCCGCTTCGTCCAGCACCAACATCTCCATGCTGGTCGTATTAAACAGCGGATTCTCGTCCATATGCTGCAGCAGACGACCCGGCGTACATATCAGTATATTGCACTGATCCATGCGCGTTCGCTCAAACTTTAGATTCTTGCCGCCAATAATGAGACCAGCCGAGAAGTCGTGATGCTTGCCGATCCTCTTCAGCGTCTCGAATATCTGGTAGGCTAGCTCGCGCGTTGGCGATATGATGATGGCGCCCACGCCATCCGATCGCGACCATTTGTTCATATACAGATGTTCCAGGACCTGTGAAAATGAGTTAAGAAATGAAATATCTTTATGTCCGGCCGTACTTACGGGTATGAGAAAGGCCAACGTCTTGCCGCTGCCGGTTATTGCCGCTCCAAGCACATCCTTGCCCTGCAGCGCTGGTCCAATGCTCTGGCGCTGCACATCTGTGGGCGTTGTGTACTTGGATTCGGCTAGTGCCTTTTGTGTTTTCTGCGACAGCGGGAATTGTGCAAATCTTTCAATGCTGGTTGGATCGATTTCATCGTATTTGGCACGCAGCTCCTGGATTTCCGTTTCGGTTGCGGCCAATTTGGAGCGTGACAGTTCCTTGGCCCGTTTCTGATTGTGCTGTTTGTTTGGCTTGTGGTTGTTGGTGCCCTGCTTGGGTGGCGCTCCTGGTCGTGGTCCTGGTCTGCCAGGACCTTTGCGCTTTTGCTTTTGCATGGAGCAGTTAATTTCGAGTCGTTTGGCAGCAAAACACGTTGATTGCGATTCAATAACTGTTGCACGAGGGGTACAAATATCGTCAAAGTATCGATTCCTGGTATTTAAAGATACCAGCGCTATCGATACTTAGACACAACAAGCACAAAAATCAGAAACATTTGGAAAATGTGACTTTTAAGCCAACCCAAACTGGGCGTACTCTCAAATCATCAATTTAAGTACGAGCTTTATTCATGATTAAGTTATTACTATAGCATTTTTTCGATAGCATTAAATTTGGTTGCCTTATCAAATACGTTTCGCCAAATCAATGTGTGTTTGAGTAATTGTACTCGGTATCGATAAGTGCGAATTTCGCATTTTGTGGTCACACACAGCTAAGCATAGAGATGACCAATATTTAAACAGACAGCTGTGTCCGCAAAATATACATATTTGCAGAAATCGAGCTATAATAATCGTTTTGTGCAATTTGCCTTACGTTTTTAGAGCATTTCTTTTTCTTTTGGTTTGATATTAGCTGATTCATTAGACAATAATGCCCAATAATCTTCTCAATTTTATACGATATAAATTTGACACGACGCTCACGAGGACTCAACCCAACTGTCACTAAACTATCGCTCATCAGTAGGTTTGGTGGGCTGGCTGGTTGGTTGGCTGGCGCTAGCATTATTGTTGCTTAAGGATCTGTATCTACAACAAGGTTGGCCCACAATATATACTAAATATGTGTTGTGGTGCAACAGTTCAAATTATTAAATCGGGCGCGCGGCGTGAGATTGTTAAATGCAATTAACAACGGATTGCTGTGAATTTCAAAACTTCCTTCCACCAATCAGCATCTGGCCCCGGCCCCCTCTCTCTCTCTCTCTCTCTCTGTCTATCTCTATCTCTCTCATCACATACAGCATTGTCGTGAGAATTGTGCGAATTTGTCGAATGTGAAATTTCAATTGTATTAATACAAGTGTCTGCAATATGGGCACAATATCATCGGTACTGCAATGGTCGTGCACCAAATGCAATACCATCAATCCGACCGAATCATTAAAATGCTTCAACTGTGGCACCGTGCGCAAGGTATTCCCCAGTCCTACCGCAACATTGTATCAGCAAACGTCACAAACGCAATCCCAGCCGCCGCGACACCAAAGCACTTGGATACATCAACAGCAGCAGCAGCAACAGCAGCAACAACAACAACCTCGGCAACAGCAGCGACAGCACGAAAGCCTGGTTGCAGGCTCTGCTGTGTCAGGGGCAGCGGCGGGAGCGACGGAGCTGGCGGCCGAGTGTGATGAGGAGGAGGTCGCGACAATTGTTGATAAGCACAAAGCTGTGACCAGGTAAGCATACATACATATGTACATTTATATTGGCATATGCACACACTTGTATGTGCCTGCGCGTGTGGGTGTGTGTGTGTGTGTGTTTGGGTGCACACAAAAGCTCCAGTCAGAGTTTACCGTTACACCGAACAAAACCGAAATTGCATGTGTGCGTGTGCGTGCGTGTTTGTCCTTTTCCTGTTCACTCGCTCTTTCTCCCTCTCTCGCTCTCTCTGTGTATAATTGTCTGTGTGTGTGCGTGTCTGTTTGGGTATTGTGCACAGAGTATACACAATAACAACAACAATTGAAGCAACTGCAGCAACAACAAAAGGCTGTCAAAAACAGCAGTTTTTTTTCTTCTTTGTTTTTTGGTTTTTTGGGTAAAATCGATGCGAAACAAACGCAACTTTGTTTACAATTTTATTGATTCAGAATTTTGGCTGTTTCTAACGTGCAAGTGGAAAAAGAACGAACAGAAAAATTACAAATAAACTAAAGAAAAACTGCAAATTTGGAGTGAAAAAAAGGAGAGCAAAAAAAAGAACCCACCCACCCATTGGTTGGTTTGGCCACATTGAAATAACCTTTACAGGTTTAAGTTTCAGTTCCAGTTCCAGTGCCAGTCCGAGTAGCAACAATAACAGTTAATTGTCCGTTAACCGTTAACTGTTCCCATTTGCCGATGCATATGTTTTCCGTTTCCTATATTCTGTTTCCAGAACCGAGCACAACAACCAACAAAAACATCAGCCCGGACACGTTTACAAATCGCTGCTGCGCGGCTGCTTGAAGCGTCCGCAGCGCAATAGCCAAAATCTTCCAGCCAATTGCATTGACTGCGAGGCGACGCGCAAATATATTAAAAACTCGATAGAGCTATATCGTCACTTTTCGAATCCGGCTCTGAATCGCCGCTGGATATGTCGCGCCTGCGATACGGATAACAATTCGGTGACATGGCATTGTGTCATCTGCGATACGGTTAGCTATTTGGCGCCCATCTACAAGGAGACGCTGTGCACACGTCGTCATGAGGCGGCAACAGCCGCAGCCGCAGCTGGGACGCTTGCAGCGAAGCTGGACCTAAACAACAGTTGCAGCAGCGGAAGCAGCGTCGCTGGCGGCGTCGCTGTCGGCAGCGGTGAGCAACAACAGTTGACGGAGGAGTCACAGCTGGAACAGACCGAGGAGCAACAGCAACATTCCAATAGGCGTCATTTGAAGTCGCGCCGTTTCGCCTACTTTAGACGCACACAAAGTCTGAGCAATTCCATAGATAAGAGTACGGCGGTTGTCGCCTCATCCGCCTCCGCATCCGCCTGCTCCTCTTCCTCCTCCTCGTCGGCACGCAGCTGTCACATTTGCTATGTAAACAATCTTGGCAAGGACATATTCAATTTGCCCCACGAAGCCTCGTTTGGCTACCAGCAACAACAACAACAACAACAACAGCAGCAGCAACATTTGTTGCCACAGAAGAGCAGTAAGTTCTGATTGGAATCCAACCAAGTTTTATGCCTGATCTGTGTCCATTTTGTTTTGCAGTTGTTTGCAGCAATTCGCGCTTTGCCATTGCCAATGATACCTTCTGTCGCCGCAAGCAGAACAACAACAACAAGAATCTAAATAATAAGGTGCGCGACGGTTGTGCCAAGAAAAAATATAACTTTACCATAACCACGCTATCGAGATCAGCCAAAGGAACAGCGCCAACAGCCCCAACAGCGCCAGCAGCTGTTGTTGCCAAGCCGCAGCGCCAGCCGCAGCCCAGGCAGCAGCGGGAGCAGGTCAACAACGCCCACCACATGGCCAACAACAGGGGGCAGGAGCAACACGGCGGCGGGGGCGGCAGCTCACAGTTCACAATACCGCGCAATGGCGTTTTTATAGCTGTCAATGATTGGTCGGAGCCGGCGACACGCGTCATCAGCAGCAGCAGCAGTCGTCAGGCCAATATGCAGCACTGTGATACAACGAGCAACAACAACAATGTCAACAGCAGCAGCAACAGCAACAGCAACAACAACAGCAGCAACAACAGCAGCAGCAGCAACAACAACGGCAACAGCAGCAGCAACAAGCTAAATCAGCAGCTCTATGAAAACGAATGTGTGGCCATTGCACAGCAGCAACAGCTACAACAGCAGCAACAACTACAACAGCAGCAGCAACAGCAACAGCTTAGGGCAGAGCCCATGGCACCCATTTATGCGCAGGTTAATAAGCAGCACAAGCTGCACAAAAAGAAGCTCACCAACGAGACGTCATCATCCGCAACAACAACAACAGCGGCAGCAGCATTGCTGCTGGGCAACAACAACAGCAGCTGCCATAGCAACAACAGTAGCTTTGATGTATTTGAAAATAGCAGCGAGGCAGCAGCAGGAGGAGGAGGAGCAGCAGCAGCAACAGCAACAGGAGCAGCAACAGCAACAGGAGCAGGAGCAGGACCTGCAGCTGTCGAGCATAGCAGCAATGAAGCCAACAGTGTAGAAACGGACGTCAACACGGCAGCAACTGTTGCAGCACCAACTGATTTTTATCACGCATCCGAGCATTCGATATACGCGAAGGTGTGGAAGGGACCACGCAAAACAACTGAATCGAAAATGTACGCAATTATAACAACAATAACAATAACAACTACCAACAACTTGTTGTTGTTGTCAGACAGCAGCAAGTGACATTTGACACCTCTTGGCAACAGCAACAGCAACAACAACAACAGCTTATCAATTCGCTTTTGTTTTAATATTTCTAATTTTCTGCTGCTTGTTAATTACTGCGCAGAGCTTACTCATACGCAATTGTGCACATACATGCATATATGTACATATACATATATGTATATATGTGTGTATATATGTATATCTTGATCTGTTTGTATGTGCGTTAAGTTGATTTCGTTTATTGTTTGCGCCACGCTCAACTGTTTTGTATACCCTAACCGCAGGCTGTGCCCCCTTATTACACACTTCACTTTTACTTTTTCGACTGCAATTTTATCATTTGTAATTGTAATTACTTCAGTGCTTCTTTAATTACTCAAGTAATTGTTAGTTATTGAAATGAACTCAATTTAATTATGTTAACTATGTAACTAGGGCTTAGCATCAAATTTATACTAATCATTAGGCTTAATTACTTTACTGGCCAGGCACTTAGTTAAGAATAATTAATGGCTATGAAGACTTTTAAGCAAAGTAATTGAAAGTAATTAATGTCTTGCAACTCATGTCTGTTATTTGATTTAGTTATTATATTAACTTATAGTTCTTAATATTAACTAATCGAAGACTTTTTGGCCCAGCTTGTTAGAGTAAATGCCAGCTTGTTACTTAGGCTAATCTCTAGCTAACTTAACTTAGCTTAACTTTAGTAGAGTTAACTTTAAGTTTTGTCATAGCTTATCGATAGCAACTCTTGTGAACTGTCATGCCCTTTGCCAGACCTGCGCCCGTGCACAGGGTATATAGATTCTCGGGCTTTATCAGCTTTCGCATTTTCGAATTGCGGCTGACTCACAAAATCGAAAAGCTAGCGTATCTGTGACTTCGGTGTGCCGAAGATAACGAACTTTTCTGTTGTGCATTGTTTGTCGAGGCTTTTTTTCTACTTCTTCTTTTTTCTATTGTTTTTCATTTTTGCAAATTAAAAGGTAATTAACAGCAGCAGCGGCGGCGTCGGCGGCAGCGGCAGTCGCTTCATTTGCTTTACTCATTGTTAAATGTAATTTTTGTAATTTTATTTGGTTTTTAATTTGATTGCCTCTGGCACTTAATTGTGCGTTCGCTCTGCTTCCCTCTCGCTCTAATACGCTCTCTCCTTCTCTTTCTCTCTCTCTCTCTCTCTCTCTCCGTGGTGAACAGCACGCATGAGGCAGCAGCTGTTTTGGCACCGATCCCGGCCAACAATCGTCTCATTCCTCCAGCGACGCGCAACGACAATAAACCGCAATCGACGCTGCTGCATGGCAGCCGCAAGATGTGGACATGCGGCAAATGTTCCTATGCCTACAATCGTCTCTGGTCCGAGTCCTGTGAGATGTGCGAGACACTATCCAAGCAAACAGCAGCAGAGTCCCCAGCCGCAGCAGCAGCAGCAGCAGCCAGTAAGTCTCTCATTTGTATATATAACTAAATGTTTGACTGACCAATTGATTGATTGACTGACTGACTGACTGAACGAACGCCTGTTTAACTGTCACGTTGATTGAATCACTATATGACTGACTAACTAATTGATTGCCCAACTTGATTGACTGACTAACAACCAGACTGATTGCCTGGCTGCCTGATTGATTGACAGACCAACTGATTAGCTAGCTGACTCTCTGATTGATTGACTGACTAACAACCAGACTGAATGCCTCGCTCTCGGATTGATTGACTGATCAACTGGCTGACTGAGAATGTCTGACCGCAAGCTGACTGACTTATCAACCAAATGTCAGACTGATTGAATGACTGATTGATTGACTGACTATCTAATCAACTGACTGAATTAAAGCCTGTTTAACACTCACGTTGATTGACTCGCTATATGACTGACTAACTAATTGATTGCCCAACTGATTGCTAGCTGACTCTCTGATTGATTGACTGACTAACAACCAGACTGGATGCCTGGCTGCCTGATTGATTGACTAATCAACTGGCTGACTGATGATGAGCATGACTGACTAACTGACAGTGATTGATTGGCCGACTGAGTGACTAACTGTCTGCCTGATTGACTGTCTATCTAACTGAATGATTGACTGACTAATTTACTGACTGGTTAACTGTCTACTTGGTTGAGTGAATAACAGAATGACTGACAATAAACTCACTGATTGATTGACCAACTGCCTGGCTGATTGACATACATGCCTGATTGACTGTCTCTCCAACTGAATGATTGACCAACTGATTTGCTGGCTATGAGATTGATTGAACACCATCAACTGACTGATTGATTGATTGATGATCAGTGTTCAGCCCAATACCGCAAAAGCTGGCATCAACATTTTCTTTTTGTTTTGGAAATTTCCATGGCAAAATGCAATCGATAAGCTTTAAGTGAACTTGGTTCCTGGAAAAATCCATATAATATATTTTATGACACTTTTTCCGCAATTGCAGCTGGTGCGGAGCCGCGCAGCGATGAGCCGTGGACATGCAAGAAGTGCACCCTGGTCAACTACTCAACGGCGATGGCGTGCATCGTATGCGGCGGCTCGAAACTGAAGAGCATCTCCTCCATTGAGGACATGACGTTGCGCAAGGGCGAGTTTTGGACCTGCAGCCATTGCACGCTCAAGAATTCGCTATCCGTTGGCCTCTGCAGCGCCTGCAAATCGATGCGTCTGCTGCCGGTGGTCGACTCGGTGCGCGAGCGACCCGACGGTCAGTCCTATGAGGAGCAGGACATAGCGACGACGACGTCGGCGACGACCGCAACGACGGCAACGGCGACATCGTCGTTCGGCAGTCAAACAATTGGCGAACTCAATACGCCAACGGGTACGTCGCAGCTGCATTTGCCGTTGGCGCATCGCAATTCGCGCAGTCCCTCGCCCAGATCAACAGCCGTGGGCATGGCCCCAGTCCTGACAGCTATCCAACAGCTGCAGTTGCAGCAGCAGCAGACACAGCGCAGCTCGTCGGGCGCCATACCGAAGCGTCATAGCACCGGCGGCTCCATAGTGCCGCGCAATATATCAATGGCCATGCCCGCTGCGGCCAGCTCCTCCTATAATCTGCAGCAACAGCAGCAGCAGCTAATCCTGCCGAGCAGCTCGGTTAGAAAATGGCAGTGCCCGGCGTGCACGTACGAGAACTGTGCTGCGTCCGTTGTCTGCGACATCTGTTCGAGTCCGCGGGGTTTGGTCCATGTGGTGCTCACGGATGCCTTGGCCCGCAAATCGATGCGTGTCGCTGCGCTCAACGAGATCCAACGGCAGGAGAGCAAGCTAATGGAGAATCTGCGCCAGCTGGAGGAGACAGAGGCGCTAACCAAATGGCAAAATATCATACAATATTGCCGCGATAATAGCGAACTGTTTGTCGATGATTCATTTCCGCCGGCGCCGAAGAGCTTGTACTATAATCCCGCTAGCAGTGCAGCGGATGGCACCAATCCCGTGGTGCAGTGGCGCCGCCCGCACGAGATCAACTGCGATGGCGGCGCCTATCCGCCGTGGGCGGTCTTCCGCACGCCGTTGCCCTCGGACATATGCCAGGGCGTGCTGGGCAATTGTTGGCTGCTGAGCGCTCTGGCCGTGCTGGCCGAGCGGGAGGATCTCGTCAAGGAGGTGCTGGTCACTAAGGAGATATGCGCCCAGGGCGCCTACCAGGTGCGTCTATGCAAGGATGGCAAATGGACAACCGTCCTCGTCGATGATCTGCTGCCGTGCGACAAGCGCGGACATCTGGTCTACTCGCAGGCGAAGCGCAAACAGCTCTGGGTGCCGCTGATCGAGAAGGCGGTGGCCAAAATCCATGGCTGCTATGAGGCGCTCGTCTCGGGCCGTGCCATCGAGGGTCTCGCTACGCTCACCGGTGCTCCCTGCGAGAGTATTCCGCTGCAGGCCAGCTCTTTGCCCATGCCCAGCGAGGATGAGCTGGACAAGGATCTGATATGGGCGCAGTTGTTGAGCTCGCGCTGTGTACGCTTCCTGATGGGCGCCAGCTGTGGCGGCGGCAACATGAAGGTCGACGAGGAGGAGTACCAGCACAAGGGTCTACGGCCTCGTCACGCCTACTCGGTGCTGGACGTCAAGGATATACAGGGACATCGTTTGCTCAAGCTGCGCAATCCCTGGGGTCATTATTCGTGGCGCGGCGATTGGTCAGATGATTCAACCCTGTGGACAGATGATTTGCGTGATGCTCTAATGCCGCACGGCGCCTCCGAGGGCGTCTTTTGGATCTCGTTTGAGGATGTGCTCAACTATTTTGATTGCATCGATATATGCAAGGTGCGTTCCGGCTGGAATGAGGTCCGTCTCCAGGGCACACTCCAGCCCCTATGCTCGATCTCGTGCGTGCTGCTCACCGTCCTGGAGCCCACCGAGGCCGAATTTACGCTCTTCCAGGAGGGACAACGCAACTCTGAGAAATCGCAACGCTCACAGCTCGATCTATGCGTTGTCATATTTCGCACACGTTCGCCGGCGGCGCCAGAGATTGGACGCCTCGTCGAGCATAGCAAGCGGCAGGTTGGCAATCTGCTCCAAGCCCAATCCCTGCCATTTATATTGACCTCTTTCTTGCAGGTGCGCGGCTTTGTTGGCTGCCACAAGATGCTGGAGCGGGACATCTATTTGCTTGTCTGTTTGGCATTCAATCATTGGCACACGGGCATCGAGGATCCGCATCAGTATCCGCAGTGCATACTGGCCATACACAGCTCCAAGCGTTTGCTCGTCGAGCAAATAACGCCTTCGCCCCATCTGCTAGCCGATGCCATCATCAGTCTAACGCTCACCAAGGGCCAGCGGCACGAGGGACGCGAGGGCATGACCGCCTACTATTTGACCAAGGTGGGTCGACATCTTCACTAGCCATGTCCCAACTTTTATACCCTCTTCCTCTTTCTTCCCCCCACCTAGGGCTGGGCTGGACTGGTGGTCATGGTGGAGAATCGGCATGAGAATAAGTGGATCCATGTGAAATGCGATTGCCAGGAGAGCTACAATGTGGTGTCGACGCGCGGCGAGCTCAAAACAGTTGATTCCGTGCCGCCGCTGCAAAGGTGCGTACCGCAAAACCAACCCCCAATAATACCCTGCAAAACAGTCAAAAGAATGCAATAGTGTAGCTTAGCTAAGACGACGTTTAAATACCCTGTCTACAGACTTGACAATGTGTATATATACATATATATACAGTAAGATTTTGCTGATTTTGTTTCTAGAGCAAGACTGCAAATCGGTTTTAACCTAGAAGCTCTTTTCCCAAGCTCTTTTACATTCCGAACTAGAAACCCAATCCGAAGCTCAAAGAAAAGCTAAATCTGAACCTAAGAGGAATCATAACGGATAGGTCTAATTCTTTTGTATATATATAAAATTTAAAAAAAGAAAGCTCAAATCAAAGCCCGGGTTAATGAGTGCATAAAGATCTAGTTCCTCGAACTATCAGGCACTAGTTCAGAACGGGAACCGGAACCGGAGCCGAACCACTGTCAGTGAATGCTTTTTGAGTCGGCTCACAGCTGATTACAGGGTATCTCCACAGCTCACAGCTGATTACAGGGTATCTCTTGCAAATCGAGCAACCTCGACTAGACTAGCTTAAGGTTTTTCTTGTTTATTAACTATCATAACCCATTGCAGGCAGGTGATCATTGTGCTTACCCAGCTGGAGGGCAGCGGCGGCTTCAGCATTGCCCATCGGCTGACGCATCGTTTGGCCAATTCGCGCGGCCTGCACGATTGGGGTCCGCCGGGCGCCACCCACTGTCCGCCCATCGAGAATGTGCACGGGCTGCATGCGCCGCGTCTGATAACATAATTGATCAAGCCGAGTGAAGGAAGGAAGGGAGCTCGCAGGAGGGGCATTAGTTCAAAACAAAAAATATATATATATATATATGTATCAATGTGTATTCCTTTACGCCATAATATTTTCGATCTATGATTTTGATTTTGGTTACATTTTCTATTTGTTTGTTTATTATTTTTATTTTTTGAGATTTTTGCATATTCTAGTCGATGTTTTGTCAACGTCATACGTACACACACATATAGATATACATGAATATATGTATGTATGTATATGTTAACGATGCAGTTGCAGGCGCATAAATACATATATTGAGAAAAGAAATGAAATAAATGTGAATTATATAGTTAAACAATGGCCCTATCAAAACTTTGAATTTTCATCGATGTTTGTATTGTATTGAATTTAAGTGCATGTGCGTCATGATCCGGCAGCAAGCATAAATATGTCGTATTGTTTTCAAAATAAAATACTACCAGTTATAAAACCCATACAACTTTTATTCAACCCAAAATTTACACTGTATATTTAACACTTAACTTTCTTGAATTTCGAGTTTGAATTTGAACTATTAACGGGTTATATTCCGTTCGTTTTCACTGGCCAAGGTTGCCACTGCGCTTAACTTTAAAATGTGAATCTCGTTACTCGCATTAACGGTCACAGGCTGCAATGTAATTTTTTAGTTGGCAATATTTTTTTTTTCTAACTTTAACTTATAATGCTTTTATTAATCTCAATCCGAGAGCTAAATTTTTAAATGTTGCATCAAATCAATTGTGCAATCGTTTCTACGCTTAAAGTGTTTTTGGTTGCTTATCGATACATTTTTGGCAAATTCAAGATATGTACATGCTGGTCACACTGCTTGCCATTTAGTGTGTGTTGGTTCTAGTTCATTTCAGTTCATGAGCAACATATTTTGTTCGTCATTTAATTTTTGTTTTTTTAATATGGCTGATACAAAGGGCGTAAGTAATGTATATTTATTTAATAAATTCAACACAAATAATTGAGTGTGGCTTGTGTGTGTATGTCGTATCGTTACTCGCGTTGGCTCAGTGTCGACATACAGGGCGCGGTTTTATCAAGCGTATCAATCCCCGCTCGCGACGACGATGGCGTTCTTGTTTTGTATATGTGTTTGCGGCTTATCATGCAAATTCCTCATGTGTGCAGCTTGCAATGCGCTGCTGCTGCACATGCACACCATCACAGACAAGCACAAATATGCACCTACATAAGTGTGCAAGTGTGTTAGTGTGTGTGCAAGTTAATTAATCGTCGCTTGATATTCAAAATTGGTTCAGCCAAAAGTGCATGAATCACTAAAGCCGGCAAATAAAAAAGGCGTCGGCGTCATATTAAGTATATCTTCCTTTGTTGCGGCCTGTGACCTACATACTATGTGCATGCATATGTACACACTGTTGGCAATGTCAATGGCTTTAAGTGCTTTATGTGTGTACTTATAGAGAGATACATGATATATGAAAATAATAAATGTGTGCATGTACTTATCCCCACATGCTTGTTTGTGCGTCTGTGTGTGTGTGTGTCTGTGTGCACGGCTTAGATATGCAAGAGAAACTCGCGCGTGTCTGGAATTCGAAAATAACGCCGCTACTTTCTTTGAGCCAGGCTTCGATGTCGGCCACCCCCCGCAGACACGAGCTGTACTCATACATAGAGATGGGCTCGTGTCGCATATTTCTAACAAGACGCGAGCACGAACAACATTTGTGCATTTATGTGCATTTTCTGCACTTAAAATCTTTCTAATTTAAGCTATATGGTTTGGATTCTTGTTTTTTTTTTTATGTCACATTTACATTTATATATATAAATTCCTGGGAAAAGTTTAATTTCAATATTAAAATTCGAATGAGTGAATTGGTCGTGTCACGACACGCGCTCAGCTCTAGTCATGCCTGGCTTGTGAGTGCAAGGGAGTAAAATGCAGCAATAGATAAGCCGCTGATGACTCAACCAAATTGTTTTTTATGTTTAGCACCCCGCAACACACTTTTCAATAAATATTTAAATTGATTTTAATTGTTTGTGTCTGCGGAATACCCCAATGAAAATCTATATACTATATTGTGAATGAATTGACATTGCAACTGCTGAGCCGTTACCTGCAGTGTTTTTTTTTTGTTTTGAAACCAGCTGGCATCCCTACGCACTCAGCTCAAATTTTACAAAATGTAACCAGATTGTTTTCTGTTTCGCAACCCGCAACGGACAATTTAATTAAAATGAAAAATTGATTTGAATTATTTTTGTCTGCGGCGCAGTTTTCCAGCATTGAGACACCCGGCTATGTGGGCTTCGCCAATCTGCCGAATCAAGTGCATCGCAAGTCCGTTAAAAAGGGCTTCGAGTTCACGCTGATGGTCGTGGGCGAATCGGGACTGGGCAAATCGACGCTGGTGAACAGTTTATTCCTGACCGATTTGTATCCGGAACGCATTATACCCGATGCCATAGGTGAGGGCGCATAATAAAAGCAAACTCGACCGATTTCAATTCGATTTTTCAATATATTTTCTTTTTGGCGCAGAGAAACAAAAGCAAACGGTCAAACTGGAGGCATCCACCGTGGAGATCGAGGAGCGGGGCGTCAAGCTGCGCCTAACTGTTGTGGACACGCCCGGATTCGGTGATGCGATCGATAACTCAAATAGCTTTAGCGCCATCCTGGAGTACATTGATGAGCAATACGAGCGCTTCCTGCAGGACGAGAGCGGACTGAACCGTCGCAATATTGTGGACAATCGCATACATTGTTGCTTCTACTTTATATCGCCATTCGGACATGGGTAAATCAAGCAGCAGAGCACAGCTTTAAATTGATTTGTATATTAAATGCAAAATTTGCAGACTGAAACCCCTGGACGTGGAGTTCATGAAGAAGCTGCACTCGAAGGTGAACATTGTGCCTGTCATTGCCAAGGCGGATTGTCTGACGAAAAAGGAGATATTGCGCTTGAAATGCCGCATTATGCAGGAGATCGAGAGCCATGGCATTAAAATCTATCCACTGCCCGACTGTGATTCAGATGAGGACGAAGACTACAAGGAGCAAGTGAAGCAACTGAAGGAAGCTGTGCCTTTTGCCGTCTGCGGCGCCAATACCCTGCTCGAGGTTAAGGGCAAGAAGGTGCGCGGCCGGCTCTACCCTTGGGGCGTTGTCGAGGTCGAAAATCCCGATCATTGTGATTTCATCAAGCTGCGCACCATGCTGATCACGCACATGCAGGATCTACAGGAAGTGACACAGGAGGTGCACTACGAGAACTATCGTTCCGATCGCCTGGCCAAAGGCATTAAGGGCAAAGAGAATGGCATCAAGTCGGAGCGCGGCGACAATAATGGACCCGCACAGGTGGGCGTCAATAGTGTGCTCAACGAGAAGGATCGCATACTGCAGGAGAAGGAGGCCGAGCTGCGACGCATGCAGGAGATGCTCGCCCAGATGCAGGCGCGCATGCAGGCACAAAAGTGAACAAATCTCTGCGGGAATGGCTGGTGTGGGAGGCGCACGTTTGTGCAATTTACATACATACACACACACATATACACACACACACACACACACACACACACACACATTTATATATAGACTTATATATATATATATTTTGTAC
Source organism: Drosophila kanekoi (assembly GCA_037075305.1). Taxonomy (NCBI): domain Eukaryota; kingdom Metazoa; phylum Arthropoda; class Insecta; order Diptera; family Drosophilidae; genus Drosophila; species Drosophila kanekoi. The sequence goes on along the minus strand of JBAMCE010000043.1, from coordinate 1,465,154 downwards.
GCAGTTTTTAAGTTGGCGCTTCGCGATTATCCACAATGGGCGCTAAATTATCTGTTTAGTTTTGCATTCGAAACACACACGAACACACACTCGTATATGTATATATACACACATATACATATATGTGCATGTGTGTGACTATATATGTATATGTATGCATACATATTTAGCTAGTGATTTTTATACTCTAACTGTATTTGCAAGTCAAAGATCGAAAATCAAATCTCAAGGCATCAGAACAACACACGCACACACACACAAGTAAAACTCACACACACAAGCACACCACACGCACATATGTAAACACTCACTCACACACACAGATACACGCACACACATATGTAAACACTTACACACGCAGACACATATGTAAACACTCACACACATATGTAAACGCTAACACACACACGCACACATATGTAAACACTCACTCTCACACTCACTCACATACACACACACACACACACACACACACACTGACTTCATATCAGTCCTAAGAAAGAAATGAACACGATTAACGAACTGTATTCCTATTATGTATTTAGACATGACGTCTTCGATATTAACAATTTGAATTATGTGTAGTTTTATCTTTATCTTTTTTTTTGATTGTATTTGTACTTGTACCGCATTTAAGTTAAGCTAAAACACAAAAACCAACCAATTCTGCCGATGTTAAGCAATTTTATCTGTTTGTTAGTCTCAAAGAAAAGTCAAAGAAAATTTTTGAATAGCGATCTGTCGATCGACTCCATCTCGTGTTATATTAAGCCATTGTAATTATTATTTAGAAAGTGCGTAAATGTTTATTAATAACTAAAGCTAAGTAATTGAGTTCAGCGTTAAGCTATTGCAGCTATTTCTCTCTCCATATATATATATATATATATATGAACTTTATCGTATGTAAATTTTTGTATTTTATTGTGTATCAGTATGCAATTGCTTAATGTCAAAGCTCAAGCTAAAAGTATGCGCATTTAATGTTAAAAAGAATCCTTATTGTCCTGTATATGAACAATTTAATCCTTTACATATTCCTCTATAAATATATATATATATATATGCTTTTTTATACGATTTCTTAAAACATTTCCGTGTACACTTTTTGGGGGAAAATCACGCGATAAAGAAAACAAACTCGATCACACTATATTTAGCACAACACTTTGTAGTTAAATTGATTTGTCTCGGGTTTTCAATTTTATCGCAAGCCTTTGATAGCTTTAACCAATTAATATTTAATTTAAACTTAATATGGTCAAACGGCTAACAGCGTTGCCACCTGCACAGAATACCAAAACAACAATGAAAAATACTATATTGTGAACGAATTGGCATTGCAACTGCTGAGCTGTTACCTGCATTTTTTTAAAACCATCTGGCAGCCCTACGCACTCAGCTCACATGTTGTGCGGTAACATTTACAGAATGTGCCGGCATATTTCTATATAAAAATCAAACGAAAAATGTGTTAAAAGTCATAGCAAAATGTACAAAACAATACGCTGGACCATAACACTAACAACGAGCCAACGTACATGGAAGCGTCTGGCCGCCAATCGCACACTCTGCACGACCTTGGCCCGGTTGGAAGACAAATCGGATCCGGTGGCGGATGCGTCGGCCAACTTGTCGTCGGATGCACAGCTCCGGCAATTCGGCGAGATGCCCGTGCAGCGTATTCGCAACTTTAGCATCATTGCGCATGTGGATCATGGCAAGAGCACGCTAGCGGATCGTCTGCTCGAGCTGACTGGCGCGATTTCACGCAATGCCGGCCAGCACCAGGTGCTCGATAGTCTGCAGGTGGAGCGGGAGCGCGGCATCACCGTGAAGGCACAGACCGCATCCATATTCTACAAATATAAGCAGCAGCTGTATCTGCTTAACCTAATCGATACGCCAGGCCATGTGGATTTCTCCAACGAGGTTGGTTCGTCAATTCGTCCGGTTTCGGTTGAGATTCAGTTTCGTCAGTTTCTTTGCAGGTCTCCCGCTCGCTGGCCGCCTGCGATGGCGTTATCCTGCTGGTGGATGCCTGCCATGGTGTTCAGGCGCAAACCGTAGCCAATTATCATCTGGCCAAGCAGCGACAACTGGCCGTTGTGCCCGTGCTCAACAAGATTGACATCAAGCACGCCCAGCCCGACCAGGTGACCAAGGATATGCAGCTGCTGTTTGGCATTGAACCCGACACCGTGCTGCGCGTCTCAGCCAAACTGGGCACGGGCGTTGACCAGGTGCTGGAGCGTGTAATTGAGACAATCCCGCCGCCAAAAGTACAGCGCGAGAGCCCATTCCGTGCGCTAATCTTTGACAGCTGGTTCGACAAATATCGCGGCGCACTCAATTTGATCTATGTGCTCAATGGCCAGCTGACGGTGGGCCAGGATATACAATCGCTGGCCACCAAGAAGGTGTATCCCGTGAAGAGTCTGTCGGTGCTGCGTCCGGCCGAGTGCGCGGTCCCCAGCCTGCTCGCCGGCCAGGTGGGCCTCATTGCCTGCAACATGCGCAACAGCAAGGAGTCCATCATTGGCGACACGATTCACCTGAAGCATCAGACGGCCATCGCTGCCGGCACTTATCGGCCACAGCAGCCGCTCGTCTTTGCGGGCATCTTTCCGGCGGATCAATCGAAGAACGTGGCCCTGCGCAGCGCCATTGAGAAAATGGTGCTCAACGATTCGGCGGTTACGGTCAATGTGGACTCCAGTCCGGCACTGGGCCAGGGCTGGCGTCTTGGTTTTCTGGGCCTGCTGCACATGGAGGTGTTCTGCCAGCGTCTGGAGCAGGAGCATGGCGCTGAGCCGATCATAACGGCACCCTCGGTCACATATCGGATTGTGCTGCGCAATCCCAAGCTGATCAAGCAGCATGGCAGGGCCACACTGGACATATCGAATGCGGCCTTGCTGCCCGATCCGTCCAACATTGAGGAGTACTATGAGCCGCTGGTCCTGGGCACCATCATAGCACCCACCGAGTATGTGGGCCAGATAATTGGGCTGTGCGTGGAGCGACGCGGTCTGCAGCAGAGTTCGGTGAACATCGATGAGACGCGCATCCTGATGAAGTATGTGCTGCCGTTGAGCGAGATTATACTCGATTTCCATGACCGACTGAAATCGCTGAGCTCCGGCTATGCCAGCTTCAGCTATGAGGATCATGGCTATCATCTGACGAATCTGGTGCGTCTCGATATACATCTCAATGGGCGGCCCATCGAGGAGCTGTGCCGCATTGTGCACACCAGCAAGGCAACCGGCGTTGCCCGCCAAATGGTGCACAAGCTCAAGGATCTCATACCCAAGCAGATGGTACAGATTGCCATACAGGCGTGCGTCGGCAGCAAAGTGCTTGCGCGCGAAACCATCAAGGCCTATCGCAAGGATGTAACGGCCAAGCTGGTGAGTTGCCACACCGCAACAAAACTGTTGCGCTAATTCGATAACAATACTCAATTTTGTTAATTTCTTATCGATAGTATGGCGGCGATGTTACGCGTCGTATGAAGCTGCTTAAGCAGCAGTCGGAGGGCAAAAAGAAGATGCGCATGTTTGCCAACATTCGAGTGCCGCACGAGACTTTTATCGATGTGCTCAAGCGCTAAACGCCAATCCGCCGGACGCCCGCCACGCATGTCAACTGCAGTTTTGGGTGAGTCAGATGGGATGCTGCTGCCGCTGCTGCTGCTGCTCATTGTTATCGATATCATTTTCATTTATTTTTAATATACACCCAGCTTATCGCGAGCACAACAAATAATTCGCCCTTCCCCCTGCTCTCGTGTGTCTTGGTCGATAGCACTGCCCACAAGAATGCCCCCTTATCATTTTGTATGCTCTTTTGTCGTGAAATACAAATAAAACCAACAAAAAAAGAAAAACATACAAACATAGATGTGTATGTGTGTGTGTGCGCGCATACATACATATTCAATTATTTGCATACACATTTATGCAAGTGTGTGTGTGCGAGTGCGTATACATATCGGTTTTATAATGCACGGAAGTGCCCGAATCAGCTGCGTATTTACAAACATACACACACACACATACACAAATACAGACATACTCACAAGTATTGGCACAGTAAGCATTTTTGACTTTGCACCCATTTTTCTTGACAGTTTTTGGTAACAAATAACCATCATCAAATGACCATAACCAGATATCTTATGTCCTGATTTGTCAGTTAAATAGATATTTAAATAAATATATAGAAATATATTCCAAATTCATATTCTGAGTTGATTATTACATTAATCGGACTTGGGCTTTTAATGTCCCCGATTCCCTTGTAAATTTCCTTCCTGTACATTAAATTGCCACAAATTTCCCAACACAGCCCATCTTTATCGGACTTGGACTTTAAATGACCCCAATTTCCTTGTAAATTTCCTTACTGAAGATTAAATTGCCACAAATTTCCCAACTCAGCCGATTTTTATGCTTTCAACTAATTTCTATGATTGATGACATTTCGATCATGATTTCTTATCTTCTTCTATCTCTTTCAAATGACGGTGCCTGTTCTGTATTTTTGTTCCCTCAGGATCACATTTAATATTGGAATTTCAAATAATATCTGTAGTGTTTTGCTTCTTTCTTCAATATAAAACTGTGCGAAAACAATATCAACAGACTGTACTCAGTACAGTTCATTAACATTAACGTTATTCACGTGTCGCATTTTCTCACTTAAAAATTGATTGCTTTGTCATTGTCTTAAATTAAGGCCTTTTCGACGACAACGAAGACGACAAAAAAATCGAATTTCCCTGACCCTGAAAACTAGCACGCATACGCACACACATTCAATGCATAACAGTATCCTCCCGTAGACTGTGAGCCCCACAAACAAAAACCCATACACACACACAAACAAATCAAACACATCCATAATGTATGTGTGATAGTGATGTGGTTGTGTGTGTGTCTTGCTCCCGGCAAGTTTTGTTTGCGAGAGCGCAACAATCGAGCAACGCGCGCAAAAGAGAGCGAACGAACGGTAAGACACAACAATTGAACTCAACTGATGATGGTCGGTGGGTGTTGGGGACATTGTGGCGCTTGCATGTGTGTGTGACCTTGAAAAACAATAACATTGTTGCGATTGCTGCTGTTGTTGCTGCTGCTCTGCTTTGGTGTAGGCAACGCTGGGCAAATGCAAATGCAAACAATCTGTTAAAATTGATTATGCAATAGCAGAAGCTTCCAAATTGCCAAAATGTCAAAAGCTGCAAGAGTCAAAGAATAAGAAAATAAACAGCAATGCACACACTCACAAGCACAAACATATATGCATACCGCAAAGAGAAAAATATATGTACATACTTGTTGCAGCTGAAAGAAACCCCCAAGCAGAGCATTTATATTTCATGGAAAACACAAATTCTTCCTGTTTCACCCAATTTGCATATGAAAATCAGTTGCACACGAATTTCCATCATCAGCTACAACAACAACAACAACAGTAACAGGCAGTCAAACAGCTGAGCCTGAGCCCCACACGCAAGTGCAAGAGAGGCAACAAGAACAAAAACAGAATATTCGCTCTCAACAGTGAGCGAGTCAACGGGCCTATTGGCTTGTGCGATTGTATTAGGCGCGCACACACACACAAACACACGCAATAACAGAAACAGAAAAAATAAATACATTTTCGTTGTTTTTGCTGCTGCTGCGCTCAATTGAACGAAACACAGGCAACGACAACGACGGCGACGACGACGACGACGACGACGACCGTTTCTCTGTCGCCGTCGTCGCCGCTGCCTCTGTCCGCACAACACAAAAACAGTCAGTTTTCATTCTCATTTGACATCATCAACATTGAAAATTAATTTAAACAAGAGCAGTAGAAGTTCGATTGTGATTTCGATTCACCGATTAATTGTTGGTGAAATTCAAAGTAAATTGTTTAATAAATACATATTTTATATTGTGCTTAATTAATGCGCCAATTCGGTGTCGAAGTTTTCATTTAACAAAACGCCAAAATCAAATTCAACGACATTTTGTTTTTCGTTTTGCTTTGCCGTTTTATTTGCAAAATAATCGCTGCGAACAAAATAACAAACGTCATCAGCTGTTTTGTGCTTGTCGTCTTTGCTTGTGTGTGTGTGTGTGTGTTTGTGTGCGCGCGTCTACATTGCCTGCATATACATACATACATACATTCATATTTATGTGCACGTACGTATATATATAAATAGGCAACTGTATGTACGTATATGTATATGAATGTACATATATCCATATCTGTATCTTTGATTTTAAATGAACTACGCTGCGAAACATCACAAAAATACATACATTTTATTGCATGCATATTAACAAAAAAAAATTGTTGCACTCAAATGCAACACACAACCCCTGTCTTACGCCCCCCATTTATTATTAAGCCACACGAAACATAACCTAGAAGCGAATTTAGAACGAGAACTTGTTTGAAGGTTACGGCGCGGCGCCACAAAACACCCCCAATCCTCGTGTCTGGCAAGCACCTCTCATCAATGGTTGCTCCGACAACGCTTTGGCCTTGACCGTGTACGGCTGGTGCGAAACAACAACAACAATAACAACAGCAACAATAACAAAGCAACGGTGTAACAGCTGACAGCTGTGCACTGTGACTGCACTTTTGACGTTACAAATGCGTCAAGTGGCAACACTGTTGGAGATGGATCCCAAGTCAAAATTTACAAATACTTGCCGTTCACACAACAGCACTTTAAGCGCAGTACATCTCCCGCACACATACACAGTCAAGTTCAAAGTAATCGCATCGAAAACAAAACGGCAAATCAACGGCATCGGCATCTCCCGCACACACATACAGAAACTGCGCGCATTCGCACTCTCACTCTCCCACACACACACACACACACACACACGGTCACACAGCTGTACACGTAGCAATGTTCACAGTAGTTTTTTTTTTTTGCTTATGTTGTTATATGAAATCCGACGGTAACGGGCAGTCACAAGAAATATACAAAAAAAAAAAAAAGTTCAGCAAATTGTGCAGTAGTAGAGTTAGCAAAAGTGAGCGACCAACAAAAAATGCAAATAATGTTAATAATTAATTAACATGTGTTAACTAGGCAACCGCCAGCCGCAAAATTTGACTTAACAGTTATTTGCAATAATTGGCTAGCTGGCAGCCAGTGTTCAACATTATTGTCAGTGTTGAAAAATATTCCATGCAATTGGAAACTTTGGTTTTCGCGCTGCGTAGTTGACTTATTGCTGTTTTCCCCCGATGTTGTGTTTTTCATTGTGCGTTCGTATATGTATGTCGATACATACAAATCGAAATGAGTGTTTTTATTTATGCAAAACATGCATAAAATATACATAGATACATCTTATGTATGCGCTGACGTTTCAATTGTTTGTCCGTGTGCCAGTAACATACATACAACCAAATACATACATACATACATACTTTTGCTGCTTTGTTCACAAGCGCATACATACATACATATGTGCACATGCATATCTGTATGTACATATATATTATATTTAAAGTTTGCAATGCAAGAGAGTGAGAGTTAATTAAACCTATATCAATATCGAGTGGTCAATAAATTGTCGTCGTAATTTCTGCGGGTCGTTTAAACAATTTCTCATGATATTTAATAAAAATTGAACCTGTTTGTGTGTGTGTGTTATTTTTGTTTTGCGACTAACGGGCGCGTCAGTGCCAATGGCAAACACACGCACACATACACATTAGTGCATATTCACGTCAAACGTCACACAGCTGATACATGTTGTTGTTAGTGGTTGGCGCACACAAAGCGAACGCTTGCGAATATCATCTGGGCTCGCTCTTTTGCTACCTCTCTCTCTTTCGCGCTCTCTCGCTCTCTTTACCATACCTTTCCCACCCACTCTGGCTGTTTTATTTTGTAAACAATTGAGCAACTCGCACAGTGCTGCCAGATGGTTAACAATTTTAAGCTACAATGGTAGCGCTGTCATACACGCATACGTATACAGTATCGCATATACATGCATACGAACAGACACACACACATACTGTGATATACATTTGTGAAATTCCTATTTCAATTTGTTGCTTATATTCGGTTTCTATTTTGCAGGCCCAACGCCAATAATCAAACAAAAAAATCCATGCAATTCAGGAGGACGCGACGCGGCGCGCATTTTAACCAAAAATGATCAACAGTTTTAGTGTGGCAGGTGCGGGCGCAGGTGCTGCGGCGACTGCTGCAATTACACTGCATTTTAACTACAACAACAACAGCAACAACAACAGTAACAATAGTAACAGTAGTGGCATCAAAATTGTGCCAGCAGCAACAAATGAGCACAAGAGCCAAAGTTTTATCAACAATGCCGCCCCAGCAACAACAACAACAGAAGCAACAACAACAACAATCGCTCCAAAAATATTTCAAATAAAACAAAACGAAGTTGGGCCAAAGCATTTCCTAATGACTTTTCCGCAACAACAACAACAGCAGCAGCAACAACAACAGCAAAAGGCAGGCGGCACAATGAAATGGATGCCGCCTGGCAAAGTAAATACCTCAGCAAGCACCAAAGAGCCGCAGCTTAGACAAGTCAGCATTCAGTCCAGCAGCAGCAGCAACAGCAGCAACAACAACAAGCAGCAGCAGCAGCAACAGTTGCAATTAGCAAAAACATCAACAAGAATAGCCAAAAGTGCCTTTATTGAAGCATGGACAATGCCACAACAACAAAGGACTGAGGACCAAGAAAATGCCTTTCGCCAAATCGAAGATGTACACAATTATGCCAAACTGCAGCATCAACATCAGCATAAACATCAGCAACAACAGCAAAGCAGCAGCAGCGAACTGGGCGAGGAAGATGAAGAGGAGGAGGACGATGAGGATGACGACGACGACGACGAGGAGGAGGATGATGATGATGATGAGGAAGAGGAGCAGGAGCGGCAGGCACCTGTGTTGGCGCCAACAACGAGAACCCATCTAAAAAATGTGCCTATCAACATAAATGACGATGATTCCGAGGAGCATGTCGAGGTCGATGTGGTCACTGTGACGCCAATGGCAACAACTGTAGCTGCTGCACCACAACCACAACTGCAACGGCAGCAGGAGTCGGAGCAGCTGGTCTCAAAGGTCGATCAGCAGGAGCATATGCGACCGGAGCATCATGCACGACGTCCCATGAACGCATTTCTCATATTCTGTAAAAGGCATCGCGCCATTGTCAAAGAGCGCTACAAATCGCTGGAGAATCGGTAAGTCTGGCAGCTCTGTGGCAACAACAACAACAAAGAACCTAAATATAACCAAAACTCTTTCAAATATAAACGCAACAGAGCCATCACAAAAATACTCGGCGACTGGTGGGCCGCACTGGATGAGCAGGAGAAGCAGTGCTTCACCGATCTGGCGCAACAGGTAAGCATTGAATGCATTTTCAATAATATGCCATTTCTTTAGCATCTATTTAAAATTGCCATTCATGTTTACCTACATTTTGTAGTCGCACTTTCACGCTAATTGGCGAGCGATCTAAACTGTTTTTAATGTTGCCACATAGCTTTCGTAAACCATCTGGTAACATGATCTTACCTACATATATATGTAGATTGTGAATGGAAAATACTAACAGCCAAACTTGAGAAATATTCATTTAGTGCTGCCATATGGTTAAATTAAGTAATCTGGCAACATATTCGAAATTTAAATTTGAATTTAAATTGTTCGCCAAAAGTCATTAGCCGCACGCGAGATGCCAATTTTGAGGAGCAATAAAGTGGCTTTTGGGGAATATATTAAGTAGAAAAAGCAAATTTATGGCATTTGGAACTTTGGACTCAATATATGACATATATTTTGTATTCATATTGGTTACTTGTGCTAGGATTGCACAGAATGGACAACAACACGATTTGTTTATATTTTGTATTCCCTCTCCCTCTCGCACTTCCTTTCTATCTCCCTTGCCCCTTCGCGCCCTCTCTCTCTGATCTGTTGCAATGTTGTTTGATGCTTTTATAACTTTGTGTATTCAATTGAATTCAATTTGCTGAGTGCTTTTCTTTTGCAGAACAAGGATGCCTTTTTCAATGCCAATCCCAATTTCAAATGGTACAAACTGCCCGCACCGCCGCTGCGCACACTCGCCACGCGTCCCAGCAATGCGGCCGCCGGACAAACCAATGAGCCGGAGCAGCAGCTGCAGCTGCAACAGCAGCAGCCGGACCAGTTGCACTGGGCGCCCAAGGATGTGGCGCATATGCTGCGGAGCAATTATTTTAAGTTTGCGGACGAGACGCAAATGGGGGAGCTGAGCGCGTTGCTGCAATGCGCCAATGCGGGCGGTGCACAGGACAAGGATTATGCCCTGCAACAGGTTCTCAGCGAGACAACGCAATTCCTCAGCACGCACATGCCCAGCAACAACAACAACAACAGCAGCAGCAGCAACAACAACAATAATAATAATAATATTAACAAGCGCATCCTGGACAGCGCGAGCAATTCGAGCGAGGAGGAGGAGCGCGGCACGCCCAGCAAGAAGCTGAAGACATCGCGCAGCTGCAAGGGCAAAATCTATCAGGAACTGTTCAACTCCGGCCAACTGGCGGCTATTGCCAAGAAGACCAAATGCCGCTTAAATAGCGCCGGCAGCGGCAACGGCAACGGCAGCAACATCGATGCCAACAGCAACAACTCGCCGCCAATTTCGCCAACGGGCGCCGCCGGTGGAGGAGGACAGCAGCTGTTGCTGCTGGAGCAGCAGCAGCAGCCGGAGGCGACAGCGGTGCGTGCTGCCAAATTGCGCAACAACTGCGATTCGAACGAATTCGATTTGGAGGAGAAGATCAGGGAGCTGCCGGCTCTTAGCCTGGATGCGTATTTGCAGCGCAAGCGCAGCACCAAAAAGAAGAAGAAATTCAGCAGCAGCAAAAAGCAAAGGAACTCCAACTCCAACTCCAGCAGCAGCAACAACAACAACAACAACAATAACAACAACACAACAGCAACTGGCACAGCGACAGCAACAGCAGCAGCGACAGCAGCAGCAGCTGTTGCCGCGGCATCAACAGCAACAGCAGCAACTGTTGCCGTGGGCAGCCAGAAACGCAAGGCGCGCAAGGAGAGCATCACGCGACGCGACGTCAGCGCCATCGAGCAGGAGGTGGCCTCCATAATGCCGCTGACCATAAATGGTTGCTACTATTTCAATGAGACGCGCGCAGCGGCAACAGTTGCAGCAGCAGCAGCAACAGCAACAGGTGCAACAATTGCAACAACAACTGTTGCCGCATCGCCGCCGCTGTCGTCGTCGTCGTCGTCAACGCTGTCCAGCTACGATGTGACAACTACCTCAGATCTGCTCATCCTCGCCGAAGTGGCCGCCAATCGCACCGAGCTGACCAAGTCCAACTAGCAGCAGCAGCAGCAACATTTGCTAGCAGCAACAGTTGCAATTGGAGCAGCAGCAACAGCAGCAGCAACAGTTGCAATTGGAGCAGCAGCAACATCTGCCAGTAGCAGCAGCAGCAGCAAATGCTAGCAGCAACAGTTGGTAGCAGCAGCAACTTCTGCCAGCAACAGTTGCCAGCAGCAGCAACATATGCCGGCAGCAACAGTTGCAGCTGCAGCAACATCTGCCGGCAGCAACAGTTGCAGCTGCAGCAACATCCTGTTAGTTGTTGTGCGCAGCAGAATACATTTTGTTGCGACTGTACTTATACGCATATATGTATTTACAGACATTGACAACCAATTAGAAACCAAATAATTTCATGTACTTCAACATTTTAGACCAATTTTCGCCCCAGTTTATGACTAAGGCCAGAATTATAGGGAAAAACAAGCTTATCAAAGCAACAACTTGTTAACAGAAAGCATAAAGGGCAATTAATTGGAATGATGATTTTATCTATTCTATTTAATAGAAACCGAATCCAAAAAGGTTTTTTAGATTTTAGCCACGCCCCCTAGGGGCAACCTAGGGCGCATAAGTCTATAGATTAAAAGCTAGATTAAACCAATTTGTTAACCAGAAAAGAAAGTTTGTATCAGTCGCGTCTAGATCGATTTGCAAGTCACAGTTTGAGAGACACTGCCATCAAGTAGATATTTTCCTCTTCTTTTTTTCCTTCTTATTATCAGCTGTTTTAACAGGGTATTGCGCTGTCGTTCACACCCGACAGCCAAGTACTTAAAGCAAGAAAAGAAGCAACAAAAAAAATAACTATGGCTCGTGTAACAAAAACAAATCAAAATATAATATAGGATAGAACGCATATATCAATCAAATAATATATGATATTATCAGATGTCGAATATATCCTGCATATATACACACATATATGTATATGCACATATATATATATAGACATAAATTTAAAAAAAAGTGCTTAAATAAGTGAAAAATTGCGCATAAATTTTGGTTTCTAGTTCGTTGTCAAGCGCTGTATATATACATATGTATATATACATACACATAGATATATATCTAGTAATTGTTATTGTTTTACTTCCTTTGATGATGATGATGATGATGATGAGATGATGATGATAATGATGATGATGTTGATGATGAGTGAGTTCATGCTGATGATGATGATAATGATAATGAGATGTTGATAAAGAAGTTCATGATGATAATGATAATGTTGATGAAGATAATGATGAAGATGATGATGTTGATAATGATGATATACACGTGCCTCTAACTGTAGCTCTAGATTGAGAGAATTGTGCGGCATTAACACATTGAGAGTAAATAGACATTCGTTGGATCTACAATTTAGTCAATAATATTATGTAAACACACACACACACACACACTTATATATATAATATATACACACTCACACACATACACCCAGGCACGCAACATGTTAAAGTTAAAAGCAGAGCGCAAAACGTTTTTTAGATCAAATATTTGTTTTTTTTTTTTTTTATATATAATCAACATTTATGTTTTGTATTCTTAGTTTTTTGTTATTTGCATAGTTTCAATTGAATTTTGTTTTCTTCAAACTTGTTTCTGTTTTGCTCGATTTGTTAAGTTTTTTTTTTGTTGTTTTGTTCGCGGAAAAGCAAACAATTTTACAAAAAAAAAAAGATGAAAAAAAATATGCACATGTGCTGCGCTTATTAACTGTTAATTAATATTATTATTATTTCTAATACAACTAGTAGCTATAATTTATTATCTATTATCTATTGTGAAAGTGGAAACATTATGCAAAACATATACATATACATAATATAATATATATACATATATATTCATATAAAAAAACTGAAAGAACTTTAATTTCAATTCAAATGCAGCGCAACGATAATATATCTATCGATAATTATCGTGTGCACTTCGTTCGCGGCGTTGCCAGATGCTCAGAGGCTCCAATAGAGTTGTACAACGTAGTTCATTTTGTCGTCCACTTCCTGTTGAACAAACAAACAAAGCCTTCATCTATTTCATTTCAGTGTCAGCTTTCAAATGGGTTTTGTTAGCTCTTCCAATATCGTGCTTTCTACGTTCGACTTTGAGTCGGAGTTGTTCGTTTCGTTCGCGTAGCTACTCGAACGATAATAGGACTGCAAAGAACGACGAACGATCATTTGAGTCTTCGTTGGTTCGTTTAGTTCACTGAGCTGTTCAAGTGAACCTTGAGAAGAACGATTTGATGCAACTCTAGTGCGTACACGAAGAACAACAGTAAACAGCTAGCCGGCGCTGCGTATTTATGCATGTGTGTGTGTGTGCGTGAGTGTGTGTCTGCATTGGTATGTGCAAGATAAGCCTTTGTGACCGCAGCCAACCGTTTGCTGCGTAGATAAGCGACAGCATTCCAATTGGTCGAAGTATGCGAGGATCGTGTTAAGCAACAAATAAAATGGCGAGCGCGTGATTTATGTGCACTTTTGTTAGACCTCACGTGCAAAGCAAACAGTTAACAAGGCATTAGACAACAACAGCTAACAGCTGACATTGCCGCCATTGCTGCTGTTGCCCGCAGTCGCAGCGACTTTGCTACACGCGGTCTCGGTCTCGGTTTTGGTTTCGGTTTCGGTTTTGACCCATTCGCAAGCTTCGGGTGAGCTTTCGCCAGCAGTTTCGCTTCAATGTTGGCCTTAATTTAGTTGCTGCGCGCATTCAGACCCTCACAGTTGTGTTAAGGTTGTATCTGTATCGTAAACGCTGACAGCCGAGCAAACGTGCAACAGCCCCCCACACGATAAATAATAAAAAATATCGACTAAAAATCAAAAAACACAAACCCAACAAACCGACTTGCTGAGGTACGCATAACGGGAGTAGCAAGTTTGTTGTCAGATCTGAATCAGAACCATTTTTTCACCGCTTTCATTAATTAGCAACTAAAAAAGTACAAAGAACTATAGTAAAATGCCTTTCACCGTTTTGGCTTAAAATTACAGTTAAATTTCGTAGAGCGCATCAGAAATTGAAAGTGTTTGAGACGTATGCGCATTATATATATTTGTATATATACGCTTATTTGTGTATATCAGTTTGTATGTACAGATGTGTGAGAGGGTAAGTTGTTCAAAAAGAAGCACACACACACACACACACACACACGCACACCGAACGGATAGAGCACAGAAATGGCACAAACATGCAGGCAGATAAATATAAATAAATAGAGAAATTCAAAAGGCGGCGAATTCAATGGTCAACGGGCGAATTGTTTGTATGTATGTATGTGTGTATTCATGGGTAATGTAAGGATCTCAGTCTGTGTAACGAAGCGCACGCAACGATTATATAACTATCCCATGCACAACTTTGCGGGTGTGTTTGTGTGTGAGAGTATAGGCGATTCTATTTAACAACATAAAACAATTTCTTTTGATGAATTTGCATTTCTTGTCCAATTGCGCGACGCCGCCGCAAATTTTCGCTCTCTCGCTCTCTGCACTCACTGCTCTCACTCCTCTCAGTCGCCGCAGCAGCAACAATAATTAAGTGTAATGAAATCTATGCGCAATGAAACCCGCCAAGTTTAATATTAATTTGATTGCGGCGGCTGCGGCGGCAACTGCGTCTCGTCTGCTGTGCATTTAGCGTGACGCTAATAAATTAAAATGAGCAATCACAATTTTAGCTTGGTCGGCCCTGCCGAGTAGAGCACTGTCCGATGAAGGGGAACTGAGGGGGGAGGGTTGGCTTCCTTGCACGTTTTTTAATTAACACCAATTAGCGCTTGGTGGCCCCTCCCCCCCGCGGCAATTGTCATTGTCGTGCTCAACACTTGTAGCGCATTTTAATTTAAATTAACGAAAAGACAATAAAAAGAAAATCAGCCCCTATTAAAGCTGCCGCCCCCAATGGTCAATTTCGCCGTGATTCGCAAGCGGAGGCTGGTACGCGTGACGTCACACAGTAAAGTTTCGCGTGGGCGCAAACATTATGTAAGCGTGGCGGGTGACAACAACAGCGCAGGATGAATGGCCTGCCTGCCTGTCGTACGCTCGTTTGTGCGTCGTGCTGGCCGCGGTCGGCTCGTTGCGCCTTCGGCTGGCATTTCGCCGCTGTCGTCTTGACAGTTTGAACTGTGCTTTTGCCGTGGCCAAACGTTTCGGCGTACGTAGCGCAAAACGCAAAACGAAAAAAAAAATAACAAAAAATTAAGAAAATCAGAGCAACAAGGAAAAAAAATAGAATAAATATATATAAGGCAGGTACAACAAACACAGAAAAACAACGTCAACAATTCAAGCAGAAGCTGAGCAACTGAAATTTAAATTCTTTTTTAATTTAATTTTGTGCACATTGTTTAGTGTGCGGTGTACGGTTTACGTGCGTGCGCGTCTGTGTGTGTGAGTGTGTATGTGTATGTGTGTCTATGTATGAGTGTGCGCGCGTGCGTGTGTGTGTGTGTGAGAGAGCACAAGTTGTGTGTCAAATTTTTTTGTGCTTTGTTGTTTGCTCTCTAACCTCTCCTTTTTCTCTCTTTCTCTTTTCACACGCTCTCTCTCTTTCTGATTGTTCCCCTTCTTGCAATTGTTGTATAACACATGATTCTTGCAGAGAGGAAAAAAGCTTGTAAGTCAGTAGCAAGAACAGCGCAGGCAAAAAGCAACAAACGGAAAAACAAAAAAAAAAACATCAGCTGTGAGATTGTTTTATAGCAACAGAAGCACCAGAAGCACCAGAAGCAGAAGCAGCAACAAGAACAAGAGTAGTAAACGTGTGTGCAAATTGTGAACCGTAAGAAGAAAACAACAGAAGCAGACGAAGAGCAGCTATTGCTCTCTCACCCGCCTCTCCCTCTCTCACATATATTTTGAAAAAGGAGCCAGTCGTAATATCAGCTTGCAATCCACGGGCATCTATTCCGCTCTGTAATGGCTCAACTTCGTTCCTTGAGCGCCCCACGAACAACAATTAAATTCGTTTACTATAGTCGCAACGTTGGCAGCATCAACAGCGTCAGCAGCAACGCTTATTTGGCCACTGCAGCGGCATTTGTCAACAACGGCAAACGTTGCCATAGAAGAAGTCTACATACAGCATGCGCCAGCGTCAACGTCAACGCCTACGCAAGCAGCGGCAACAAAAATGCTGCTCTGGAGATGGTGAGCGCTCTGCGCTGGCAGAATCAGTTCTTGAGCGGCGCTCGCTGCCTGCACTCGGCGGCGCGTCAGCAGCAGGCGCAGGTGGCGCTTTCAGAAACGGCTGAGGATGGCGGCCACGCCGCCAAACAGGGCGCAGCCGATTCAAAGCCCTGCCAATCGAAGCCCGACGGCAAGCCCCAACGCGATCCACTCGATGTCAGCTTCAACGATCCGATAGCGGCATTTAAGAGCAAAACCACATGGGAGCTGGTGCGCGCTTATATGGTATACATGATCTGCTCCAGCGAGAAGCTGGTTGAGCACAATATGACGGTAAGTTGAGCGCAATGCAACCTATGCATCTATGTACACTATCTATCTATATAACTCTCTTTGGACTAGTTTTCTCTCATAGGCTTTGTACTTGGCTGTGCTTGTCTTATTAGTTATAACAGCTCAAGAATGCATTTGTCCCATTTTCCAGCCTAGCTTACGCTCTTTAATTCGATTCGGTTCGGTCGGTTGGCCTCTCTCTCTTAAGTTCGGCTTTGCATTTGTCCTATTGAGTATAAAAGTTTCCATTGTGTACATTTAAGTTCTCGCGCTCTCACATCTCTGCCGTCCCTTTGATTGTTGACATTTCCCAATTTAAGTATTTTTCGCTCTCGAGCAATATCACAATATTTCACCATTACTTCTCTTCCCGATATCCTTCTGTCAGTCGGCTCTCTTGTTATGTAAGCTTAGGCTTAATGCATTTCTCTTCAATGCTTAATGCATTTCTCCTTAGTGGAATTGAACTCTCTTTAGGGCTTGAGCTTAAGCACACCCCACTTTAATTGTCCTGATCTTTTAGTTTCTTTAATTGTAATTAATTGCCGCTCTCTGCGTGTCTTGTGTAATTTATGAAAATAATTTATGACATGCTAAATGTTAGATTGCATTGTAAAGCCCCATTTTTTTCCTCTTAAGTTGATTGCTTTACTGTTCCTTTTCATTCTCTCTCTCTCTTTGCACGCTCATAAAGAGTTTATCAAAAGTTCCCAGGCTTTCGTTACGCTCAGTGTTATATAAAGTAATCATTAGCAAAGTATTAGCATCCGTTGCCCATCCGCACACCCCGCTGTGTTATACTAATATTCAGTTTTCTATATATATATTTTCGACTTTCTGTGCACACTCTTCAGTCTATTTCAGTCTGTCATTTGTCTTACTTGAGCTGCCTCTTGTCTACCTGTCTGCTACCCACAGCGCCCAGCCCCCACCCCGCCCTCTGCTAAGCTGTCTGCGCCTTCATGGCTTTTAAATGACACATCAAAATTTGAGTGAATGCAGCGCTAATTGCCGCCTCAATTGGTTAGCTTGTGTGTGAGCGTGTGTGTGTGTGTGTGTGTGTTAAAGGGGGGATGCACAGCGTGTATACGAATGAATTTGTGACTCAACGGGTGTGCGAATCAAATGCATTTTATGACCTTGTTGGAGGCCGTTGCTGAACGGTGCTGTTTACTGCGCGCAAGCCAGCCGAGCAGACGCCAGCTGCGTCAGTCGGTCGGGCGCACATACATACGTCAGTTTGTGAGTGCGTGTGTGTGTGCGTGTGCATGCATATGTAAATGCTTAACAGGCAGGCCCCCAAAAGTGCGCCAATCAAAACGGCAAACGCGACTCTCGCCCTCGTATATGTCAATACATATGCATGGCTTTGTGTTATTACGTATACGTGTAGGTGTGTGTGTGTGTGGGTGTGTTTTTTCATCTTTGTTGCCTGCGTACTTGCTTATCGATTATGATTATTGCACAGTTTACAGTTTGATCGATTTACGAGAAAATTGATTAACGTGAATTGCAGTAATCGCAGCGCTGCTTTTGTACATGTGCACATGTATTTGTTGGCAACTTAATAGCCATGTTAATTGTTTTAATGTGTGTTTTTTTTTCGCAATTCTATTTTTACCCCTCGTCTGTCTGTTTGGCAGGTCTCGTGACGCGGGGCCACAGCTCAAAATTGAACACCTGTGCTTGCTTTTCAGCATTCGCCGAAAACCAAAAAAAAAAAAAAATGAGAACAACTCAAAAAAAAAGTACTCGAGACAGCGGCGTTGCCAATTTTTATGTAACCAGTTTTGAAAAAGTACACACACATACACACATGCACACTCACACACGCACAGGCGACATGTACACAGTTAGTTGCTCTTTTCGGCTTGTCAGAGTCTGCCCCCTCCTCGCCCCTCTTTGTCCAACCCAACCGGTTCGTTTAGTCCATCGCACGTGCCTGTCAAAAAGCTCCTGTGGTTTCTTTTTGTTTTATGAGCTTTTACGGCAGCTGCTTGACGTTAAGCATTTTAATTACTTGAGATGGCGCGCATAGTGCAGCTCAGCCCCGCTCAGCGTTACACCGCCTCCCCCCGCTCTCTTCAAATATTCGCCGCAAGTTCGCCCCATGCTGTGTCATCGCGCCTGGCCTTGACACGATCGTCTGTTGATTTTTTCGCTCTCTCGCGCTCTCTCTCTCTCATTGCACATGTCTTCTTCTTCTTTGCTTTGGCGGCATTCCAAATGATTTATGTACCTTAAGAGAGCCAAATGTACAGCTACAACAACAACAAAAAAAGTGACAAATATACCTCGATCTTTGCCCAAATGACGTGGGCGTGAGTGTGCGAGCGAGAGGGTAGACGTATGAATGAGTTGTTGTTTTGTGTTTTGAGGTAGAAAAACATGAGTTTCTTTTTGATATGCGATATTTGCCTTTTCCCTTCTATTGCTCGTTTCGTAATTTCTGTACATTGAAATTTTCTGCAATTTCCTTTTAAAACCCAATATACTTATATATATATACATATACATATACATATATATATATATATATATATACATATGCCTTGATTTATATGAATATAAAAACGAAAACAAATCTTTAAAATTTTGTCTAAAAACGAAATTATCGCAGCTTATGAAATGGTCAAACAAAATGTTGGGTAAAAGGTTATTTACAGCATTGATGAAGGCAACTTTTTATGGCCATTTTGTCGCTGGCGAGGATCAGATCAAGATAATACCCACATTGGAAAGGTAATTGTATAACGATTATTGAATTCACTAACAAAATATTTTTGTTCTTTCTTTTCTTCTTCTTTTTTTCTTGTTTTTTTTTTCTTTTCTTTTCTCTTCCATCCGACTTTTGCTTTGCTCCTGTGCTATGCATACAAAAACAACAAAAACGAAAATATATAAACTGAATAAAAAAAAACAACAACAACAATAAAATATCGACAATCTACACAACTGTACGGTTATCGATAACCTATAACCGATAAACGATGTGCAACGCTTCTTATCTATCGATAACCCATAACCGATAAACGATGTGCAACGCTTCTTGTCTATCGATAACCCATAACCGATAAACGATGTGCTATGCTTCTTCCTTCAAAATCAAACATTACCGTACTGCTATCGATAACTGCTGTTATCGTCAAACTCTGCTATCGATGACTGATTAACTATGTGCTACGCTTCTTGTCTATCGATAACTCTATACGATAAACAAACATTACCGTGTTGTTATCGACAACCTCTGCTATCGATAACCGATTAACGATGTGCTATACTTGCTTTAAAATCAAACACTACCGTACTGTTATCGATCACTTCTGGTACCGATAACATTAACCGATTACCGATGTGCTACGCTTTTTCCTTTAAATAAAACAACAATAAAACATTTTCGTACTGTTATCGATAAACGCTGATATCGATCATCTTATTAACTATGTGTTACGCTTCTTGCTTCCAAATAAAAAATCGACAACCTCTGCTATCGACCTCGCCCGATAAACGCTGTGCTACGCTTCTTCCTTCTCGTGACAATCAACATAACTGCGATGTTATCGATTTACTGAACCGATAAACAATGTGCAACAACCGTTAAACAAAATTACGCTATCGATAAACTTCAATTTAACCCACAATCAACATAACCGTGCTGCTATCGATAACCACAACCGATAAACAAAACAATGTGCAACGCTTCTCCCTTCTCGAAAACATAAACAACAAAAAGCTTTTAAAAGTCGCACGCGCCGTGCTGGGCAGCAAACTGTTTGTGATTCTGATGAAGTCCAGCTTCTACGGGCACTTTGTGGCCGGCGAGAATCGCCACACGATTGTCCCCGCGCTCGAGAGGTGCCCAAATCGTATCTATCCAAACGCTTGTGCTTACTTTTAAACTTATCCATATTTGAACTTGTCCAAACATGAACTACTAATTTAAACTAATGCGACGCTCATTTGTGGCATGTGGCATGTTTGTCAACACTTTTTTTCCCCCGCCCCCTAACCAAATCCCATGCACAAGCACACGCACACAGACAATCGCACACTCGCACACACGCACAGCAACAAATATGTCCCCTCGAACCCCACCCTTCGCTCTCTTCCGCACCCGTTTTAGCCTCTGTGTTTTATTAAGCCGCCTTTCTAATGCTCCATTTTATTTTTTCGCTCTAATCTTTTGCCAACCCGTAAACGCCGCCACAGACTTCGCTCGTTCGGCGTTAAGCCCATCCTTGACTATTCCGTCGAAGAGGATATCAGCCAGGAGGAGGCCGAGAAGCGTGAAGTTGAGTACGTGCCGCAGACTAGATTTTGTCGCAGTTGAAACAACTTTTCATATACGCTCTTTGTCCAATTCTTTTCGCAGATCTTCCGTGTCGAGCACCGGTGATAATGCCCAGGACGCGGGCGCCTTGCCGCAGTATCATGTGGACAAATCGTTTGCCGATCGTCGCTACAAGGTGAGCAGCGCACGCACCTATTTCTATCTGAACGAGGCGACCTGTGAACGCAACATGGAGATATTCATCAAGTGTCTGGAGGCCGTTTCGGGTAAGCTTCACCTCTCTCTGCTCCTCCTCTTGATCATCATCCTCATCATAGATCATTTTGTTGTCCAACAATCTTAACAAAATCAAAAGCATGTGCTGTGCAACCCTGTCCTGCATTCCTGTGCGCCCTGTGCGCCCTGTGCACCCTGTGTTTCCTATTTCCGTTTTATTCAAGCTTAACTTAATCTTGTTTTTGTGGTTTTCTCTTATGCTTTTCTCTTGCCTTTAACTTGTTTGCCTGGAAAGGTTTCATAATTGTACTTTTGTAGCGATTATCTAAATATTGAGGTTAGGTTTGTCCTTTTGAGGTTAGAATTGCAAAGTTTGAGGTTAGACAGAAGAAATTGATGGAAATCAAGTACATTTCAGCTCGCAAAATGTTATATGAAAACAAAGTACAGCTTCGTCCCATTTCCGGCTGTTCTGCCCGCACGTGTTTCATTCCAATGTTCCCCTTAAGCTCGCAAATGCTGAGTTCAATGATATTTTGATGCGTAATTTATTCACATGCCGGAAAATTTGATTCAACGGAATTTATAAGCGCAAATGTGCTTCGGGAACAGGTCGTTAAATGAGTCAGAAACTGGACTGTACAAAATAAAACTTGGCAAAACTTGTTTTGCTTTCGATTTATCTTTGGAATTACAAAGGTTAAACATCTGCGAGATAATGCATTAAATAAGCTGATAAATAAACAATGTAAAACTCTTTTTAGTCGAAGGAAACGTTCATGTGTAGGAAACATAACACCAAATGCGAAATTTTGAATGGACTTATGACTCACAATGTCTTTTAGCTTAGCTCAGGAACAGTCAATAAATGTATTTAAGGGGTATCTAAGCTTCTGGCACGCCGAAAAAATTATCAGCACAATTTCTTGGTTTCTATTAGTTTGTTTTTTGTATACTTGCGATAACTTGATTCAATTAATTATAATTTTGATTAATTTATCTCTCGAATGCATTTTTCTTTCTCACAAAATCAACGACACCGACTCTTCCTCTTCCTCTCTCTCTGATAATCAAATCAACTTATGATTAACATTAAACGCAACTAACAACCAAATCTGGAATATTAAACTAACCTCAAAAAATCAATACGAAACGTTGTGGAATATTGAACTAACCTCAAAAAACATACTGAAACGTTGTGGGATATTGAACTAACCTCAAAACACATTCTGAAACGTTGTGGAATTGAACTAACCTCAAAAAAATCAATGTGAAACGTTGTGGAATTGAACTTACCTCAAAAAATCATACTGAAACGTTGTGGAATATTGAACTAACCTCAAAAAATCAATACGAAACGTTGTGGAATTGAACTAACCTCAAAAAATCATTGAAAACCAAACCCAAATGTGTGTGCGTGCGTGTGTATGTGTGTGTGTGTGTGTGTGTGTGTGTGTGTGTGTGTGTGTGTGTGTGTGTGTGTGTGTGTGTGTGTGTGTGTGTGTGCGTGTGGTTGTGCGTGCGTGTGTGTGTGTTCCTGCGTGTTTGTGTGCGTGTGTGTGTGTGTGTGTGTGTGTGTGTGTGTGTGTGTGTGTGTGTGTGTGTGTATAGACGACGATAGGAAAGAGCCGCGTGCTGCGGCAACGGGTAAGCCGTTTAAATTAACCTTAAATCGAACACACATAAAACAAACAACGTAGATAAAGAAGAAGAAAACTCGGATCCGAAAAACAAAACAAAAAACAAATCTCGTATTTTGCATTTGCTTTGTGTGTTTATTTTATTTAGTTTAAATCGTTGATTTTGTTTGTGCCATTTTTTTTCTTTTTGTAGCACATTTTTTAACAGTGTAAACTATATGTGTTGTGTGTGTGTGTGTGTGTGTCTGCGTGTGTGTGTGTGCTTGTAGTGTATCAATTGCTGTGTAGTTAAAATTGTCTTGAACGTCCTTTGCCACGCCTCGTATTTCTACTTCGCCTTGCATTCATGCTCACTCACTTACCTCTCTCTCAAATGCTTTTCATTTCCGAAAAAAAAAACACCTGATCGATCGTTCAACTTGCCACCTGCCACCTGCCACCTGCCACTTGCCACCTGCAACAGGCGCCACCTTCGGAACTGGCATCACAGCCATCAAATTGACCGCCCTGGGCCGTCCACAGCTGCTGGTGAGTATCCATATCTATATCAGCTGGAGCTGACTAGGTTGGGCTCTGTATTTAATTGCATATTTCACTTTCGTGTTTTTAATAGCTGCAACTATCCGAGGTCATAATGCGCACACGTAAATACATGGAGGCACTTGTCGGCGGGGAGGGCAACGTGCTCACCCATCACAAGACCATCAAGGATCTCGAGAAGTATTATGCCAGCGTTGGCGACAACAAGGATGTACAGCAGTTCTTGCGAAATGTTACATCCGACAAGGAGGGGTGCGTACATCCATTTGCTCTACTCTAATCTTACACCTGCTCCGACTACTTCTACTCCTACTCCTACTCCTAATACTCCTACGACTCCTCCTACTCATACTCCTGCTACTACTCCAATTCATACTCCTAATACTCGTACGACTACTCCTACTCATACTCCTATTCCTACTACTCCTGCTCCTACTCCTACTCCTACTCCTTCTCCTATTCCTATTACTCCTACACCTAGTCTTACTTCGAGTACTCCTACTCCTATTCCTACTCCTTATTCTCCTACTCCAACTCCTAATACTCTCACTCCCAATCCATCTTCTACTACTAATATTCCTACTCCTAATACTCATACTCCTAATACTCCTAGTACTCCTACTCCTACTCCTACTTAGAATAAGATTGTGGTAGATAAGGTGATGGTGAACAGATGTGAGGTTATATTAGCTTGGGTGAGGTGAAGTGGGGCGGCAAAATTTGTAAAAGTTAGGATAGGTTAGGTTATGTAAGGTTACGTTAGGTTAAGTTAGGTTATGTAAGGTTAGGTTAGGTTAGGTTAATTTAGGTTAAGTTAGGTAAGGTTAGGTTAGATTGTTTTGCTTTCGTTTAGTTGAGTGTAGTTAAGTATAGTTTAAATAAGGTAAGGCTACCTAAGGTGGGCTTAGCTTAGTTTAGCTCAGGTGATATATATGTGTTTCTTTCAAGCAAGAAGAGTAACAGACTTATCTATCAATTAATTAAGCATATCAAGTGCAGACCTTAGCCAGACCTTCGATAAAGTAGCTTTCGCACATGAAAATATAATTAAATTGAATTCTGTTCGTTTTTTCTGGCTTCTAGTATACTGCATCTGTTCCCCTGGTCAGGCATTGTGGACGAGGATTCACAGCTGAGCGACACGTTTCGCGTGCCCGATCCGATAACGGGTCAAATGCGTCGACTGATCTCACAAATAGCGCCCAAAGAGGAGGAGATGTTTAGAAACATGATACGTCGTCTAAACACAATTGTCAAGGTAAGCATTGAGAAGAGATAATTGATGGAATATGAATCAATAACTATATTTCACAGACTGCCGCTGAGCTGGACGTGCGCATTATGATTGATGCGGAGCAAACCTATTTCCAGCCAGCGATTTCGCGCATTACGCTGGAGATGATGCGCAAATATAACAAGGAGAAGGCCATAGTATTCAATACCTATCAGTGCTATTTGCGTGAAGCCTACCGCGAGGTGAGCGCCCAGATCCACAAGCTACTCCCGACCGGACTTTATTATTGTTAATCTGACAAACGAACTGTATTCCAGGTGGTCACCGATTTGGAGCAGGCCAAACGGCAGAATTTCTATTTCGGTGCCAAGCTGGTGCGCGGCGCCTATATGGACCAGGAGCGAGCACGCGCCCAGGCGCTGGGCTATGCCGATCCGGTGAATCCCAGCTATGAGGCCACCACGGACATGTATCACAAGACGCTGGCCGAGTGTTTGCGTCGCATCAAGGTAAATATGAAGACAAATGTCACTTTCGAATCGGAATTTAATTTCGGTTTTTGCAGGTGCTGAAGGATTCGGGCGATGATGCACGCAAGATTGGCATCATGGTTGCATCGCATAATGAGGATACCGTCCGTTTTGCCATCGAGAATATGAAATCGATTGGCATTTCGCCGGAGGATAAGGTCATCTGTTTTGGTCAATTGCTGGGCATGTGTGACTACATCACCTTCCCGTTAGGTGAGAGTATCTATGAATAGTTTCCATGCAACACTTTTAGCTCATGCGCCCAATCTTTCGCCTTTTGCAGGTCAGGCCGGCTACTCGGCCTACAAGTATATACCCTATGGACCCGTTGAGGAGGTGCTGCCCTATTTGTCGCGTCGCGCCCAGGAGAACAAGGGCGTATTAAAGAAGATCAAGAAGGAGAAACGATTGCTCGGCAGCGAGATACGCCGTCGTCTCTTCCGCGGGCAGCTCTTCTACAAGCCCAAGGGCAACTATGTCCCCATCTAAGCCGGCTTCGGCTACGGCTTCAGCGTGTTGCGAGTTAGGCCATCCATTATATGTTGTCCGGGCAGAAAGATACACGAATATAGCATAAATTAGACACAGACAGCCTCACAGCGACACAACCTGACAACAACAACAGCAACAACAACAACAGCAACAACAACAGAGGAAATGTCAAATCGACTAAAAAAAGAACACCTCAGACACGCCCGAGCCTACAGAGTTGGATCCCATTCGTGGATTGTGTGTGCGCGCATTTTCTTTTTTTTTTTTTTAATTATTATTGTTTTGTTTATTTGTTTATATTCTAAATGTTCTATCGTTAGATGCGTCCGATTCCCATTTGGAAATCGATTTATATATATATTTATATATATATAGAGAGAGAGAGAAAGAGAGATAGAGAGAGAAAGAGAGAGAGAAAGAGAAAGAGAGAGAGAGAGAAAGCGCGAGAGAGATATTTAAAGATATGCGACGAATATTCACGTAACTGCAGAGCAGCATACAAATAAGATCTAAAGAATGAATAACTTTATAATTTTATAATCAAACTGTTTTATCGCAGTGTGCGCTACTCAAAATATATATATATATATGTATATATATACAGATGTGTGAATATATATATGTGTATATATATATATGTATATGTATAGAGATCGAGAGTTGAAAGAAGCGAACCATAAGCATATTAATTATTTTATCTAATCAACCAGTTGCCTGCATATGTATTTCAATATATTACTCATTAATAATTGTATCTCTTGTTGCAACACTTGTCAAGTTATGCGTGTGTTTTCCCTATATATATATATATATATATATATACATGTGTATATGTATGTATGTATATGTATATGTGTATGTATGTATATATATATGTGAAAACAAGTATGTAATAAAAGCCGTAAACCAAAATATGTTTGTAAAATTCTCTAGCGCGAGTTAAACCAAAAACATAAAGTTAACCAAACCACATTTGTAGCAAAACTTTAAACTAAGAGCACATAATACATATATATATATATATATATGTATGTGTTTATATATATATATATATATACGTGGCTGCATTTTAGACTAGTTTCTTGAGTGAATTCTATTTCAATTGTTGTCAACTGCTGCTGCTTGTTTCCTCGATATGTGTGATCTTATATAATGTTTCCTTAAGCATATAACAACTGTAGCCTAGACCTATATAGATATGATATAGGTCTGGAATGATAGAACGCCTCGGCCTAGTCGCTGCATTTGTTTCATTTCACTGCAAGCATCGATCTATATATGTTGCCGCCCAGGGATTAGCCTAAACCTAAACTGAATGTCTTATTATAATAATTATATAGAAGAAGAAGTAGCAAACATATTCTCAATTGTTATTTTTATTTAGCAAGCAATATACCCCCTCCCTTCCCACTTCCCCGCCTAGTTGGCTAGTTTGTTGTTTTCGGTGTGCCGAACCGAATCGAAAGGTTCTCTTTCTTAGTTCTCTTCTGTCAGATATATATATTCATAGTTATTCAATAGACATTCATATTAATGGTATGTGTGTTAATTCTATATACGAAACTATACATTGCATATGTAATAAACAATAATAAATAATTGAAAAATCAATAATTGTATGAATGTTAACTATTTCAATGACAATAATAAAATGTTAAAAACAACTTTCTTCTTTGCACTCTCAACTACCCCAAATGGACCCAATGTAGGATATAAAGAGATGCTTGAATTGGAAAGGGAGGTACAACAAATGCTTGAGATGGAAAGAAACATTTAGAACATTTATTGATCTGCATCTCGATTGGATGCAGGAACTGGCTGGAACTCTATAATCTATAATCTCTACAAAATATTAAGGAAATCCGACTTCAAAGCAAAGTGTGGAAGCGCAGCGCAGGTAGATCGGCGCTAATTAGGGTATCTGCTAGTCGGGCACTTCCACCTATTGCATGTGGTTTTCTAGAGCGAGATGCCCATGGCCCGCTCGACAATGATGTGCGGCTGATGCATGTGCTCATCATGGTGCGGCTGGCTGAGCACGTCCTCAAAGCAGAGATCCCCCAGGCGACCGGTGAGCACATTCTCCATCAAGTTGCTGGACCGGAGAAAGGGTAACCGGCCCGTTTTGCGTGCAGCGAACCGTTCCATGCCCCGCTTCAAAGGCGGACCCAGGCCGTCACGATTGCGCATAATTTGCATGTTCATGTAAAACTTGTAGTCCTCGTAAAACAATTGCGCGTCCGGCAAACGATGGATGTGCGCCAATTCGCTGAAACAGTTCAGTTCGGTGGGCAGCACAGCCCGGCCGGATGCACACAATACGTTGTGAAACATTTCGTGAAATTTCGGAATCAATATGTTGCCTATACTCGAGAATTGTGATTTGTGAGAAATACTTGACAGTGCATAAAGAGAATTTGTTCATCATATTTTCCGGATCTGGAAATGATTCTCAGCTATGGGATCGACGCCTCAAGCAAGAACAACAGCTTTCACTTAGTCAATCGGAGTTTGAGTTTAATAAAAAGGTACGTGCCATATATATATATATACATATATCAAGAGAGATATATAGATAAGGCTTTCCGACATTGATACGATTCTCAACTTGAAAGAAACTATTACGCTTAAAGATAACCAGGGCTTAAACTAGAACAACTTTTGGCCAAGTGCTGGCTGCCAGAACTATTTGGCTTTACGCCGTTTGGGCGCACCGCGTCTCCTGCCATAGTCCACCTCGCTTACCATGAGGGGATCATTGCTCTGTCGCTGGTAGGCACTTTTGGCGCCCGTTGTTCGCACGGGTTTGGCCGCCTGCGTGTTGGGTCGTGCCAGGGCGACGCGCTTCAGGGCGCTGGGCAGTATGTAGTCGGGCACATGGGAGAGATGCGATTGCACCTTGATGGTGCGGGCGGGCTTGTCGTGCCGCAGCGCCAGCAGATCGCGTTTGTTCTCCTCGAAGAAGCCCTTCAGTTTCTCGCAGTTAAGTATTTCGTTTTTGATCTCCCGTATACGTGTGTCGTGGACAGCGACACGGGTAGCGGCACGCCAGCAATCCTGGGCGCGATACCGGAATGCCTCCACCTCCTCCATTTTGAATTGATAGAGTCTGTAGAGTGTGGAAATGATTCGAATTAGTTAACACAAGTTGTCGTTTGTTGTTTGCCACGTGACTTACTTAATGATGTCCTCGCCGGCGGGCTTTTGCGGCTCGTCCGTCAGGGCGTCGACTGTGAGGTGCGGCTCTTTGCCGAGGGAACAGCGCAATCGCTCCTCCACAGCCTGGTTAACTGGCATCTCCTTGATGCTGACAAAGGACAGCACCGAACCCTTATTATTGCCGCGCGCCGTGCGGCCAGCACGATGTATATACGAGGTGGGATCGCGCGGAAAATCAAAATTGATCACATTATTGACGCCTTGGAAATCGATGCCACGCGAGGCGCTCGACTCGTGATCCCTTTGGGATTTCTCCTTTGTCTTTTGGCCCGACGGCTTCTCCAGCATATGCTCATCGGAGGCGATAATAATGTCATAGATGCCCCGATTAAATTGGCTTATGGTGTGTATACGTATATTCGCCGGCAGCTCCGAATTGAGCACGCACGAACGTATGCCAAACTGTTCCAGAAACAGACGAACCCTGCGGAAAGACAAAAGTGCATCAATTATAGCTGCATTTGATAGCCACAGCTTTTGCGCGAGCAGCAGCTAGCATCAGAGAGAAGATTAGTTCGTGGTCATGCGTGCGCCAATTGTTGCCAATTGCGCAATCCCATTGAAAATTTTGTTTCGTCATCAGCTGGATTAGAGCTCCAGGAGCCAGGAGCTGTTGGCTTTCACTTACTTGTAGCATCGATCCACATTGTTGACGAATATGATGCTCTTGCCCTGGATGAGCGTTAGCTTGAGCAGGGCGCACAATATGGCCGGCTTGTCGTTCTCCTCGGCTAGTATGCGCTGATGGGTTAGCTGATCGAGCGACACCAGATCCGGCTCTTCCAGCTTGAGCGTGACGGCATTGCGCAGGCAGAGGCCCTTCAGACGCGCCACATCGTCTGTTATGGTGGCCGAGACGAGCACCGCCTGGTAAATGGGCGGCAAATGTTTGATCAGCCGCTTGAAGTCCTTCTCATAGCCAAAGGCAAATATCAGATCCGCCTCATCCACCACCAGCGTCTCAACGTGCTGCAAATCAACGATATCCGCATGCGCCAGCAACTTTGAGGGCGTCGCAACGACAATGTCCGGTCGTTCGGCTAGCGCATGCCGTTGTGTGGCCACGTCATTCGAGCTGCCGGAAATGTCCGCCACACGGACAACCTTGCCGCATGATTCGGCAAGCTGTTCGATTACCTGACGCGATTGCCGGCACAGCTCCTTGGTGGGGCAGAGCACCAGGGCGCTGATACACTGTTCGCTAGCGTTCATCTTCGAGTTGAGGATCTTCTGTATGAGCGGCAGCGCATATGTGGCCGTCTTGCCGGAGCCGGTTCGTGCACGCACCACCACATCTTTGCCCTCGAGTAACAGCGGAATGGCCGTCGACTGGATAAGCGTGGGCTGCACCCAGCCGAGCTGCGCAATGGCCTGTTTCGCGGAATTGGCGTTAGATTTGCAAAGTCATATTGTACAAAATGGCTGCGTACGTACTTTGAGTATGCGTTGGTCCAGCTCCAGTTCATGGAACTGCAGCAGTTTCTGTGTTTGGCTCATTTTGAGCGTTAAAACTGTGCAAAATGCGTGCGGCAGCAACACGCGAAGCACATGAAGGCCGTTCAGTGCTGGAAAATGTCAGAGCCAAATATCAACATATCGATATCACAAATCTTCTGTGAACTTGCCTAGTCGATATATAGACTCTGGCGAAAAGCACTAGAAAACACTTTTAAAAAAATACCAAATTGGATTCAGTGTCTTTAAATACAATGATATATAACAAATATACCAATAATAACTCTAGGTTAGTTTTAAAAAATAAGCAAAATGTGATATTTACATTTATATTAAATATATCGATATATTTTTTTCTTTCGAAAATTGTTCAACACTGGCCAGGATAGCGCACGTGCAGGGGCGCCTCGCGTATTTCTCAATTGCTTATAAAAATTGGGCAATTCAAAATGGAGCACGATGATATGAAGAGAGTACGTAAATGGTATTAGGTAGTCGAAATATTCACACGATGGATTAAACACTTACAGGTGATACGACTGAAAGTGGAGAACGGCGTGGTTAAAGATGAAAAGAAGATAGTTCGCCAATTTCACAGGCAATGCAAAACTGAATTTCTGGAAGAGAACGAATATGCGGCTATCGAGGCGGATCGGTTCTCGACAGAATGCAGCGAGCCCATACAACACTTTGATCCGGCAATACACGATGCCTGGATAATGCAATGCCCCAAGGGCATCGATATCGATGCATTGGCCAACAAGCGAATCAAGATGCCCGGCCGTCGTTACGTGGGCGACATCCAGGTGCGGACCACCCACTACGAGCACCCGTTGACAAATTCCGTTGGCTATGCCAGCAGCAAGGGCAAATATGCGGTTCGATTGCTGCCACTGGTCGGCCATGTGGTTGTCAGTCGCCGTTTGAATATGGAAAGACCTGGCAACGGCGACGGCGAGGGCGAAGCTACAAAATTTCCAAAAGCCTGTGGACCTCCGAAATTTCGATTGCCTGTACGTCATCCGTTCTTTGGTCGGGACTACAAGACGCGCATTGACATCGACAAGAAAACGGCGAAGAAGCTGCGTAATGCGGATAAACAGTGCACCGAAGCGAAAGAGAAATTGAGCACAACTAGCAATTTCTATAAGATACGCCGGAAATTGCTGAGCACCACGCAGACGCTGGCCCAAAAGGAGCACGATGTCCGGCAATCGGTGCTGACGGGCGTGGCGCCCAAATTCATGCAGGATAACGCGCATCCCGATTATGTCGAACTGATGGACAGCGACGAGGAGATAACCCAAATCGAGCAGCCCGTCAAGAAGAAGTCCAACAAGCACAAAGTCAACGGCGACGTTGAAATTAAAGTAGAAAATGGAGATGGAGATGGAAATGTGGTGGCAAGGCAGAAGAAAAAGAAAAAACTGGAGGCCAATGGCAGTTTGCCGCTGAACAGTCCAAAAAAGAGGAAGGTCTAAAGCACGCTAGAGACTACATAAATCATAAACTCTCGTTTTAGCTATGTATTATGTACATAAATCTTTTTTAAATATATGTAACAAGAAATATTTTTTGATTTTCTATTTGGCCGTTGCATTGCATTTGCAATGTGAGAATGGTTGATTGAGAAGAGGCAGCAGCATGTTCGCTGCTTATCGATATCCGATTGTATGTCCACATTGAAATAATCGATTCGTTGTGTGTCAACACTACTTTGGCAGCTAACAGGCCAAATTGTTTAAGGTTTATCAAACATTTCAAAAAGGCAGTGTCGAACAGCAAAATAGAAAAAAATTCAAAATTAACAATTCTTACAGGACGCGTCGCAATTAACGGTATGCACTTGCATGAATTAAACG
This sequence comes from Drosophila kanekoi, assembly GCA_037075305.1. Classification (NCBI taxonomy): domain Eukaryota; kingdom Metazoa; phylum Arthropoda; class Insecta; order Diptera; family Drosophilidae; genus Drosophila; species Drosophila kanekoi. The sequence continues at coordinate 1,432,757 of JBAMCE010000043.1, read as the reverse complement.
AATATGTTAATTGAAATAATTGCATTTACAGGTCTACGAATCAAAATGGCATTGGCTGGTTACATACGCGAGGGCCTCAATGTGGCAATCATCATGGGCGCCGGCGATATGATCGCCCAGATGGCCATCGAGAAGAGAGACTTCCAAAATTGGAATGTCGGCCGTACGGCACGCTTCAGTGCACTGGGCCTGGTCTTTGTCGGTCCCACGTTGCGCAAATGGTACGGCACGCTGGACACGTTGATAGCCAAGGAGCAGCCGACAGTGCAGCGCGGCATCAAGAAAATGTTAATCGATCAGTGCTGTTTTGCGCCCCCATTTACATTGCTTGTGACGTATTTGGTTCCGTATGTGAATGGCGAGAAGCATGATACAATTGTTAAACGGATAAAAGAGAACTATATTACGATACTGAAGGGAAGCTATATGGTGTGGCCATTGGCGCAAACAATTAATTTCACATTAATTCCCGTGCAGTATCAAGTGATCTTTGTGCAAATGATTGCCCTCTTTTGGAATTGTTTTTTGTCCTTAATACTAAACAAATGATAAGATAGACAATGAAGTCGTAGTTCTACAGAGACGTAAATAGTGTGGTAAACTAAAATAGACTGAATGTTAATGAAATTAGCAACTGCCTTCAACTCGAAAAAGTACACTCATCAAAATGTGCAACAGATTTTTTTTTACAAACTGTTAAGTTAAATTTCTCGGGGGTACGGATGACTTTTTGAAAATGGGCGCAAATCAGCTGTTCGAATGTCATTCACGTGTTCACGTTGCGCTGACATTCACTGACTATCGATACAAAATACTAGTTTAGTTAGTAAAAATACTTGTTAATCGATAAGAGCTACGTTTAGCAGATGGGCAGCTGCGCGCGTTCAATTGCAATTTGTGCTTAAATTAGTCATAATTAAAGTACAACATGAGCCATACACGTGAGATATTGACATTTCAGTTTGGTACCTATGCCAACTATGTGGGCGCACACTTCTGGAACCAACAGGTAAGCAACAATACCAAATATCACGAACAATCGGTCAACATTTTCACTGCGTCATGCGTCCATTTTAGGAGGCAAACTTTGTGTACGATCAGGAAAACGGCGGCAATGTGGCCGAGGAGCAGTTGCCCCATAATGACATACTCTACAGAGAGGGCCGGAATGATCAGAAACAAACGACTTATACGCCGCGCCTGCTCACCGTAGATCTTGTCGGCACGCTGGGCCATCTGCCCGTTGTGGGCGAGCTCTACGGCAATTATCTGCAGTTGGCGGATGAACAAAACGCTGATGAAATCCAGAAAGTCAAAGAACTGGCCGAACAGAATAAGCTGTCCACGCACGGTGAGCTGGATGTACGCAAGCAGCCAGCTGCCCAATTGTCCGAATATCAGCAAGATTTGCTAAAGGGCACCGTTAATACGCTGGATAAAGACTACAATTTGGCCGGGACCTGCAACAGCTGGGCAGATTATCTGTATGCACGTTATCATCCACGCTCGTTTAATATGCTGCACGGTCTGGTGCGTCAGCCGGATGTCCAGGTGCTGGGCACACATGCCGCCGGCGTGGAACTGTGGCAATCGGTGTCCTTTAACGAGGACTTTTGCGATCGCATACGCATGTACTCCGAAGAATGCGACGGACTGCAGGGCTTCCAGCTGCTCTTTGACATCGATGATGGCTTCAGCGGACTGGCCAGCAAGTGCCTGGAGCACTTGAATGATGAATACAGCCGCGCCAGCTTTGTTCTGCCGCTGCACTATCCACGCAACATCGCCTATACCCAAGCAGGTGGGCTATATTTACGCTTTTCTCTATAATCTCCAGTCTGATTTAATCTTTGCTTGTGTGCTTTGCAGATCCACGCACCGCCCACAGCATTCGTGTGGCGAACAGCGTGCTCAGCTATTATCATCTCAGCGAGCAGGCGAGTATGTTTACGCCGCTGTCCACGCTGGAGACGATTTGGCGCAATAATACACTGCAGTCGCGCCGGCTACCCGGTCTGCACTGGCAGCCGGACAACCTGTATCAGAGCTCTGCCGTGCTGGCGGCATATTTGGACACAGTTACGCTCGGCTATCGTCTGCGCCAGACGCCCGAAACACTGTTGCGCTTCTGCGATCGCGTCTCTCCCTCTGGCCGCAAAATGACCGCGGCTGCATTGGCTCTGCCCTTGGGCATGCAGCTAGAACAGGATCTCATTGATTATTTGGACCAGGCTGCGAGTGTTCCGCTGTTCACACAGCTCACGCCTGGCTGTGAGCCGGGCAACTCGCATATTGTGCAGTCGATTGTTGCGCGAGGCATACCCCATGCACGGCTCAAGCGTCCGTTAGAGCTGGCCGGGCCACAACTGCGCATGTCCGCCTATAAATGCGACAGCGTCTCCCAGATGTTCCAATTGTATTATCAGTGTGCCTATCATGGCAGTGTGACGCATGCGGCCGCCACGCCGCTGCCACTGAAGACGCAGCTGCCGTTTCCCTACGAAATCTTCGAGACACGCGTTGCCGCCGACGGCTATATGCTGCCCGGTGAGGCGCAGCGTGAGCCGAAGACACGTGTGGCCAGCGCACCAGCCTTGGCTGCGATACAGAACTCCAGCAAGCTGGGTGAGCATCTGGATGCGTTGCACGCTCAAACGCATCGCGTTCAGGTGGCCAAATTGCAGGGTTATTCTCAGTCGGGCTTCGAGCGGGATGAGTACGAAACGGCGGTCGATAAGCTGCTCGAGTTTCGTGACAATTACGAAGATTCCCAATACCTCTAAGGCGCGAATCTTCAACTGTGATAGACAGGCTCACATCCCACACATTCACACACACATCAAAATAAACACATTATTAACAGGATGCGTTCCTGGATTCGCATAGACCCAAATATTAGCACACACAAATAACATGTTAACAGGTAAATTTATTAAATATTTTCATATGTCTGTTAGCTGTTATAGAACTTTTAGTGTGCCATTAACAGTCGCTGTTAACAACATGTTAATTAACATTGTTAATGCTGTGATTCCAACTGTCACATGTGATAGAAATGTACCAAAAAGTGGTATATTTTTTAGAACACTTTACATTAACAGTCGCTGTAAATAACATGTTTATGCTGTGATTCCAACTGTCACATGTGATAGAAATGTACCAAAAATGGTACTTTATATATTTATTTACCAATATATACGAATTGGTACTTCTTATGCCCTTGTGAAGGGAATAACGCATTAAAGGAGACATTTTCGACTCCATAAAGTATATATATAGTCGAAATCAGCATCAACAGCAGAGTTGATGTAGGTCATGTCCTCCTGTTCGTCCGTCTGTCTGTCTGTCTGTCTGTTTCTATAGGAACTACTCTCCCAGTTTTAAAGCTATTGTCTTGAAACTTTGCATAGGTCCGTTGTTCTGTTATGGGCCTTATATATGTCGGAGCCGGACGAATAGGACCATAATATCATATAGCTGTAGTAGGAACAATCGGTTGAAAATTTAGTTCTTATATGGAAAACTTTTTGTTTTTCAAGATATCTCGTTCAAACTCTGCAATTAATAGCTTTACCGTGCGCCATGTATGTGTGTAAAATTATATTAATATCGGATAACTATATCATATAGCTGTAGTAGAAAAAATCGGTTAAAAATTTAGTTCTTGTATTGGCAACTTTCTTGTTTTTCAAGATATCTGAATCAATCTCGGCACATAATAGGCACTACTATGTGCCTTAAATAAAAATGTGTCCGAATTCGCGCTATAATTTCAATTTAGTTCAATTTTCCGGATTTCTTTTCCCATGGACATGTTAAAAAACTGAATTTCTTTGCTGCTCGGGGTCAAAAGAGCGAATAAGTACGGTTGGCTTGAGGGAAAAAAACTGTCGGCTGGTTGAAGGAGATACGAGCCAAAGGGAGCTGTGATTGTAGACGGCGAGGTTTCCATTAGCTTTTAGCGAACCGCCCCAATGCAATGTCCGGCTTTTTGTTCTGGTCGCTGCGAGTCAAAGGGTTAACCTGAATGGGCGCACTTCGTCCTGTCGCTTCATTTGATTGACAGCAGCTGGCGTAAATGGGGGGCTGGCTCAGTATATTACGGGCAAGTTGCAATTTTTAGGTGAAAAGCTACTTGAAAAAGAAACTTGTTCCCGGCAAGACCGGGTAATATCCGCTAAAAGCTTATATTAACTTGACATAGTTAGTTAGCTTGCATAGTTCAACGAAATATCTGAAAACTGAAAATGTTTTCAGCTCCAAGACAAATGTCAGGCAAATGAATGTATTCCTTGCCCAGCTCGAGCGATAACATTTGAAAGTTCATCCAAATGCTTCAACTATTCGAATCATTTGCACTTGAAACTGAAAAAAGCTTTTGAAATGTTTATGTTGAAAGTAATTTCAATTTGTACACAAGTAACAAATAGAAGGAATGTGATTGAAATGAGTAGAAAAATATCGAAGCTCTTGAAACATTTGATATACATTCGATTAACATTCGAAAGACTCGCTTGCATTTGACTGCTCCAAATGCAAGTATTCGTTTGATTCGTTTGAGCGAGTAGCTCGAGTTCGTTACATTCGTTGAGCAGCGAGTGATTTCTTGTTCCCAATTTCACTCTCTTGAGTTGTTAATGAAGGGAAAAGTATTTCAAATGTTGAAACTATCTTAAGGATAACAGATACAGGATATTTATAACATTATATATATATAGATTTTTATTCGTTAGTTTCTTTTCGAGCGAGTATGTGCTACTCGTTTGGTATTCATTCCAAGTTGAGTTCACGACAGCTGCCAATGCTACCCCTTTGCCTGTGCTGTGTACAGGGTAGCTAAAGGATTTGCTTTGTGGCGCTGAGGGCCTGATTTAAAGAGGCGTCAATTGATTTCACGGCAAAAATCTTTTGTATAGCTGCAAATTTTCAGGGATTTTTTTTTTTTTTTGTTGGTGCCCAGCTCTTTGAACTTTGACTACGTGCGCGCGGCTATTCAAGCCTTTTATTTTTGTTTTTGTCAAGAGCGGAAGGTTTTTCTCTCTTTTTTTTTTTGGTTAGGTTTTTGGGCAATTCGAACTTTTCGTTAGCCTAATTTATATGAAAATTTATTGGCAATAAAGCGGCCGTAATTGAAATCTCAACGAATGTAAATCACAATTTTATGGTCTAACAAAGATGAAGCGCCGCAGCCGAGCCGATATCCGTTAAAGGGCCGGACCATGTTCTGGATGCACAGCCCAGCAATATGATGAGGTTAATAATTCTCCTGCTTAAAAGGGGTTCAAGCTGGGTTCAAGCGAGCGCTGACCCTTTTGCCACATTGTTGTGCAAATTAAATTTCAATTTGATTGGCACACAATTCCTTGAGCTAACTCCCACTCTCCCTCTCCCTAGCTCTCTCTCTCTCTCTCTCTCTCTCTCTCTCTCTCTCTCTCTCTCTCTCTCTCTCTCTCTCTGTCGCTTTCGCTCTCTCTCTTGCAGGGGGCGGCAACAAGGTCTCGGGTCAAACCTTGATATTAAAATTATGCCAACGTCTTTAATGGAAGTTGTGCTTCGCATTTTAAATTGAATTGCATTTATTTATATATGTTTGCACATTTTTCTCTCCTCCTTACTTTTATTACTTTTTTGTTTGTTTGTTAATTTCATTCGTTTAATTTCGTTTACGTATAAGGTAAACTGAAGCCAGCTGCATTAATATGCAGCACAGTCTCTCGCTTTCAAATAGAATCCTGTGCCTGAGCCTGCGCCTGTGCCTGCAGCTGCCAAGCACTTGAAATATTATCTTTCAATTGCACTTTGTTGATGTTGTGGCCGTTAATACCCTGTAAACAACGAATAGTGATTTAGAGGGTATTTACTCAACTTGTGGAATTGAGGTTGCGAAAAGGCTTTCGACCTATTGCAGGTTAAGTTCTTATCGATAACTATCTACCTTTCGATTAACTCGATTAGTGTTGATAAACAACACTGGCTTTTAAAGTCCATCTCTCGTGCATAAAGTACATTTGTTTGTGTGTATATGAGTGAAAAAGTGAGTCGGGCAATTTAAAGCTAAATCTAGGGTATCTGCGAGTCGATCATATTGCACAGTAGTTATTATTGTATGGTCAGATCTGAGGTAAGCGTAATTTCGAAGAGTCGATTTGAAGCTGAATCCAGTGTATCTGCTAATCGATCATATTGCTTCTTAACAATGTTCAGCATGTGTTATAATCGTGTGTGATCTAAGGTTCTAGAAATAGGTTGCAATTATGATTATTATTATTGTTATTGCATGTAACGGGCAAAAGTATATAAGAATGAAGATGTTTATGTTTGCCTATCATCAATAACCGAGTTTGTCTAAGTGCTGGGCACTAACAATGTATCACGCACGATTTTTCTGATCATGGTAGGGTAGGCAACACCTGACGTGGTCGGGTAGCTGCTCTCACATCAGCAAAGCATTGCAACAACAACAACAACAGCTACTGATTCTATATGATCAACATACAAGAAGAAGAATAGAAGAATAGTTTGCTTCGACTATCGATTGTGACTATCGCTTCTTTGACTATCGATTCCTTGACTATCGATTCTTTGACCGTCAATTCTTTGACTATTTATTCCTTGTCTATCGCTTCATTGACTATCGATTCTTTGACTATGAATTCTTTGACCTTCGATTCCTTGACTATCGATTCTTTGACTATCGATTCATTGTCTATCGTTTCTTTGACTATCGATTCTTTGTCTATCGATTCTGTGACTACGGATTCTTTGGCAATTCGATTCTTTGAACTTCGATTCTTTGACTATCGAGTTTCTCTCTATCGTTTTTTTGACTATCGATTCTTTGACCTTCAATTCTTTGACTAGCGATCCCTTGACTATTTATTCTTTTCATATCGATTCTTTGACTACCGATCATTCCTAGAGATATAACTTGGATACAATTGAACCCGAGCTATAAACAGCACAATGAGTTTGATATATGTATATATACGCAGCACAGCATCTCCGTTTCCCACCTTGTATGCAACAGTATAGTTATCGATAACTTATTCAATGTATATGAAATCGATCAAGTTCGATAACGATATGGATATCCTATCTAGCTCGTGGTAGATACGTCAAATATAGTATAATTGTCCTCGTATATCACAGTTTCACTTATTCGATACTTTGCTCCCGAAAAACTTGATGTATTTACACTTGGAGATATGTGTACAAATAGTACAGCTCGTCGCTGGGCTCAGGGTATCTTCTAATCAGGTATTCCCGACTATTGTCTATTGTGCTTGCCAAATAAAAGATCATTATGCTTCGTGAAGGTTTAAACAGAACTCGATTTCTGTCAGATGCTCGAGAGGTGTTCACATCGTTTCTCTTGGCGTCGAAATTTCGAGGTTATGTGATCATTTGTGCAGCCTATTGTGAACTTATTGCTTCTATTGTCATTGTGATTCATTGTGGTTCATGTGGTCTTAAGTCTAGACCTGGCTACGCTCGGTTTTTATCGAAATACCAAAACCTGACGTCAATTTACACAAGCTGGCTTGGGTCAGCAATTGAAACAGCTGTACGGCCGCACGGGAAATTTTCCGGAGCAATTGCTATATAAGCGGCCCCGCTGCCTGAGTTGGGCATAAGTCAGCTTTGGAATCGACTAAGAAGAAATTCACTAAAATGCGCGCCTTGATCCTGATAACTCTGGTTGCCCTCGTGGCCGTCGCAGCCGCCCAGGGACCCCGTGGCCCCAGACGTGATGATGGCGGTCGTCCAGGTGGTCCGCCCGGTGGTCGTCCAGGAGGTCCGCCCGGTGGTCGTCCAGGTGGTCCGCCCGGCGGTCGTCCAGGTGGCCCGCCCGGTGGTCGTCCAGGTGGCCCGCCCGGCGGCTGGGGACCATCCAACTCGACATCCACAACCAGCACAACGGCAGCCCCGAGCGACGACAGCAGCAGCAGCAGCAGCAGCAGCACCACGGAAGCTTCTACCGAGATCTCCACGGAGGATTCCACGGCTTCTTCTTAGTTTCTGTTCCTGCAACAGTTTCTCTGGATTCTTTTCGTCAGCTCTACTTCGGCTCCTTGAGTTAATCTGTTTCATGCACACGCACACAAAAAAATTCAATATTTTATGATTAAAGAACATTTATATCAGATCACAGCTGAATCGTTTTATTGGAAATGTCTCAAAACTTTGAACAAATCGTATTTTGAGCGAAGTGCAAGGAACATTTTCTTACATTCTCAGAAAATTGGTTCAGTGCAAAGAATTTTGACACACTTTGCCTTAAGATCGTACGAAAAGGTTGAACAAGGTTGTTTTTGAAAGTGGAAGGTGTTTCGAATATCGTTGTGGAGGGCATTATAATTTTGTCCTGAAACGTGTAACGCTTAGAAGGAGCTCTCTACGACCCCATAAGGATAATATATTCTAGATCTGCTTCAATAGTCGAGTTAAGTCCAAGTAAATATCGTTCATGTCCGTCCGTCTGTCCGTTTATCTGACTATCTAATTCTTTGCGAATAGCTCCGTCTTTCTGCTGCACACAGTGCCCGGATCGGGCCTCTTTATCATATAGCTGGAACTATCGGCCAATAATGAGTTCTTGTCCGTCTATCAAAATGTCCCGAGCAAGCTCGGCATTTACTTAGTATTTAAACTTTACTGGTTATATATGCGCAGAGTCTTGTCAAGATCGCGCTAAAGAAAGAATCGGTCGGGGATGAAAAATGAGAATTTGTATAGCAACATAATCTCCACAAGCTTCACTATTCTCACGTATCTGTAAGCCCGTAAGGCAGAGTATTTAAACATCAGCATCCCGTAGATAATCTTACTCTCCGGATGAATGAAGTTATGCCAGATTATTCAGGCCTTAGCTATGTCAATGTGATCCCATGAAAACTCAGTTTTCAACCGCGGCTTGTCGAGCGTAAGAACTATCGATATGGATCGATAAGTAATCGATATGTTTAATTCTCAATATCAAGGCTAAAAGTAATCGATATGCAGTGATAAATCCGAGAAAAGGCTTCGTCTAACTTTGAGGCTAATAAGGTGTAACATTAATGCAGCTTTTGGCTAAATTAAGCTGTTGGAAATTAATCAAAGCACGCGCTAAGCGTTAAGCAATTAGCGTCGCGAACGCATTTAAGTGGGAAACCGAATTGAAGCCGGAACTGGAACTGGAACTAGAGTTGGAGTTGGAGTTGGAGTTGAAGCTCGAGCTGAAGCTAAAGTCCTGGAGTCCTGGCGTTCTGGAGTCCTGGCGTTCTGGAACTTGGGCACTTTTTGCCATTTAACACGTAATAACAATTACAAATGCGCACTCCACAAATCAAGTGAACGAAGGAGCAGCCGGAACAGCCGGAGCAGCCGGCTCCACGGGCTAGACTATCCGTAACAGGCAGCTAATTACAATTCAGGACGCGTTGCACTCGAAAGTTGTTGCTCATTCAACACTCGAAGTGAGTGCGAGAACGCGGGCGCAGATCAAAGTAACAATTTCCCCAAGTCCAGGCACAGGCCCAGGCTCAGGCCCAGGCCCAGGGAGTTGCTACCTTCCCCTTGTAATTAAATTATGTGCCAAGTGACGTAGTCGTCGACGGAGTTCCAGGCGAAGGGGGATTATGGCAGGGGGGCAGTTCTCGCTGGGAAGCAGAGAAAGTGGTTGGGGTTTTCTTGCGCCCATCGGAGATGTTGTGGCAAATTAAGTTTGCTTTTGTTCTAGATTAAAAAGGCATTGAAATGTCGACAAGGACGACAGAAGGGACAAGAAGCAGCGAGTCGGAAGCTAGAGAGAGAGAGAGAGAGAGAGAGAGAGAGAGAGAGAGAGAGACGTCGGAAGAAGGGAACTGCGCTGCGGTGTAAGCAACAGTTAAAATGACGCCTTCGGCCAAATGAAGTTAACTTGGTTAAGTTTGTTTTGCTTTCGGCCATACAACAAATGGCATCGGTTCGCTTCGGTTCCAACAAGTTGTAAAATCAAATGGAAAATCGAATCAATAGACCTCAATGAAGTCCGCGCTGACCAGCTTGATGGGAACAAGAGCTTGTATGTATGTATGTACATGACATGTGAATTGTTCCCAAAATGTCTGTTTTCAACTGTTTCCCAGTCTTGCCCACGGCAAGTCTTCAAAATATATAGCCAAAAGTCGATATCAACAGTTTTCCCAATCAACAGTTTGAATCCGAACGAAATGTAAGCAAATTCATCTTCCTACATCTGTTTTCCGCCAATTTTCCACAGTTTCGGGTGGAATTGCCAGAATCGCTGGAACACAAATTCATAAAGCTCCCATTTGGGGCTTTGAGAAAGAAGTTTAAGTTCGCCAAATAGATATTATGAAACGAAAAGTATGAAACATTTATGGGAAGCAAAAAAGAACAAACGTTTTTCGCGTTTTTTCCACTTCCACACGTGGAATATATTCCCATATTGTAAGCCAAATCATGCGCACTTTAAAAGCAAACTCTGTATTCGTTTTCCAGCACTGAAAAGTGGCATAAATTGAATAAATTGTTTCATGTATGCATATTTATTAGTTTGAACTAGTTCCGGGCCCCTTTCATGAGTTAGTTCCGGTTCCTAACCTCAATTTGTGCTGGCAAATTGTCAAAAGCTGCAACAACAGCCAAATAAATAAGGTTTCATTTGTGAATAACTGGCACAACAGTTGGCCCGACCAACTAACTATAATAATTCCTCGCCCCCTTTTCGGTAAACAAGACAAAGCCGAAAGTCAGCCCAAATTGACACTTAACCCGAAGCCAAAAAGACGAGATAAACTTGTCTGATAATAGATTTAATGTGCCTAATTCAGCTAATTTTGGCTTTTCCGTTTTGGGCAAAAATAATTAACACACGCATGTTAGCTGCAAATGTTATTACGCCCCTCCACGCCCCCCTCCTACTATCGACAACCCTGGCTAAACCCCTCCTGACAGTTACATTTGGTCTTTTATGGGAATGGGGAAGGGAAAGGGGAAGGGAATGGGGAAGGGAATGGGGAAGGGAATGGGGAAGGGAATGGGAATGGGGAGTGGGGAATGGGGAAGGGAATGGGAATTGTTGGCAAACAGGATTTTTGGCAATGTTTTTCTTGTTATAATACCCTACAAATGGATGTTATGCTTAGTTTGTGCTCTTTATCAATTGCTAAAAAAAAGTTGAAGATGATTTCAACAATTGGTATAAAGATTTTAGAAGCTACTTTTACAAGAAGACAAAGATGTTTTACATCAAATTCATATCTAGCATTATTTTCTGTTAAATCTTTTATAGATTTAATTGTGAAAGAATTTTTATTTCTTTATAAGTATATTCAAAAGTTGGCTTGTTCTTCTATTCATTCTATTTTGATACCCTGAACCCTTTGAAAATGGGTAAAAAGGTATAAAGGGCTTGTGCAAATGTATGTAACTGGCAGAAGGAAGCATCTCCGAGCCCATAAAGTATATATATTCTTGATCAGCATCAACAGACGAGTCGGTCTAGTCATGTCCGTCCGTCCGTCTGTCCGTCCGTATGTATGAACGCAAGGATCTCAGCACCTATAAGAGCTAGAGACATGAAAGAGACTATAGCTAGAGACTCCTCCTATTGCCCACGCAGATCAAGTTCATTTCCGATAGTCGATAACTTGCATCGTTTCCAAGCAATCGATAAACATCGATATCGACATCCTGTTTGAGAGCTAGACTCAGCAAGCCTGACGTGTAGCTTCTAGAATAGTTTATACATCTGCATTTGGTGTTGGAAGAAGAGGGTACAGGGTATCCCCTAGTCGGGAGCTCCCGACTCGAACCTCTTGCTTGTGTTGTGCTTGTTTCTGTTTTTGTCGTTGTTCTTGGTCAATATCAAAACAAGTGGAGGCCAAGAGGATAGCTACACACACACACACACACACACACACACACACATAGATATCTGTGTTTGTATTGCTAAGCCCATAATCTTGTTGTTTTATAACTTTTAATACCTATAATCCTTTCGTTCGTTGTTGTTGTCCTGTTTCCTGTTTCGTTGAGGTTTCATTTTGTCGCCACAGCATTTGGCCAGCTTGTGTTAGCCGGGCTAGTTGTTTCTGTTGTTGGGTGTGCTCCAACAAGTTGGTTAACATGTTGTTTGTCGGAAATTGACCAAATAAAATTAAATAGTAAACAATTTTCCAGCACACAATTCGGGGCCCAGCGGCCGGAGGGCCCACAATAGATGTTGGCTAAATTTCCAATTATCTGCACAATACAATCAACCAATAATGCACATTCACTCACAGCTGTGTGTGTGTGTTCGGGTGTGTTTGTGCGTGTGTGTGTGTGTGTGTGTGGGCGTGGCAATGCTACTTAACTATGTTGCAGGCGCAAGGACTTTGGAAAGAGTTGCTCAAAAGTTTTGACAGCGCGTGTTATGTATAAACTAATTGGAGTCTAATTAGAAGCTCATGATTAAGAAATAGTTAAACAGATCAACACAATTAGACAATTAGACAATTAGTTACACATACATTAGATGAATACATATATGTATGTACATGTATTTGCGCATTCATCGAATATAAGTTTATATGTATATTGCATATGTATGCTTATACTTCCTTTGCAAGTACATAGATACAAATGAAGAGATGATATGCGTCTCTTTATGTGTATAAAAGATTGCCAGACTTCCTTTAAATCTATAACTGAGTCCTGCAATACTTAAGCTCTTGACCTTGCCAACTTTCCACTTCCAAGCACAATGGATCGCTTGATATATCAATAAAAATACGAAATGAATTTTGGGGGATTTTTCCATTCAACACATTCGGCGTAACATTAGTTTACCCACGAAACACGTCATCAGTTGAACAGCTGTGCCGGATACTTTCCATTTGGGTATATAAGACGCGGTGTTATGTGGAAGGGGCATCAAAGAGTTTCATTACTGGAAATAATACAAAATGCGCGCTTCCATCTTGATTGTTCTGCTCGTCTTGGTCGCTGTGGCGGCTGCTAAACGTCCTGGAGGAAGTCAAGGAGGTCAAGGGGGTCCTGGCGGTCCCCAAGGAGGTCCCCAAGGAGGTCCCCAAGGAGGTCCCCAAGGAGGTCCCCAAGGAGGTCCCCAAGGTGGTCCTCAGGGTGGTCCTCAAGGTGGTCCTCAAGGTGGTCCTCAAGGTGGTCCCCAAGGAGGTCCCCAAGGAGGTCCCCAAGGAGGTCCTCAAGGTGGTCCTCAAAGTGGTCCTTCCAACTCCACGTCTACAACGGAAGCTGGCGATGTTTCCAGCACAACAGAAGCTGATGCTGAGACTTCTACAGACGCAACTATAGCATCCAAATAGTTGGAAGATCCCTGAACTTTTTATATATATGTACATATTATTGAAATAAAAATCAGCTATAAGCCCAAAACCTCCAAACAGATATCATTATGTGCTTTATATAGAAAGTCAAACCTATGAATGAATGTTGTACACAAAAGTTCAAGGATTATACTCAATTTTTTAGATGACATGAGTCTGGTCTGCAAGGAAAATGTGAAAGCTTTGATCTCATTTGATATCTATATTTGGTGTGATGATCTCTACTTCTTCAAGATCAGCTTCTAGGGTTAGAGTAAGAAAGCTTAAAATGGCAAGCAAAAATTTAATTACAAGATTCTTTCAATCAATATTGAACCATTTTTAAAGCGTTAAGTAAAAGCTTAAAGCTTTAAAAGCTTTCATATAGATTCTTTTTTAATTTCCCATTCAATGGACTTTAAGCTAATATTCAAAATGGACGAGCTTAACACAATCAGGGAAATTCGATTTGGAAAATCTAAATCTAAGGTTTTAAGTTACAACCACAAATCTTTCAAATTAGTTTTCAAAGCTCCGCATAAGGAAATGCTGAAATTGAATAGGAAGATAAGCAATAAAGTTTTATGACAACTTTGTGCATAAATTTTCCACACTTTCGGCCAAAAAAAAGGAAGAAAGGGCAACCGACATAGGTTAGACTTTATATAAAACAAAAGTTTACGGTGTGCAGATGATATTTATTTTAATTTAAATGATATATACATATATACAATAAGTTTGCGGATCTTCCAACTATTCGGATGCTGTGGTGGCATCCGTAGAAGCCTCAGCATCAGCTTCTGTTGTGCTGGAAACATCGCCAGCTTCCGTTGTAGATGTGGAGTTGGAAGGACCTCCTTGAGGACCTCCTTGGGGACCTCCTTGGGGACCTCCTTGGGGACCTCCTTGAGGACCTCCTTGAGGACCTCCTTGGGGACCTCCTTGGGGACCTCCTTCGGGATCTCCTTGAGGACCTCCTTGGGGACCTCCTTGGGGACCTCCTTGGGGACCGCCCTGTGCACCGCCAGGACCTCCTTGACCTCCTTGACTTCCTCCAGGACGCTTGGCAGCGGCCACAGCGACCAAGACGAGCAGAACAATCAAGATGGAAGCGCGCATTTTGTATTATTTCCAGTAATGAAACTCTTTGATGCCTTTTCCACATAACAACGGGTCTTATATACCCAAATGGAAAGTATCCGGCACAGCTGTTCAATTGATGACGTGTTTCGTGGGTAAACTAATGTTACGCCGAATGTGTTGAATGGAAAAATCCCCCAAAATTCATTGGTTCTGTTGACACATTGTGCTTGGGAATGAAAGTTTAGCAAGGTCAAGAGCTAAAGTATTGCACTGCCCTTGGCATGAGCTAAAACTTATGTGAGGACAGTCTGGCAGCATTGTGCAAGCCTGGGCAAGGCCGGACAAGGCCGGAGAAGGCCGGGTAATGCCTTTACGTTTACCCGATTGCAGCTTCCATTCTCAGCCGTAGCGCTTAACTACAATTTTACTTAAAATACCCAAAAATACAAATCATATTCATAAATTGTTGTTGCTTAATTTCAATGGTGTTTATTAAAAGTGCGTTTTCCAACACTATAACTCAACCCAGAGTTGCATTTGCTGCTGTTGCTCTGTTAATTGGAATAAACTGTTTTGTGATTTATTTCATGGCAAATGTTGCTCAACAAAATGCTTAATTAAGTTTTTTTATGCCCCGCCCGCACTTCTCGCCGAATAATTTTGGCCAGTTTGTTTCAGACAACTTTTGTTCCTGTTTGCGGCAAAAGTTGCACTGAAAAAGTGTGAATGAGAGGCAGCAGCAGCAGGAGTGTGAGAGCTGTTGGGGGGTATTTTAAGCGTTGGTCACAAAAACAACAATAAGTGAGAGAAGCCGAGTCGGGCGGGACTATAGGATAAACCGAACATAGCTCCGATTTGCGCTTACAAACAATCTAGTTTCCTTCTATATGTATATAGAATATGTATGTATGTGTACATATAGTTAGGTATTTATATGTGTACGTATAGAGACACACAGACACACTCACAGAGACACACACTTGCTGTAGCTGTACTTCTTCTTCCCCCTTTTAGGGAAATGTGTTCTTGAATAAGCTCGGTCTTTATTGTCCGATCTTTGTGATATTTTCAATGCAAGTAAATAGCATTCAAATATGCATATACCAAGACTCTAGCTAGTAATAATGAAGAATTAGTTCTCGATTTACCTTTTGCTTATGGAAGACGTCGCTAAAAATGGATGTGTTCGACTTGGGTAGGGTATAGCAGAATGTATATATTTAAAATTTCTCGACTCATTCTGATTTAGTCTACATACATACATACATACATATATTCATTTAATGGTTCGAAGATGTCTTCTTCTTTCCCTCTACTTATTCTTATCTGTAATATATTGACCTTATAGGCTCTTAGATGCCTTCTTCCGCCTGTAACATACATTTCACACAAGAGCAATCCACCCGTTTTTCTCATCTTCAATCGTTTTAATCAGTTGTAACAACAAGAACGCGGACAGTAGTTAAATTGTGTCTTTAAAGGCTTTTTAAACTGTCGATAAGACCTTAGGCTAAACAACTGCAACAGGGTCAAAAGCAAAGTTTCTTGTTTGTCTGAATGAAAAAAAAGGTAACAAGTCAAAAGTTGAAGGTGTTGCCACTGCTGTGGGCAGCGTTTAGATTCCCTGGTGGCAACGCCGCCGTCGAAGCAGCTGTCACGTGGAAGTCCAAGCTGCCATTTTATTAAAATATCCCCTCGCATGGTTGCCAGACATCTGCTGCAAATGTACCAAAATTGGTACTTTATCTATGCAATGGTACACAGCACACAGAGGTACATGTACCTGCTTCTATTGAAATCGAGTATAAAGCGTATTATGGTTTTGTCTATATGTACATAGAAATCAGTAGACGGCCACTATATAATCCTGATACTCAATCGGGACAGGACAGGATAGGACAGAACAGGACAGGCAATAGGTGGTCACTATATAATCCTGATCGAAAGGATAAGTCTATTTGCCATGTCCGTTGTGGAAACCACAAAAGCTATAGACTTGGAATATAAATTCTTGCTACATATGTATGTATGTATGTTTGTATGTATGTATATTCTTCTCGATAACTAGTAAGAGCTAAATACAACAGAATTGGCATATGGACTATATATAATAATAATATTCAATAATAATACCCTTTAAAAGCAGAGCCAAGCGCTTTGCTATATTTACGTTCATATATACATATGTATGTATGTATGTATGTATGTATGTATTAGGCTCTGAGAATGTCCCATGAGGAAATTTGATTTTCGGTACATTTTGTGGGAATTTCTGGTACAGAATATATTCTTGCAACAGCCAAGCGTCTATGTGCATGTACATATCTATGTATGCATGCATGTGCCTGTATGTGTATGTATGCATGCATATGCCTGTATGTGTATGTATGTATGTATGTATGTATGTATGTATGTATGTGTGTGTGCGTGCGTGTGTGTAGGTTCAGCAGGCAAATGAACAATTGAAATGAATTTGTTTCCCGTAGATGTTCCGACAGTTGACACACGGGCACACACAGAGACATGCACACAAACACACGCACACAAACACACGCACACAAACACACGCACACAGGCACACACAGGCACACACACACTGACAAGCACACACACTGACAAGCACACACACACACACACACACACGCACACACACACGCTAAGCAAATACAAAAACTTTGCCGACAAACTTTGACTTTGGTTATTGTTACAGTTAAACTTTGTTGCTGTTTTGCCATGTGCTTTGCGCCTGTCGCTTTGTTGCTCTTCTTGTTGTTGCTCTTGTTGTTGTTGTTGTTGTTGCTGTTGTCGTTGACATTGCAACAACAATGCGACACACGGCGAAATGGCACACACAAAGTACTGTGGAACAAAAGTTTTCAAATAAAATGATTTCTTGCTTAAGCAGCCGATTTGGACACGCCCATCATTTGAGTAACCGCCGTTACACCACAGCCCCTCTCACCTAACCTCACCTCGCCCCTCTTAGCAGCCCTCACCTCACCCCACTTAACATGTGTCGCGCTGTGGGCATTTAATTAGCTGGTCGTGTGTGGCTTACAGAAAATCGGAGAGATAAAATCTACAAATTTTGTCTATTATCCGACAGTTGCATCTCTTTTTGTTCTTGTGAGAAATGCATATTTCAATTGTTTTCTTTTTACCGTTCTCCGTTATTTTCATATGCGCTTATTATGGTTAACCGTTATTAGCAGCAGCTGTTTTTCGTCGTTGTAATTCTCAACGAGTTTGGGCAGTGAGCAATAATTGGTCCCGGGCATAGCTGGCAGTTAAATTTTTGCTATTGACAGAACCAACAGAGATCTTCTTTTGGTATAGCATTACGAAAAACCTCTCTGGGCTTCACATACATAAGAATATTTATTGAATACCGGGATTGACCTCTAGCCGGAAAGCTTAAGCTTTCACTTAGAGTTCTAATAGTTAAAGAGTCGAACACCTTTTGGTTAGTTGTGTGACGTCATTTTCATTTAAAGTTTCCATTATTTGCTTGTTGACTTTTGGCAAATAAACATCAAAACATTGTAAGATCAACACATGGAACAGCTGCTCTGTGACGAAAGTCCCAAACGGTAAACAAAGTGTAAACATTGAGTTAGAAGAAAATGAGCATATAACAACATATTTGAACAAAATACAAAAAAAAAAGACCGACAGCTTCTAGGCACATTACTTGTCCTATTGCCCAAAAGGATTGTTTAAAGTTCGTGTTCTGATGAGACTTTCCCCAGAAATGTTTCTGCGAAAGTCCCTCCTCGGGAACCACACAGATTGCGTCGAAGCCAAGCGAAATCCCGAAAGAAAATCAAGATGCGCTTCCAAATACTTACGAGTTTTCCCTCTACTAAAAGGGGAAAAGTCACCTGAGGAGAATTAATTAAAACGAAAAAGGCATCGCCACAAATGAAAGTCGCATAAGGTAAAGAGACAAGAACTAAACATTGCACGGTATCGAAAAACACAGAATCAGAACCCGAATTCCCTCTTCGACGTTGCTTCGAAATGTTAAATATATCATAAAATAAAAACATATAAATATAAAACAAGAAGAAATAGTTCATGCAGATGGACAATGTTGACTTTGTTTCGTCGCAGCCCTTAAGCCTGTTCATTGAGCGTTACATAGATCTATTCCTAGGAGGGGGGACTTATGGACGCCGAGCAGAGTCCTAGAAAAAATGTAAGAGTATCATGAAACAGGAAGAAAGAAGGAAAAACGAAGTCTGGAAACTTAACAAATCTAAAGAAACATCCACAATGCGCAGAACTAGGCAAAGCTTTAACAAAAATTGATAAGCAAACTATTTTATCGTAATGATATATCGTAAAGATATATATAATATAAGGAATTTTCAAAAGGAGCAATATATGTACATATAATCCCTCCTTATAACCATGCTTGCAGGTAATCAGGGCTTGTATTCCCTCATCAATCAAGAAACACAACTCTTCCACATCTTATGCATATTGCAAGCAAATTGATTCAAAAAGAAAAAGAATATATTTTACGATATCGTATCGTATCGTATCGTATCGTATAAGATCGCTTTAGTCTGTGTCCAAAGGTCCCAACTCTATGCGTTGCATAGATCTATTCCTCCTGGGAACCACACAAATGAAATGTGGGATATGGAAAATACATTTCAATAGACAGAAAAGAACATACTCAGAACAGATAAGTGTCAAAAGTTAAAGCAGACGATGATGGCGAGGATAGCGTAGAGAAATACCAATGCCAAATTACACAAATAAAATAAGTCGTTTATTCAGACTTTAAATAAACAAAGAAATAAACCAAAAAGTAAAAAAGGAACAAAAAGAAGTCTGTACTCGATGAGGCTCAAAGGCAGACTGAGGCTGAATCCAGTTGCCTCTTCGGACATGGAAAATTTCGACTTATTCAAAGCCTACTTCGATGATACGAAAGTGATGGCAACCCTAAGGCAACCCTGCACTGAAAACGTATCAGAAATCTAAAGACAGTTATCGATAAACAAAAAGTACTTCGATTATAAGGGAAATTCTATAAATTTCCCTTTTTCTAAAAGCCTACTGATCTGTTTCATAATAGAAATTGGAATTATTGCTATCAAAGCATCCTGCGATAAAATGTGGGCAATATAAGGAGACGAGTTGGATCAAAGGAAGGAATACCTAAGGAAAGTTGACTTGGAAATTGCCCAAACATTTGACAGAATATGGATATGAATATGGAGTTTAAAAGTTTAAGAAAAACAGGAATTGTGACCGAGAATAGCATTATCTAGAGGCAAAGCCATGAACAAAGATCCCAATCTCGTGAAGACTGGATGATATTTGCTCGGGTTATGGGGTTGGGATATTTCGACTTATGTCTATATAGGATATTTGAGGGTATCATTTCTTCAGAAAGAGCTACATTTGATGTTGGTAGAAGAAAGTTCAGGGTATTTTCTAGTCGGGAACGCCCGGCTGGAGCCTTTTACTTGTATCTGAGCAATAAACGAAGACGCCGACAAATATACCGGGAAAGCACAAAGGAAAAGGAGACAAACTCGCCATGATAAGGCTCCTAACGTATAGACTCAGCAGGGATTCCAGAAAATACTTGTGAATGCGTGCGGTCGGGGAGGGGGGAGGGGGAGGGGGGTTTGGGAGAGGCAAGGGGGATACAAAGTGTGCACAGGAGAACCACAAAAAGATTTCATGTGTATTTTTAGAGCGTCAAAAATTGTTTATTTATTGACTATTCACAGCACGCGCTCTGAAAAAAATAACATCAAAAGTTATGATTGGTTAAAGTGCGCGGGGGGATAGGGGCGGCGCTTATACCCTTTGACCCGACCTGAGGTTGAGGGGAAGCC
>JBAMCE010000043.1:1310000-1407500 GCA_037075305.1 Drosophila kanekoi | reverse complement strand
CAGCATGAGTACCTAACCTCACGTTGTGGCGCCATCTATTGTCGGCTTAAACTGCCCTGGCTTTCAGCTCTTTTGGGTCCACGGTCCGCTTCTTAGATCGTAAGGAACCAAAAATTCCTAACCTCAACTTGAGCATATATTTGGTATTTTTCGAGAACTCTTTAAATTCAACTTAAGCTTAATTGTGGCGCCATCTGTTGTCGATATTGTACAACAGCTTCTTGTCAGTAAATTTCTTGAGAGTCTTCTTGCATGGCTTTTTATGACTCCCGCCGACTCCGTATACGATACGAGTGTCTCAAGGAAAAACCCAATCCAACTTTTGACCTCTTATCAACTGGCAGCGTAAAAATTGCCCGAACGTGCCCGGGACACACACACACACACACACACACACACACACAGGCGCGCACGCACATGCATGAGCGAACCGAGCTAAGAAGCGAGCAACTAACTATAAATCAGTACCAATGAAATATCATTAGCGCCAGACGCCAAGTCGAACTTTGCCACGAAGCGAATCCTGCTGAAGCGAAACAAAAATAGTGCACTACCAACTGCGGTTTGGCTGGCAAAAAGCGAAAACCGTACGCAGTGCAGCAGCTGCTGACCATTTAGCCTTTTTTGCCGCCAAAACTGGCTTTAGTTTCCGCCAAAAGTGTATTCGAGTCGAGCTCGATAACTTTTTGGGATCATACGCATTGTAATTTGAACTTTCTTTTGAATCTGATCGACAAGGTCCTTGAACCTTTCCCTAAGAGCTGGAGTTACCAAAGTTTGTATTTAGGGTTTCATCTAGCTTAAAGAGAAATCTCAGGCTTGTTCTTTGGTATATGCATACATTGGAATGTCAATATCTATGATACAAAAGCTTGAGCAGTGTTGGTTAACACATTTGGAAGTTAGCTAACTATGCATTTGGCAAAGTGTGTGGCTTGGTGAGGTGGAAGTATGCACACATAAATGCTACAAGATCTCGGCAAACAGCGTACATTCGTTTCGCTCCTTTAAAACTGGCCGTTTTTTTTGGTTGCGTAGTCTGGCAACACTGGCATGTAGCCAGCTCTTCGGTCGCAAAGAAGTCGAAAGAGTTGCCACAGTTGCAGCAATTGCAGTTGGCTGGCACACACACATTATGCCAGCCCTGGGCCGCCGCTAGTGCCAGTAAAAACTTGAAAAATTGATTGAGCACGTGAATAACAGCAACTGAAATGCAGTAAGAAGAGCAACTGCAACAAGCAGATACATGTTTGCACATACAAATGTATCTGGTTACGGCTTACCGTGCTGTGGCACATCATGCCTCAGCTGCTTGCATTTGTCCTGCCCGTCCTGACTCTGGCAATAAAATGTACAACATGCGTGGGAGTTGACGCTGAAGACACCAGCGGGCGCAGCGCCGGCTGAACAAATCCTCCAACTGCATTTTGCGCATTTGTATGCCAAAAAACTACAAGGAGTTGCAACAAGAAAAAAAAGGGGGAAAAAAATTGAGAAGAACTGAAAAATGTACCTACGCAAGTCAATTGCCGAAGATCTAATACGCTTGCCAAGTGCCTGTCAGCGTTAACAGCTACTTTAGCATGTAGGCAAAAGTTGCCTACGATTGCTTAAGTTATTTGACTTGACTGTCAAATTTACAAGGCACTTTAGCTAGCTTACTGCTATTTAACATGAAGATAGAACTTTAATGTTATCTAACTCGTAATTTTTTATGTTCTGACTGTAAAATTTACCAGCCAGTTTAGCTAGATGAATACCTTTTAAAGCGAAGTAAGATATTAAGTGTTGTCTAGCTTGTAATTGTTTGCGAATTTGCCAACACTAAACAGTTAATTTGTATATCAGGGTAAACATTTGATTTGGCTGTTAAGTTTACCAGCCAGCTTAACATGTTTTTAAGGTACATAAATTGAAGGCTTGTCAGATTCATTGTACATGTTAGATATGAAGTTTGTTTATCTAATATTGCAGAGCATATAATCTGCACTTTATTTGCTATAGTTGAACGTTATTCTTATTGAAACATTTACAAGGTGGTTGCAAAGTACATGGTAAAGTTTTGTTGCTCATTTTGCAAGTGTATTACAAAGAAAAATAGCTGAGTAGCATTGTTGTAGCTCCAGTTGCAAGTTCTGGGCTCTTAGTTTTTACTGGTGCCAAAAGAAAAACACAGACGGACAGAGAGACAGACGGACAGACAGACAGACGAACAGACGGACAGAAGGACTGCGACTGGTACATTCAGTTGGATATGGGCATCCATATCATTTCGAAAAGCCTTCCAGACCAGACCCGCCGCTTACGTCCAGTTGCCACGGCGAGTATCCACTTGCAACTTGGCAACCATGGAGCGTGTGGAGCGTCTGGGGCAAGGGGCTGGACTGTGCGGGGCACAGAAGCAGCACGTAGCTTTGTAGCTAAAACACCACGTAGCATTATCGATGTAATCACCGGATAAGCTAACAAGTTGCCAGGATTTTCACGCAAACTCCGTTTTCCACTGGACGAGGCCAGAGAGGGCGAGACAGAGAGAGAGAGAGAGGCAGAGGCAGGGAGTGTCGAGGAGGGGGAGGGGCACTGCAACTGAGCAGCGTGTGAAAAAACAAAAACCAAAAAAAAAAAAACTTTTTACCAACATTTTATAGTTTCTCGCAGTTGATGGGGAGAAAGAGACTAGTTAGTTGCAGCAAAAGGGGCTCAGGCGTGGATGAGTGAGGGGAAGGGGGAAAGGGTAGAGGGGAAAGGGGAAAGGGGAAAGCTGTGCAAGTTGGAGGGTATATAGCATGCACTTACTTAGTATGGATAAACTGTTTTGATAACTAAAAACGTTCAAGTTATTGATATTGAAAATATTGTACGGAATTTGTTTTCAAGCGCTCAGGTGAGCGGAGGGTGTGCGTGTGTGTGCGTGTGTGTGTGTGTGCGAGTGTGTGTGTGTGTGTGTGTGTGTGTGTGTGTGTGTGTGTGTGTGTGTGTGTGTGTGTGTAGAGCTGGAATCAAGCTTAAGTAAATTAAGCGCAAAGCAAGTTCAACAAAGTGAAAGAAATAGCTAAATGCATTAAAGCAATTCAAAATTGGCAAACTTAATTTATAAATGCAAAGTGCAACGGGTGTACACGACTACACAATACCCTGTTCGCAGTCAG
Source organism: Drosophila kanekoi (assembly GCA_037075305.1). Lineage (NCBI taxonomy): Eukaryota > Metazoa > Arthropoda > Insecta > Diptera > Drosophilidae > Drosophila > Drosophila kanekoi. Next base: position 1,404,351 of record JBAMCE010000043.1, on the reverse strand, counting down.
ATAAACGTTTAGAGCTCTGCTTGATTATTGATTTCGTGACTCCAAAACTGTAAAAGTGACTACAAGTGACTTTCAAACTGTGCAATCTTGGGTAAATATAGATTTAAGTAATTGCTTAAACGAAATCTGCGCGTTTTCTGTATAGATTTGACCCGATCTATAGAGAAGCGAGAAGCGAGAAGCAAACTATCAAACTTATGCAGTTAAAGCTGCTTTAGGTCTAAGCGAACATATCCGACTGCGTCTCTAGCTTCTATGCTAGCATATACAAAACAAGTGCATATTATAGCTCTTCATATTACAGCTCTTGTTTCTTAAAGCACTTTACAACACTAACTTAGTACTTATTTCAAGCACTGGCTGTGCCAGTGTTTAAAATGACCTTCGATTGATGCACTCTTTAATTGAATACCTTCGAAGCTCTGTTAGTTTGAGCTGAGGTGTTTCTTGTGTTCTAACTGCAGCTGTAGCATATTCATATAGCCAAATAATGCTCTGAGTTGCAATTTGAGTATTATAATTTGCAGAATATGTGAGAACACTTTCTATGTGGCCAAGGGCAGCGGTTCAAGTGTGACCAGCAAGCTATTAAGACATGCCGCACGAGAGGCGGTTGGGTGGGATTCGATGTCTGCGCTATTAGTGAGCAATTTATGGCCACACTTTTGGGGGTTCGGGGGGTGGGGTCGGAATCGAAATAAAATTGCAAATATTTAACCGAAAGAGCCGTGTACAGTCAGCTCGAACCTATGTATTATCGTTCATGTCTATGACAGCAAAAATATATGCGCTACAAGCATGCGATGCCTGGCATAAAGCTGGGGCTACGAGCAGCGGGGAGGTGGGAGGGGGGGAGGTGGGAGTGTGGGTTATGTTGTGGGCGTGGCCATTGCAACATGTTGCCTCAGTACATGTATGTGGCACATTTGCTGTTGTTGCTGTTGTTGTTGTTGTTGTTGTATTTTGTTTCGAGCGGACGCATCAATTTCTGGCCAAGTTTAAACTAAATAAAAAGCAAGTCGGGGCCGCGTCATGTGTACGAGCATAATATCAACTTTGAACACACACTGGCACACACACGGCCACACTCACTGGCACACACACTGGCACACACACTGGCACACACACGGGCACACACACTCGCAGACACTCGCACACACACTCGCAGACACTCGCTCACACATTGGCACACACACTCGCACACACACTGGCACACACACTTGCAGACACTCGCACACACATACTGGCACACACACACACAGGCACACACACTGGCACACATACTCGCACACACACTCGCACACATACTCGCACACACACTGGCACACACACTCGCACACATACTCGCACACACACTGGCCCCCAGCCATGAAAAGAAAGTAGTGCAGCAAGGATTCCCCCGTTGCAGGCGCTTAAGAAGTTTCAGACATGAAATCAATTTGTCTTCCAACTCCCACGAAAATAAAAACTGAGCCAACGCCAGCGAACGGGCAAACGGGCAAACGGGCAACGAACGAGCCAAAAGGACCACAACAGAAACAAAAACAAAAAGCAGCCAAAAATGCAGGCGAAAAACTACGAAAAATCAAACCAAAACGACTTTCAAGTGCTCTGCAAAAGACTTGAGGAAGACTTACATAAAAGTTACCAAAGCAAACGTGATTAAGAAAGCCTAAAGCTGAAAGAATCTGATATTTTGAAGTATAGCCTTTTTGGTAATACCACAAAAAAAAGCTAGAAAAAGCTAGGTAAAGTATTACGAGCTAGTTCTCTTTTCCATATACATATGTGGATAAAGTATTTCGAGCTAGTTCCAAGCTGTGATTGGGGCATGTTAAGAAGCATATCCTGTCTTAGCTGCTTTTAAGCAATTCTATGATCAACTCGTCTCAACATTTTCTTTCACAATGTTATCTCTGACTTATCAGATGAAAGACATCATGCTGCACAAATTTTTATGCCAAGTAAACCCAGAATAAATCCACATACAAAGTTTTCTGGACATAGCTGCAGCCGTTTGTCAGTTTGGCTTGAATCTTAACAAAGGAGCTTAAAGCAAGCACAGCGCAGCATAATCAACCTGTAAGACTATATTTAATCTATATTTAATCTGTATACCAAGTGTCTGTGATATAACCGAAGCCTTCGACCAGTTCGCATAGTTTGTGCTTCTCCAGAAATCGCAGCAAGCTCCAGGCTTTCCTATCTATATGGTCATATATCTGCGCATAGCAAAAGCGATTAGATTAATCACATAGCTTTGCTTAAACCTAAAAGTGATAGATATTTAAGAAGCTTCATTATACTTATGCCTGAGGGTAATCCCTTAATAAATATCTACATCTATCCCCAAAAGGTCCATTATTAGCGATGGAATGTTCGACTTTAAGCTTGTTTACAACACTTCAACAATAGTTAAACGTAATATGAGTCCAAATACCAAATTTTCTCCACACAGCTATGGTAATAGCCAAGTTAACATGGACTATTTGTGGCCTATGGGCCAATGGGTAGATATCGTATAACAGAGCTATGCAAGTGTATCCTGCGGCAGGGTATCGTAAAGCGAGCCAAGCTATGGGAAGCAGTCATTGCCTCTACCAGAGGCAGTCATGTGGCAACACACACACATACACACACACGCACACACACATCGCACACTCACATCGCACACTCACATCGCACACACACACACAACGCACATGCCTGCATGCAGGGGGTTGGTGAAGGGGGCGGTAGAGGGCACGGGAATAAGTTGTATTTTAAGTTTACTCACTGCTGGGATTCCAAATTTAATTTCATAGTGCGATGCGTTGTTATTATTTTGCATAATAACATTTCTGGCAAACGGGTCTGGTCCGGAATACCCAGCGGTATGCGTTAGGGGTATTCCTGCACACAAAAACCCAACGATATTTTCATCCAAGCGATAATCCCTAACTGCACTCGATGCACGTTAAATAATATATAAATTTCATTTATTTGTATATCCTTCCCTCCGCTCCTTTGGCAGTGGAAAGATTTCAATATACCGGACAAAGTTGTAAATCCGCCTGAACTGTCGAATTTGGACCCAATATTAGACATGAATTTCCGCCAAGGTGGATTGGAACTTATCCCGAAAACTGTGAAGCACTTCTTAAACTATTTTCAACAGATATCTTTAAAAATAACTTAGAGCTCAATTGGTTGGTAAGCAAAGCTCTTTCATGTAAACGTTTTTCACGCCTTTTCCACGCCTTTTTCACAATTGCGGGTGGAATTTCACTTAATCAGGACAGTTAGAACCAAAAACTGTTTGGGTTGTCTGCATATATGTATCTATTAGAGGTCCGCCCGGATCTATCGATATGATAATATGCTATCGATTGTAACTTTGCCAACATCTTTTCCACTTCTCAGAGCTTTAACTGGTTGAGAATTACAAGGCTTTCCATTTGTTTGTATATATATTATAAGAGCTAACTTTGCAATTGGAGCAGCAATTCTTTTTTTCTTTTTCCCAAAGCATGTAAAGAAAACTTCGTATGCATGGATATCGAACGATTCGATATGCAACATCTGTTCGATATATCGATTTGTTGCTGTTTCGAACACCCCTAATGTGTGTGTGCTTCGGCTATTTTATTATCATACTTTTCTGGCTGCCTTTTCGGTTCAACGAGAAAAGGCAAAATAGTTTATGCCGATTGAGACCAATCGCATCCGGCAGATAATGCGGCAAACGATTAGGAGATCTGACAAAAGGCTCATCAAGTTGCTTAGACATTTGATGGAGCTGAAGAATCGCAGCGATTCCTAACGAACTCAACCTCATCGCATCCGATTGAGTCATCGATAGCTAGAGCAAATAGAGCTCCACGCAGTCTAAATATTAAGCTCTACAAATACGCATTGTAAGGCAAATATGGAACCTTTGCCAGACAGCTTTATAAATAGATCTCGAAATACCCGAACTAATCAAATACAATCTAATAAAAGACAATGACGTCGGCTGCGACAACATGTGCTTGGGCATTGTTTGTACAAGAAAACTTGGAACATTTCTGGTTTTTATTTGATATGAAATTCTGAATTCGAAAGTTTTCTCGTTCGTCAGCTGCAAAAGGTTCATATCCACAAGATGGAATTATAGGCACATTCAAATGCTAGATCCTAGACAGAATGAACTAGTTCACAAGTTGTACAAGAAAACTTGGAACATTTCTGGTTCTTATTTGATATGAAATTCTTGATTCGAAAGTTCTCTTGTTCGTCAGCTGCAAAAGCTGGCAAAAGGATCAAATGCTAGATCCTAGAGAGAATGAACTAGTTCACAAGTTCCGAGTGGACTCTTTCATGGCTTCCGAGCTTAAGCTCAGGCGGATCCTTACTCTAAGCCTGATATTGGCTATAATCTTTTGTACTTCACTTGCCGTTTGCACTTCCGTGCAGATCTTGGAACTGAACTGGTTCTTCCACTGAACTCGGAACTAGTTTTTAAGCTGCATAAGAGCCCAAGGCTCAAATACACTTGAAATCCTCTTGGGATTCCCCTGTGCATTGTCCCCTTACACTCGCTCGCTTATGAGCTTCTTCTTACAGCTCTCTCTGGCTAGGATCTTAATCTTCACAATCTCTTTAACTTCTATTTCTATTCTATAATCTCTCTTATTGTATAATCTTTTTTAGCAAGATTCGAAATCAACGAAAGGTTTCCTTAGCTCTTGACATCCTTCAATCCGCAGCTTGCTGTGATAGCGGAAATTTCAATTTCTATTATGAAACAGATCAGTAGGCTTTTAGAAACAGGGAAATTTATCGAATTTCCCTTATAATCGAAATACTTTTTGCTTATCGATAAGCTGTCTTTAGATTTCTGATACGTTTTCAGTGCAGGGTTGCCTTAGGGTTGCCTTCACTTTCGTATTATCGAAGTAGGCATTGAATAGGTCGAAATATTCCATGTCCGAAGAGACAACTGGATTCAGCCTCAGTCTGCCTTTGAGCCTCATCGAGTACAGACTTCTTTTTGTTCCTTTTTTACTTTTTGGTTTATTTCTTTGTTTATTTAAAGTCTAAATAGACGACTTATTTTATTTGTGTAATTTGGCATTGGTATTTCTCTACGCTATCCTCGCCATCATCGTCTGTTTTAACATGGATAATAAACTATTTGAACTTTTTACTTATCTGTTCTGAGTATGTTCTTTTCTGTCTACTTAAATTTCTTTTCCATATCCCACATCTCATTTGTGTGGATGTCAGGAGGAATAGATCATATTAAACAGTTCCAAGAGCTGCGACCTTTGGACAAAGCCTAAAGCGATCTTATACGATACGATACGATACGATACGATACGATACGATACGATACGATGCGATATCGTCGATGAGCAATTGGGTGAAATATATTCTTTTTCTTTTTGAATCAATTTGCTTGCAATATGCATAAGATGTGGAAGAGTTGCGTGTCTTGATTGATGAGGGAATACAAGCCCTGAATACCTGCAAGCATGGTTATAAGGAGGGATTATATGTACATATATTTCCCCTTCTGAGAATTCCTCATATATATCATTACGATATATCATTACGATAAAATAGTTTGCTTATCAATTTTTGTTGAAGTCCTGCGTAGTCCTGCGCTTTGTGGATGTTTCTTTTGATTTGTTAAGTTTCCAGACTTTGTTTTTTCTTATTTCTTCCTGTTTCATGATACTCTTACATTTTTTCTAGGACTCTGCTCGGCGTCCATAAATCCCCCCTATCCCCCTCTATGGTCCCTAGGAATAGATCTATGTAACGCTTACTGAACAGGCTTAAGGGCTGCGACGAAACAAAGTCAACATTGTCCATCTGCATGAACTATTTCTTCTTATTTTATGTTTATATGTTTTTATTTTATATTAAACATTTCGAGGAGTTGAGTATTTGAGTATTTCCTGCCACGTCGAAGAGGGAATTCGGATTCCGATTCTGTTTTTTTCGTTTCCATGCAATATTTGGTTTTTGTCTCTTTACCTTATGCGACTTTCATTTGTGGCGATGCCTTTTTCGTTTTAATTAATTCTCCTCAGGTGACTTTTCCCTTTTAGTAGAGGGAAACACGTAAGTATTTGGAGGCGCATCTTGATTTTCTTTCAGGATTTCGCTTGGCTTCGACGCAATCTGTGTGGTTCCTGAGGAGGGACTTACGCAGAAACATTTCTGGGAATTGTCTTATTGAAAGATCAAAGTATCTTGAAAGTAATATAAATATAAATATTTTCTGCCTTATTTTTTTATGTACATTGAATTTTAATGTTTGTCTGTGTTGACTTGAAGGAGCACGTGTCTAGCAAAGGCCACGTTGAAGGGAACTTCTTTTGAGGCGATTTTTCTTGTATTTTTGACTTAAACCATATTTCATATTATCAGAATTCTTTGTTCTAAAGATCTTGAAAATTGTTTTTCATTTTGAAAACCTTCTTCTTTCGCCTCGTGGCAGTAAAATAAGAGATAGGGTAACTAGTGAAAATTTCAATTTTCTATGTGATGTAATTCCACGCAAATATGTGGAAAAGTGGTGGAAAAAAATTGTGTCAAGCTTTTCTGTTTACCAACCATTTGAACCTGAAACTCATTTTCAAAGATGTTTCTTCTTCTAACTCCCTTGAGGAGTGCTTCACACTTCTCGAAAAGTTTACTTATTGATGGAAATGGGTACAAAACATTTTGTGTCTAAAGTTTCGTATTCAAACGAACTTTCAAGGTTCTCTGTGGGGTTATTCGCGTTTAGATTCATTTTACTTTTCGCCCAATCCAAATTTTCTCTTTTTTTTATGTGACGCCCAATTGGCTTCAGACGTATGTATTTTCAAAGGTCCAACATATAAAATTAATGAAAACGCGCGTTTCAGCGTTTTTGGGAATTCCACGCGCAACTGTGGAAATCGGACAGAGATCTTGAAGCTTAAAACTTGTTTTCAAAGTTGTATGAGAAAATTGATTTAATTTTATTTGATGTTTGATGCAAGATGATAACAAATAAAAATATTCCGATTCGTTTTAGATTTGGGTAGATCATATTTAAATTTGCCAAAGGGTATTTAAAGTTCGGCATGCCGATGAGAAAGGTTTTGGCTAGAGTTCAGTTGTCTTTTGCTTCTTAATTAAAAGTCAAGAGATTTTGTTTATGATTTCAATGTAAATGAAAATTCATTTTGGAAATGCACTCGTCCTTTACCTCCCTTCCTCCCTTGCTCCTTCTCCTCCTCCACTCCCGTTCTCTCTCTCTCTTTCGCTCTCTCTGTCTCTTTCGCTCTCTCTCTCTCTCTCTTTCTCTCCCTTTCTCCCTCCCTCTCCCTCTCTCCGCTTTTCTCTATCAGTTTCTTCATCTCTTTGCTAGCCTGTCATGCCCCGCCCCTTTCCCTCGTTCCCTCTCGCTCTAGCCTGGCAGGCTTGCCGGCTTTGCAAATTGCGTTACGTATACGCAACGTGGTCCATTAGAATCAACATTTTTGGGCCCGTTAACGGGACAGGCCTTTGCATTGCAACATTTTTGACTGCAAGTACATTTTGCAGATGATTTAATCTATTTTTTGTTGTCGTTGTTATTGTTGTTGTTTTATTAATAAAAGCTGAGGCTCTTGTGCGCTGTCTCAATATTGTATTGTTGCTTGAAATCATGAAAACAAAATGCGCTCATAATAAAATTGAAACAGCAGGCGGGCCGGGCAACAGAAACGGAAGAAGCAGCTGCCGGGCTAACATGTGTTTACACATTGTTGTTGCAATCGTTGTTGTTGTTGTTGTTGTTGCAATTGTTGTTGTTGTTGTTGTTGTTGTTGTTGCAATTGTTGTTCTTGTCGTTGTTGTTGTTGCCAGCGACTGGCGTTGTCTCTCTGGTAAACCAAAATTGTTGCTCGTTTTCCGCATGAATCACTTGCATCACCATCATCATCATCATCATCTGCCTCCCCACCTCACCGCACCGCACCGCAGCTCCAACATGTTCCCTGCGGCGCCGCAACCCTTTCCACTCCACAGGCTACATATGAAACCACAGCATTGTAATTGTGTGTGTGTGTGTGTGTGGGTGTGACTGCACACACACACACACACACACATGTAACCGTTACGTTGTGCACTTTGTAAGTAGCTTTTAATATATTTTGCCACAAGCCAGAAAATAAAAGCTTCAAAAAAAATGAAATCAAGAGTTAAAAAAAAAAACAAAATAAAATCGAAAATAAATAAATAAAAAATATCGTTTGGCTGAGTTTCTGTTCTGCTGTTGCCCCAAACCCCGCCCTCGCCTCCTTTTGCTGTGTGTGTGTGTGTGTGTGTGTGTGTGTGTGTGTGTGCTCAAATTGGATTAAAATTAAAATACTAAAACAACAACAACAGCAACAACAACAACAACAACAACAGCAGCAAAAAACGCACACAAAGAGCACGAAAATTAAATAAAATAAAATCCATATGAATAAAGGACAAAGGCCAAAAAATGCTCGGCCCACAAGCAGAAGGCAAATAAAATGTAAAAAGGGAAATAAAGTAAAAAATACCGAAAAAATACTAATTAGTGGTAGTTTGTTTGACACTTGATCTATGCACATATGCGCTATCGAGTACTCTTTGGGCATTTGCGCAAGTACTCGATATAGTTTTTGGGCACTTGCGCAAGTACTCGATACACTCGAAAGGTCAGTCTCAACTATTTTGAGTATTTCCAATGAAAATATGCTATCGATTCAGTTTGTCGAAGGCTTTTGTTATCGAGTACGAGTATCGAGTGTTATCCGATATACTCGAAAGGTCAGTCTCAACTATTTTGAGTATTTCCAATTAAAATATTCTATCGATTTACTTTGTTGAAGGCTTTTGTTATCGAGTAAGAGTATCGAGTGTTATCGAGTACGAGTATCGAGAGTTATCCAGTACGAGAATCGAGAGTTATCGAGTACGAGTTTCGAGTGTTATCCAGTACGAGTATCGAGTGTTATCGAGTACGAGTATCGAGTGTTATCGAGTACGAGTATCGGGTGTTATCGAGTACGAGTATCGATTGTTATCGAATACGAGTATCGAGTGTTATCGAGTACGAGTATCGAGTGTTATCGAGTACGAGTATCGAGTGCTATCGAGCATTTTTGAAGTACTTGCTATCACTGCACTACGTGATTACTTCCATGCAATTTATCTATAACAGTATACATTTCGCAACTGATAATTGCCTTCATCATAAATATTATCTCTGGATTATGCGCATTCGTGTGCACACACGGCATAATTTGAATTTGTTTTCTGGCAATCAGAGTGCATACACTGGAAGATACACTTGTGTATTTGCCTTTTACACAAATTGGCATAAAACAGTGCCTGCTGAAAGTAATTGACTTAGTTCAATCGAAATGACTCTTAAGAGAATGCGAAAACAACCTTCGGTTAAGGGTTTGAACTTGTGCGATTCGTGTAACTGGTTCGATCCAGTTTCAATCTATCGAAATTGGCCTACAACAGCAGCTCCTGAAAGTAATTAACCATGAAAGCCGAAACTTCATTATGTTCAGGGTTTGAACTTGTGCGATTCGAGTAACTGGTTCTAAGCGCTGGCTCGAACCTACGAATAACCAAGCAATGACAGTCCGTATAAGGACGGAAATTATAAGTGTTAGAGTTTTGAGTTTCATATATATTTGCCTGAGAGATACGCAAAACATTTGTTTCCACATTTTTCGATAACTTTCCCTATGCAAAATATCGATCAGAATCGATATTGTGACATGATTTTGCAAGCATAACTCTTTAAGTTTGAAAGGTTCTTGTATGTAGGCTCTTGTATACATATTTACTTATACGATATACGATATATAAAAGTTGACATGAAGACGCGGGAATAAGAGATGAAAATACAGTTAATATGGCTTCCAAGCTCTTGTTCAATGTACATAGATTGGACATCAGCAAGAATATTATTTGTATTCCCCTTTTTTTCTGTAAATTGCCCTATTTCGATAAAAAATCGATTTGGAGACTTCTTTGATATATGTTACATACTCGAATGAGTAGCTATAACTTGCTATGTAGCCTCTCTGTCCAGTGTTCATTGGGAAGCAGCAAGAGTCTATTATATTTTGTTTTATATCTTGCCCGGTTTCGATATACTGCCCGATATCGATATCTTGCCCGATATCGATATCTTGCCCGATATCGATATCTTGGCCGATATCGATATCTTTCCCTTTATCGATATTTTGCACGATATCGATATCTTGCCCGATATCGATATCTTGCCCTATCGATACCGATATCGATACCGATACCGATAACATAGATATCGATAATTTCGATTTTGAGACGGCTTTTCAAGCTTAATTCGGCAATTATCTGTGCTCGATGCACCAGAACACGAAGCCTTGTGATTGTGATGCCATATATGTGCCATAATACACACACACACGCACACAGGCACACCCACACACGCACACACACGCACACACACGCACACACACGCACACACACGCACACACACGCACACACACGCACACACACGCCCACACACGCACACACACGCACACACACGCACACACGCCCACACACACACACTCACACACTCACACACACACACACACTCACACACATATGCACACGCACATACACACGCACACACACACGCACACACACACGAACATACATAGCGAGTAATCAAAACTGACAACCGATCGAACAAATTGAAGATATTTTGACGCCCATTAGTTGAGCTCGAGTTGATGGGCAGGATGTGAGTTCGGCGAGTTAATGCCGAGGCCGAGCTGTCAAACTGTCGGCCATTGCCATTGTCAATTGACTGTTGCACGTCTCGTCTTTGTTGTTGTTGCCGTTGCTTTTGTTGCTGTTGTTGTTGTTGTTTTTTTCAGTGTATGAACTAATATACACACGGCACGCAGCGCGAGGCTAAGTTTCTGCTGAGCTGTGCACAAACTTGCGCTGACGTTTGCGATACAACAATTTTCTTCTTCTTGTTGTTTCTTGTTGTTACTTGTTGTTGTTTCTTGTTGTTGTTACTTGTTGTTGCATTGGCTCTATTAACATTTAAACTAAGTGCAGGTCACGTCACGTGGCACCCTTCCCCCACCCCCCGTCTCACTCATCCTGCCAATTGACCACTTTATTGGAAAGGCGTCGCAATTACTTGCCAAATTGTTGTTGTTGTTGTTGTTGTTGTTGCTGCTGTCTAAAATAGCTGAAATTGTTGCGTTTGACGTTTGCCAGCCGCGCCTGATGGGCATATAAATTTTGATTTATGCCGACGCACACGAACTCCCGCAGATACATATGTATCCATCAGATACATGTGCGGCACGCGCTTCATTAATTTGTCATATGAAACGATGCATAAAACAGATATAACTACGGGTCAAGTCCATGGATACATCATTAAGCCACACACACACACACACCCACACACACACACACACACACACACACACACACACGCTTGCAATTACATTTTCAATTAACACGCGAATTATGAAGTGCAAAATATATGTGGGAAATCTGTAAATTTAAATGTATACCGCATACAAACGTATAAAATGTTTTCAATGCGCTTCAATTCAATAAAAGTGTCACTCGATTTGCATGCCAAATGCTCTGACCAACAACAGGATGTTCCGCAACACGCAAAACGCCAAAGTTGCGAATGTAAAGACGATTTTTGGAAAGGAATTCGATTGTTCAATCTATGGAAATGCACTCGATTTGCTCGATTTGCTGAGGGATGTTCTTTAAGTTCCAGCTTCAACGAAGGGAAATGCATTCGATAGCCAAATGCTGTTAAGCTCATGGGGATGTTCCGAACTACACAATCACCGAAGATGTGAATGTGAAAAGGACTATTTGGAACGGAATTCGAGTGTAAGTTATATGGAACAGCATTTCGTTTTCAATTCGAGTGTAAGTTATATGGAACAGCATTTCGCCTTCAAATCGAGTGTTTGAATTCAAGGCGAAATGCTGTTGATACTGAGGGGATGTTCCAAAATTCTAAATCGCCTTTGATGAAAGAGTTTTGACTTTCATCGAATGGATATACACTCGACAATCGCCAAAGACTGTCAAAAGGAATTCTTGGAAAGGAATTCGGTTGTTAGTTAATACAATAATTGAATTGAGTTATTTGCAAATGCTGCGACAGGTTGTTCCGCTTTACAATATCGCAAATGCTGAACAAGAGAACTTTCCTCTTTAGTTTAACATATACAAGAATCGGCCCGATTCGACCCATATAACATTTAGCTGAAGAAGAAACGATCAGTCGCAAAGTAGGTTCTTGCAGGGAGAAATGAAACTCAGCTGCATTAAGCCAAATGTCTGCAAGGGTATTAAAACTTCGGAGTGCCGAAAACCGTCTTACTTGAAAACTCCTCTTTAATCAAGGCGAAATCGATGTGAAATCGAAAACGCAGCACGGAACATGGAACATGGAACAACAATAGGCACAACACGACGCTGATTTATGTGCAGCAGGGCGGGGCAGGGCAGAGCAGGGGCTTAAGTGAGAGGGGTAGATGTGGTGTGGGGGTTGGTGGGGGGTTCGCTCGGTCGTCCTGATGTGAAGGATATGCCGCCTCCTGCTTGTCAGTATCAATTCTTTATTTATTGTTCGCTCCTTGGTTGCGTTAACCTTGATGCCAGCGGCTGATGCGATTCCCGTTTATCCGCAAGTTCTTCATAAACATCCGTAACTCCCTCGACACCCACCCGACCCCCGCCCCGTCCCGTCCCGTCCCGCAGCCACAGTCGGCAAGTGGGCGACAATTGAAATTATGGATTTTATGTGTCATAAGCTTTTATTGATGCAACAATCAAATATTTATGATGACAATTCCCGCTGACAATGATGACAATAAAAGTGCTTTCGCGAAAAACGAATAACGAATAACGAATACCGAATAACGAGTACAAATGCGACAAATATGTATTCACAATTCAGTATTCAGTATTCAGCACTCACAATTGCCCGGATACACGTCTTCTGGCACCTTGGCCAAGAGCTGGGGGACATTTTGCTTCTTTTTTTTTCCTGTTTTATATTTTCCTTTTTATTGTTATTTATTTATTCTTTCAAGTTTCGGTAATCAAAGCCTATTTGAGTCTTTCATGTTTGATTTGAAATCCGTTTCACATGCTTTACAAATATGCTCGACACAAATTTGGCGAGTGATCGACTTGAAGCTACCCTAAGCTAAGCACTAAGTCTGCTTTTTCTTATATTAATAGTGCCTAGCCTACGACAATCAAGTCACATAAGTATTATATAATCACGTTACCCAACACTGATATCGATAACTAAGAGTCGAGCAACTTTAAACAGAAGCGGAAGCGTTACCCAACACTGATATCGATAACTTATCGATAAGTAAATATAAACGGAATGTTAAAATGTTAATATACAAGGGGAAGCGTTTAATCGTAGATCGTGCTTGAAAGAAGTTGATGCACACCAAAAACTCGTTTAGTCTGTTTTCATTTCAATAATTTCATTTTTGATCTGAATCACGTTACCCAACACTGATATCGATAACTGACCGATAAGCAACTGTAAACAGAATGTTAAAATGTTAATACAAGCGGAAGATTTATTCATAGCTCCTCCTTGAAGGAGGTTGATGCACACGAAAATCTCGTTTAGTCCATGTTTACTTCAGGTATTTTATTTTTAATACTAATCACGTTACCCAACACTGATATCGATAACTAAAGAAGTTGATGCACACCAAGAACTCGCTTAGTCCATGTTAATTCAGTTATTTTATTTTTTTATCTTACTTTATTATATCATTATACTTTTCCAGTATCTGATTGATGATCGCTGAGCTTTTGTCAGTTGACCAGCTTTGCCTTTCTTGAAGGTAGACATAATCGCGACTTATCCAGCATTGCCTCCGATAAGTTAAAGCAACAATTTTAGATATATATCTCAAATATCTAACTTATGCACTTGTAGCTTATATTATAAATCATTTCAATAACATTTGCTTCTATTCCTCATTTTCCTTTAAGCATCATCTTAGCAAGTTCTTAAGTTTCCTTGTAGTAGATGTCGATTATCGATAAATTGTCTTTGAGATTCTTCTGCGACTTTCCTTGCATTTTGCTTCTCGCTCTGCTTTGCTCCATGGCCTGCTTCTCGCTCTGCTTTGCTCTATGGCTTGCTTCTCGCTCTGCTTTGCTCCATGGCATGCTTCTCGCTCTGCTTTGCTCCATGGCATGCTTCTCGCTCTGCTTTGCTCCATGGCCTGCTTCTCGCTCTGCTTATTGCTGCTTTACACATTTTTCTTGTCCTTTTATTCGATTTTCGACCCATTTCAGTTTCAGCTCGATTCAAGTCGAGCTCGCATCGAATCCCATTGAGTCTGAGTCCTCACACCAAGCGCAAAGATACTCGATTTATCGATTGAAATGCATTTAATCGATTGTTCAACTGGCTTTTCAATGCCGTAATTAACATAATGTTTTCACGTTTATTTTATTACCTTTGATATTTGCTTTAATTTCGGGCAGCACCATTTAGATAACACGAGTAGAAGGCTCGGATGAATTTCCAAGTTAGAGCCCACAAGCTGAACACACACACACACACATACAGTTGCATACAATAATTTATGTAGAGCAACACACACACACACACACACACACACACACACACACACACACACGTGTAAGTCGGGGTTTTCATTGTGGAAATAGACGGGCTCTGCCTGCATATCATGTAACCGGACCCGTGTGCTATTCCTTCCTGCTTGCCATTCCCCTCCCAACTTCAGTCTATCTGTGGGTGTGTCTGTCTGTCCGTCTGTGTGTGTGTGTGTGTGTGTGTGTGTGGGTTATTCTATCCACATGCAGAGAGTCAAACAGCGAAATATCTATGAGTGCATCCATTATCCTTAATACACTTACGTGCACTAATGTGCTCCACATTAATGTGGGAGCTGCTTTAAAATTTGAGCTCGTCTCCTTTGCAACAATACCTGCCCGGCCTACTCTCTCTCCCCCCCTCTCTCTCTCTCTCTCTCTCTCTCTCTCTCTCTCTCTCTCTCTCTCTCTCTCTCTCTCTCTCGTTCGCTGCTTTAGCTTTAGCTTGCTTTAGCGTTTAGTTTTCGCCGACGAGAAACGCCTGCACCTAGTTTTGGGCAACACGTTGAATTTCCGTTGCCATTTTTGCATTCCTATCCATGTCCAAAATCAGCTGTGGGCGTGGCCCGCTATGCATCAGTTTTTTTTGTTTTTTGTTTTTTTCCAGGCCAATTAAAATCAATGGGCCCCAACCACTGTCTAGCGTCTATTGAATCGGGCCTGTTCCATTTGTGTTTGCCGCAATTTGTTGTTCAATTGAATTAGTTGCTTTGCCCAAATCTGTTTTGCCAACTTTAATAGTGTAAATTGTATTTCAAATCAAGTCTTTAAACAACAACAACATAGCCATTGAAAACGGGTAAAACAGGGTATAATCTACTTGTGCAAGTGTCTGTGACAGCCAGAAGGAAGCATCTCCGAGCCCGTTCAAGCATATATATTCTTGATCAGCATCAACAGACGAGTCGATCTGGCCATGTCCGTCTGTCTGTCCGTCCGTTTGTCCGTGTGTATGAACGCAAGGATTTCAGAACCTATAAGAGCTAGAGTCTCGAAAGCCTTAGCTGTAGGTCCTCCTAGTGCCTACGCAGATTGAGTTTGTTTCCGATATTCGATAACTTGCCCCGTTTCCAAGTAATCGATAAAAATCTATATCGAAATGCTATTAATCAAACAAACCGATTCTTTAGATATATAAACGGGTATCTCACGGTCTTACACAGTTCAAGTTTTTTGGAATTCGCAAAAGTATCTTGAATGAAAGTTTTCAAACATCTCAAACATCTTGACAACACAGTTTCCAATTTTCCCCCAATTTTCCACAGTTGCGGGTGGAATTACCGAAATCGCTGAAATATCGCTTCGAAAATAAGCTATTATCATCGAAGAGGGCGGACTTTGCGAAGAGTATGAAACATGTATTCAAAATGATTTTAAGCAAAGATCTTTGAATACGAGTTTTCACGATTTTTTCACTGCTGCGGGTGGATTTTGGCATGCACCTCAATCTCATAAGGCGACCAAAGTGGAAATTTCAGCTTTCGTAGTTCTTACGGTTTGGGCTGTAAATTGATCATCAATCAGTTAGTCAGTCAGTCAGTCAGCCAGTCAATCAGTCGGTCAGTCAGTCAGTCAATCAGTCAGTCAGTCATTCAATCAGTCAGTCAGTCAGTCAGTCAATCAGTCGTCAGTCAATCAGTCAGTCAATCAGTCAGTAAGTCAGTCAGTCAATCAATCAATCAGTCAATCAGTCAATCAGTCAGTCACTTAGTCAGTCTGTCTGTCTGTCTGTCCGTCAGTCAATCAGTCAGTCAATCAGTCAATCAGTCAATCAGTCAATCAGTCAATCAGTCAATCAGTCAATCAGTCAGTCAGTCAGTCAGTCAGTCTGTCTGTCAGCCAGTCAGACAGACAGTCAGTCAGTCTGTCAGCCAGTCAGTCAGTCAGTCAGTCTGTCAGCCAGTCAGTCAGTCAGTCTGTCTGTCAATCAGTCAGTCCGTCAATCAATCAGTCAGTCCGTCAATCAATCAGTCAGTAAGTCAATCAGTCAGTCAGTCAATCTGTCAGTCCGTCAATCAATCAGTCAGTAAGTCAATCAGTCAATCAGTCAGTCGGTCAGTCAGTCAGTCAGTCAGTCAGTCAGTCAGTCAGTCATTAAGTCAGTCAGACAGACAGTCAGTCAGTCTATCAGTCAGTGAGTCAGCGTCAATCAATCAGTCAGTCAGTCTGTCTGTCTGTCTGTCTGTCCTTCAGTCAGTCAGTCAATTAGTCAGTCAGTCAATCAGTCAGTCAGTCAGTCAGTCAGACAATCAGTCATCTATCAGTCTATCAGTCAGTCAGTCAATCAGTCAGTTAGTCTGTCTGTCTATCTGTCTGTCTATCTGTCTGTCCTTCAGTCAGTCAGCCAATCAGTCAGTAAGTCAATCACTCAGTCCATCAATCAGTCAGTCAGTTAGTCAATCAGTCAATCAGTCTTTCGATCTGTTATTCAGGCAAATGTCTAGGAGGGTAAGATATATTTACTGTGAGCTAATTTAATCAAAATTCCGCAAGTTTTGATGTAATGCAATGCCCGAGGCCCGTTTTCTTGTATTTGGTTTAATGCTATTAATACAAAAAGGATAAAAAACACATTTGTTTGTCAAACAGTTTTGAAAAGAATTTGTTGCTGGTTTGCCAAAAAATTGCATCATCTGCTGCCGTTGGGCAAACAAACGAAAATGCTTTAAAGCTGCGTTTAAACAGCGAATGGCAAGTAAATATAAATGCATGTGCAAAGTAAAAAACGAACAGAGAGCAACAGTAAAAAAATAGGGTAAAGGGCAAAGGGTAGCGGAGAAGGGGGGGGGGAGGGTGTGTGTGTTGTAGCAACAAAATTTTCTGCAGGCGCAAATATTTTAAATGTTAACAATAAAACATACGCACAGTAAATAAATGCAGCTCACGATTGCAGCAAGCGTGTGTGTTTGAGTGTGTGTGTGTGCTGGTGTGTGTGTGTGTGTGTGTGTGTGCTGGTGTGTGTGTGTGTGTGTGTGTGTGTGTGTGGTGTAAACAACGCTGTGCTGGGCAAAACATGCAAGCAAACAGCCAAACAAACAGTTGAGCCTAAAAGTATGCAACGCTTTTTGCTTCGCTTGCAGCTGCCCAGCCCCCTTTGCTCCTGCCCCACCCCACCCAGCCACGCCCACCGCACCGCACCGCCCTCTTCCATTGCTGCGTCGCATTCGCATTCGCATTCAAACAAAAACCGCTTAAAACACTTTACTATCGCATTTTGGAATTGTTCAAATATCTTTTACCCACCTGCCCCGCGCTCCACGCTCCCCCCCCCCCCGCCCCTCGCAGCACCCGCTGCTGCTGCTGCTGCCTCTGCTACTGCCACGCCCCCCGCTGTGGCACACATCTCGCAGCGCGCGCTTCTGCTGCTGCGACAACAACAAAACGATTAAAATTCTCAAATATTTGCGCCAAACTGTGCCAACAACAAAAAAACAAGCGAAAAAGAAATAAAAATGCATATAAGATGGTCGTTAACTATGCTGATCGAATAGCAGATACCCTGCAAATAGCTCAAAGCACATGACAAATATGCTTTACTTTAGCTATTTTATGCTGATCGAATAGCAGATACCCTGCAAATAGGTCAAAGCACATGACAAATATGCTTTACTTTAGCTATTTTATGCTGATCGAACACAGATACCCTATAAATAGTTCGAAGCACATGACAAAAGTGCTTTACTTTAGGGCCTTTATGCTGTTCGAACAACAGATACCCTGCAAATAGCTTTACTTTAGCTATTTTATGCTGATCGAACTGCAGATACCCTGCAAATAGCGCGAAGTACATGACAAAAGGGCTGCAAATAGTTCGAAGCACATGACAAATCTGCTTTACGTTAGATATTTCATGCTGATCGAACAGCAGATACCCTTCGTATACCATATGGATAGTTTGACAATAGGAACTCGGGAACTATCCCAGGATGAGACTGCAAATTTAGTATTTAGTATAAATTTAGTTTGCGTACTCTTCGTTTCATAGTTCCTGAGTTCCTGTAGGCTTCCCATCTAAATGGTGTACCAAAGGCGAACTATTTATATGCTATGCGAAGAGTATTTAAAGTTATCTTACTTATAAAATTGTCAGTTACTTACAAGCTGTAACACTTTTTATTTTATGGTAAATTGTTAAAAATACAGGGTATAAATGCAACAGAAACAATAACAGTGCGTAGAAACCATCGAGATAAGGCTAAAGCGAGATAGTGCATGTAAAAGGGGACGATAGGGATGGGAATAGGGATAGGTATGGGGATAGGTATAGGGATAGGGGTAGGGATAAGGCTACGGATACGGATAGGTATAGGGATAGGGATAGGGATCCGGATAGGGATAGGGATAGGGATAGAGATAGGGATAGGGATAGGAGTTGGGGTATATAAAAGTCGGTCAGCACTTTTATAGATACTTTCCCATGCACACACACACACACACACTCACACACACATGCAGTTTCTTTTTTATTGCAGCCAACTTCTGGTTTGTTCTACAAACACATATAGTACAAATATAGGATATATGTTGTTTGGTCAGCACGGCGACAGCCGATCGCCAACAGCTGGCGCTAAGCCGCAGTTTTTCTGTGCTGACAGGACAACAGGCCAAACAACACACACACACACACACACACACACACACACACACACACACACACACACACACACACACACACACACACGCACAATTGGAGCTGCATCAATATTGACATCAAATAAAGCGGACATATTTGTAGGCTTATGGGCAACTATTTAAATAGGGATCTGGTTACGTTTACCTACAACAAAATGGTCAACAAATTTACAATCATAAAGAAAAAGGTGTAGACAATGAAATAAGCGTGCGGCCGTCGGGTGTGCCCGACCAGCAGTTACCCTCAAACGAGCTGTAGAAAGAAAAGCTGCGACCTAAAGCAATATGTTCACTCGGAGCTTATGGTCCGAAGAAGAAGACATCTCCGACCCCATAAAGCATATATATTCTTGATCAGCATCAACAGTCGAGTCGATATAGCCATGTCCGCCAATCCGTCTGTCCTTCTGTCCGTATGTCTGTTTCTATGCGAACTTATCTCTCAGTTTTCCGGCTATCTTAATGAAACCTTGGGGAAGTCCCGCTCTTTCGGACCATATCGTATAGCTGCCATAGGAACGATCGGTCGAAAAGTAGGTTCTTCTTCTGAAAACTTTTTTGTTTATCAAGATATCTTAACCATACTCGGCATTAACTATTTCCCATGTGCTTCTTAGATACGGGCAAAGCACTTTGGGCATTATGTAAAGCTCTCAAATGTCCTATCTGGAGATAGGTCGAAAGTTCCCAGCCCCATAGCTCGGTCAGAACTCATCAGATTTGCACAGGGCTTGGGTCTTTGTTGATGGCTTTCGCTGTAATTGTAGATTGATTGTAATTTGTAGATTGATTTGGCATCCGAATCTGTAAGAAATATTCCCTGCTCAAAGGTTAGCTCCAACAGGGTCCATCTGCACTGAGTATCTATCATGGCTAACAGCTCGTTAATAATCCTGTTAGTTAAGCAAACAAGGTCGGAATCTTTTTCAATTTCCTTTTACATGCAACAATTCCATAAATCTATCTGTCCCGGAATGTGAATAATAATTTACATTCATCTAAATGCCAAAAATACGTTTTTGATGCTCGAAGATTGATGCAAATGTGTCAAATCGTAAGAAATGGGCGTTCATATTCGATGTGAAAAGAAGTCAATTGAAGGTGTCGCAAAAACAAATGGACAACCATTAAGAAAAACCAGTTAGGTCGGGTGTGAACGACCCCGCGATACCCTGTTAGCGCTTGAGTCTTCTGATTGCGTTCTTTGAGTATCCTCCAACTGTAAGCTGAGAGGACATCGACGAGTGTCCTGCGAAAGGGAAATTGCATTCGGCGCGACAAACGGACGAACAAGCATTACACGAAGCACATATACCCCTTTGGCACTGCGTGTACAGGGTGAGCAGAGAAAAATGTGCGTCAATCAGCAAAAATTGTGCCCAAAAACAAAATTCAAAATGTTGAAAAAAAAACAATAAAATAAAGTGCAACATTTTGCACATTTAACACACAACACACACACACGCACACACACACACACACACACACACACACACACACACACACACACACACGCACACACACACATTTACACACACACGTGCCTTGATTATTGAAAAACAGAAACCGCAAATGTTGTGGTGCGAGGCGACAGGACTCGGATGCCAGGACAATGGTCATTGCCATTTGAGCTCGATTTGTTTCGAAAACTGTATGCAAATACACACACAACAAAAACACACACACACACACACACACAACAAACACACACACATAGCTATCCAAATCCACAAATCTAGCAACATGCAAAAAAAACTATAAAAATAGTTTACAGTATGTTTTGTTGGTCAAATGATGGTAAACAACAGAAGCAGCAACAGACATCTGTGTGTGTGCGTGTGTGTGTGTGTGTGTGTGTGTGTGTGTGTGTGTGTGTGTGTGTGTGTGTGTGTGTGTGTGTATTTATTTTAAGTTGTAGTTACAAAATATGCACAAGTCTGGCGAGAGTTATTTATATTGTATGCCGCACAAGCACACAAATGCATTGAAATGCACGTTATCCGACTGACATATACCCTGTAGATGCTGAAACTCAAGCAAGCTGCTTGGCTTTGGCAAACATTTGCTGGCATTAAGTATAGTTACTTACCCAAAAAGGTTCTTTGCGTGTTCCTTAGAAAAAACTTGGTTATATTTGCCGCAAGCAACAAAATCAATTTATAGTTCTTATAGAAGAATGCATATAATGCCATGCCACCCATTGAAAGAAGGTTAGAATAGGGTATTTTATACTTGTGGAAATGTATGTAAGAGGAAGACATTTCGATCCCATAAAGTATACTATATATATTCCTGATCAGCATCAATAGCCGAGTCGAACGCAATGATCTCAGAACTTACAAGTGCTAGAGATGGAAATTCTGAATGCAGATTATCCCAGAACGATAACCGATAACTTGGCCCGTTTCCGCGCAATCGATAAGTATCGATACCGAAATCCTTTGATTTTAAGAGCTCCAAACACAAAATTTGACATGTCAAGCCGAACGACCCATTTGCCGACATCTCTTGCTTTACAGGGTATTGAAAGACAAGTGCAAAGAAACGAGCGCAAAATGAATAATTTGTGTGACAATGTTGCCAGAGCCAGAGCCAGAGCCTGAGCCTGAGCCTGAGCCGTAGCCGTTTCCTGTTCCGAGTCGCATTTTTTGTTGTTGCTGAGCTCATACCCTTCTAGAGGGTATTTTATGTTTGTCGTGTTATGTGTAACGCATAGAAAAAGACAGCTTCGAATCCCATAAATCAAATATATATTCCAGATCAACATTAACAGACGAGCTCAGTCAAAAGACGGTGCATCTATCCGATTTCATATAGCTGCCATGGGAACAATCGGTCGAAAAGTAGATTCTTGACCAAGTCTGACATTTATAAGCTATGCTCTTCATATATTTGCCAAATCTCTCTCAAAGATAGAGTATTATATATGTTATATATAGCTCTGTAGGAAAATCGTTCGAGAAATGTTCTCTTAATGCCTTTTCCTCAAACTCTCTATTTGCGAGCTTCACTTCTCTCACACTTCTAACAAACCCTAAGGCAAATATCTGCAAGGGTATTAAGTCTTCGGCTTGCTAAAGATACTCATTTTTGTATACCCTTCCGGAGAGTATTAGAAGTTTGTTGTGAAGTGTGTAACGCACAGAAGGAGACATCTCCGACCCCATAAAGTATATATATTCTTGATCAGATTCAACAGCCATGTCGATATAGCCATGTCCGTCTGTCCGTCTGTCTGTTTCTATGCGAACTTATCTCTCAGAAGTCGCAGAAGTCTCCCTCTATCGGACTATATCCTTTAGCTGCCATAGGAACGATCGGTCGAAAAGAAGGTTCTCCCATTGAAAACTTTTTTGTCTATCAAGATATCTTAGCCATACTCGGCATTAACAATTACCCCTGTGCTTCTTAGATACGGTTAAGGTTGCTTTGGAAGGGTATTAAGTCTTCGGCGTGCCGAAGATAGCCTTTCTCTTTCGTTTTTTCCGGTTTTTTGTTCTGGGGGAGGGGTACATGCACAGGCACAGGCGCAGGCAATGCAAATGGAAATAATATCTTAACATTTGCATCTTTTAAATGCGCAGTTGTATTGCGCCGGGGGGGATGGGGAGTGTGCGAGAGGGGAAGGTTTAGTCGATTTTAGCTGCCACAGTCAAAGATTTCGTTTGTGCCAACGTAACAATGTGCAGGTTATGCCAAGCGAAGAGCCAGAACCAGCACCAGAACCAGAACCAAAATGGGAATGCGAATGTGAATCTGAATCTGAATCAGCAGCCAAAGCGGAGCCAAAATCCAGACAGACAAAGCGCACAGGATAAGGGGGCGAGCGGGCGTGGCATTAGCTTCACTTCCTCTCACGTTTGTCTAATAAATTAAATTCATCAGCATATACACGTGTGTGGCGTGTGTGTGTGTGTGTGTGTGTGTGTGACTATGTGTGTGTGTGTGTATGTGTGTGTGTGTGTGTGTGTTAGTGTGTGTGCTTGTGTGTGTGTGTGTGTAGGTGTGTGTCTGGTTTCATGCTTTATGCACTGCTAATGATTTGATGTCGTCTCCAGCGCAACTCAAGCAGCCCCAACCACGCGGCCAGAGTTGCCACCTTGTCATGTCTGCAGTCCGTGTGTTTGGAAGAGGGGGGTGGGTGCTGGGGAGGGGCAGGGGATGGTTGGTCCTCTTTAAGTGCATCAAATTGAAGTGCTCGCCAAGTCAAGCTGCTGCTGCTGCTGCTGCCAGGGCTTAATGTCAAAGTTCCAGAACTTAAACTTAATCCAAGTTGATTTCAGGGGCTTACAGTGTTGCCACAGTGTCAAACTGTTCGCGGAATGCAGTGTAGCTGGGAAATTTGATAGTATCTTACCCCACTTGCTGGAGTATATGCTCATGGGAAGGCTTATGTTAAAAGTCTTGTTTAAGTCCATTTTAAAGTCCATATTAAAGCTGGTGTTAAACTTCATGTTAAAGCGCATGTTTAAGCTCATGACAAAGCTCATGTAAAAGTCCATGCTTAAAGTCCATTTCAAACTTTATTTTAAAGCTCATGGTGAAGCTCTTGTTAAAGTCCACGTTAAAGTTCATGGTAAAGCTCATTGCAAGAGCTTTGCAAGAGATAAAGCTAAAGGTAAAGCGCATGTCAACGTCCGTATTAAAGTTATTTTTGAAGCTCCTGCTAAACTCAAGTTGAAGCTCATGCTAAAGACCATGTGCAAGTCATGTTAAAGTCCATGTTAAAGTCCATGAAGGCTCATGTTAAAGTCTATGCTTAAGCCCATACTTAGGTCCATTTTAAACTTTATTTAAAAGCGCATGGTAAAGCTCCATATTAAAGTTATTTTTGAAGCTCATGGTAAGCTCACGTTAATGCTCATGCTAAAGCCCATGTGCAAGTCATGTTAAAGTCCATGTGCAAGTCATGTTAAGGTCCATTCTAAAGTCCATGTTAAGCCTCATGTAACAGCTGAAATCACTTTCAAGCTCTTTACTGAATTCGAGCTTTGCAATCTGTTGTTGTTCCGTGCTGGCCTGTTGAACTAATAAACAGCATTTAAAATTCCAGAAGACAGAAAAACAAAACAAAAAAAATGCTCTGCAGGTATTTAAAATAATTCAATTGCCATAATTTCTTGTTTTTTTTCATACGTATTTTTCTTTATTTTGCATTTATTTTCCAGCTGTTCATTTGTTTATTTTATATCAATTTTTTGTTTGCATATTGGGTTCATTTTGTTCGGCTGTGTGTGTGTGTGTGTGTGTGTGTGTGTGTGTGTTTGATCAGAATTTACAATAAATATGACAAATAATTTTCAATATATACACAAACATAGGGACAGAAAGTGTGGCTACCGATCGATCTATTGAATATTTCTGTTATTTCGTATGCATAAATGCTGAAACTTTTTTCAACAACATTCAAAATTTTGTTTTCGCTTGCGTTTATTTTGGTATTTTTTTAATGAGTATTTTTCGAGTATTTTTTTGCTTACTCTTAAATTGGATTTTTCATTAGTATTTGGTATGTTTTATATATATATCTATTTCCATTTCTTATCTTCTTATACCCTGAACCCATTAGGAAAGGGCAAGAGGGGTATAATGGGCTTGTGCACATGTATGTAACGGGCAGAAGGAAGCATTTCCGAGCCCATTAAGTATATATATTTTTGATCAGCATCAACAGACGAGTCGATCTAGCCAAGTCCGACTGTCTGTCTGTCCGTCCGTATGGATGAACGCAAGGATCTCAGAACCTATAAGAACTAGAGACTTGAAAGAGACTTTAGCTGTAGGTCCTCCTAGTGCCCGCGCAGATCAAGTTCATTTCCGATAGTCGATAGTAATCGATACAAATCGATATCGAAATCCCGTTTGAGAGCTTGAATCAGCAAACTTGACATCTAGCTTCTTGAATAGTATATACTTGCATCTGCATTTGGTGTGGGAAGAAGAAGGGTTCAGGGTTCAGGGTATCTCCTAGTCGGGCGCTCCCGACTACAACTAGAAAATGTACTGTAGCGTAGACATTGAATGTATTACGTTTTTTTGTTTTCTGTTTTCTTTAATTATATTATGTAATAGTTTTTAATTGGGGCTTTCACATGGAGAACTTAGTTAACTTGAACTTAGCCTTAATCAGAGTTGATCTCTTTGAATTCTTGCTAAATATAATCGTAGTCGATTCATGTATATTTTACTTATATTTGTAACTTTGATTTGCTATGCGATATCATTTTTATCTCAAAAAAAAAAAACACCTCAATTTCGCCTATATACTATATATATATATATATATGTATGAGTGTGTGTTAGGTATATAAACTTTTAGTATTTTTTTTTTTTTTAATTTTTGTTTTCTCTTTTATCTCTCTCCCTGCCTCGCTCCGCCTGTCCTCAGCTGCTGCTCACATTTTCACTAATACATTTACTTAAATTTGGTACGTATATTAAGTCAGAGTACGTCTGGGTTAATCGTTAGTAGTAGTTCTTAGAGGGGGAGGGGGGGGGGATCTGGAAATCTAGAACAAAGCCCGATTCTTGTCACAAATATGCGTAGCTTCTTTCTTATTTCCTGCTCTCAGCTTCATGCGGGTTACTTATATCTGTTCATTTACTTGATTTTATTCTTGCTATATTGAATATCGAACACGCATACATATCTCTTTTACATATATCTTGATATCTATATATATCTATATATATATATATATTTGTGCATTTGTTATATGCATTTGGCACATTTTAGACACAAAGTTAAACATGGAATCAAGCTGAACGCGTACACATACATACGTATTGCATAAGTACACATACACATACACATACACGTTCACATTCACATTCACATTCACATACACATACACATACACACATACATACAGACACATACACACATACATGCAGACACATATGCATTTACGTATGTTCGTTTAGCCTAGGGAGAGAGCGATTTCTTTGGTTTGGGTATTCTTGCACTGGTTCATGGTTCATGTTCATGTGAACTAGTTCAGTCGAACTGGTTCATTTGCTGTGCACATATTACTACTGTTCGCTTGAGTCGAGCTCATGAACCAAAACGGTTCAGTCGAGCGAGAATGAGAGGAAGATCGTGGAACATGCTCATCAAACTCAATTCGTCCATGTGAGTTGGTTCATTTGAACTAGTTCAGTGTGACCTGAACTGGTGCAGCTTCAATTTGCTGTGCAAAGATTACTTTCGTTCTTTTGAACTAAGCCAATGAACCAATAAAGTTTAACCTCGAAAGAGAGGGAGGGCGAAGTTAAAGCATGAAATTCAATTTGTGGCTATGTGAGTTGGTTCATTTGAACTAGTTCAGTGTAGCGCGGTTAAGCAAGGGTCTTTATTACTGGTTCAGCTGGTTAGCTGCATTTGAAGAGGTTATTCTAGGTTCAATGAACCAGTTCAGTTGCTTTTGATTGGATGTAGCAGCTTAGAGGTTCATTTGAACTAGTTTCCCTGCTCATATCAATATTTGAACCGCAACTGAACCAGTTCTTGTGAGCTTTAGCGAAAGCATCTGGGAAAATCGTGTAGCTCAGATATGTAGCTGCATTTGAAGAGGTTATTCTAGGTTCAATGAACCAGTTCAGTTGCTTTTGATTGGATGTAGCAGCCGAGAGGCTCATTTGAACTAGTCTCGCTGCTCATAGCAATATTTGAACCAACGTGTGAACCAGTTCTTGTGAGCTTAAGCAAAAGCATCTGGGAAAATCGTGTAGCTCAGATATTTAGCTGCATTTGAAGAGGTTATTATCAATAATCATATATATGTATATCTACTAAACCGAGCTAAACTTAAAGAAAATATTTGTCAAATGGAGCAAATGGGTTAACAAATTGTGTCGAGCACTACAGGTGCGAATATTTACAATATCGTATGCCATAAGTTGCCTAAACAATTATCAATAATATGATTTGAGCTGAAATATTCCGTATATATAGTATATCTAGTTGTATATACAGGGCCCCCCACGCCTAACCTAACCAGACGCAAACATGAAACACTTTACGAAACCTAAAAGAATAAAACTTTAGACAACTAGAATCGATTGATATGGGGGTAAGCTAAATGGTTCTCTCGTCATTCAAGATTATTTATGGTATGCTTGTGATTTGGGCTTTTCTTCTGTTCATATCCTTGCAGAGGGTATTCGAATATGGCGGCAACTCTGCTGTCCAGCAAATAATGTTTTCCTTGTTCTATGTGAACTGAACTCTTTCGTGGGCGCTATTTTGATGGAACTTCGAACGGATGGAACTAATACATTGTCTCGAATCGAATTGGACAAGTAAAGCATATAGTTGTTATAGGAATTGTCGGGGCAATTAAGAGTTTTCTTTAGCTTCCCTTGTTAGTGCTGGTTAAGTTCCGAGATCTAGTGTTGGTTAATGCTTCCTAGTCCTGAGAGTTGCTCAACTTATCTTAAACATTTATCAACACATAGACCTAGTGTTGGGTAATGCAAAGACAAATAAGTGCTAGTGCTGGTTAATGCTCTCAAGTACCGAGATCTAGTGTTGGTTAATGCTTACTAGTCCTGAGATTTGCTCAACTTATCTTAAACATTTATCAACACATAGACCTAGTGTTGGGTAATGCAAAGACAAATAAGTCCTAGTGCTGGTTAATGCTCTCAAGTTCCGAGAACCAGTGTTGGTTAATGCCCCCTAGTCCTGAGAGTTGCTCAACTTATCTTAAATGACGAAACTTGCAAATTATGTTACCCATAAAATCAATATCCATATCAATGTCGGACGACTATAACAGGGCCCAAATCAGAGTATAGTGTGGCATACCTCTTTCGCTTAGCTGTCTGCAAGGGTATTGTATCTTCGGCGAACCGAAGCTCGTTCTGCTTGCTCGTTAATATAATACTTGAAGTAGCTAAAGCCTGTTGGAACCAGATGGATTAACATATGAACTTTGACATATTTTACTTAAGTTTTTCTTTGTTTTTTTTTTTTTTTTTGCTTTTTCAACTAACGAGGTAACATTTAAACGCGTTTTTTTTTCTCAATTTCCATTTAATCTTAACTACTTATGCAATACGTGTACTTTTTTTCATATTGAATTGAATCAAATGAAAAAAGACCTCGCCTCGGCAACTATTGTTCGTCTATTTCTGTGTAGAGGGCGGGTTTGCAGATCTTTTGGGGCGTGGCATAGCTGTTGTCCTATTTGTTGTTGTTGTTGTTGTAATGGATTCTTATAATTACAATTTAATTAAGCTATAATATTAAACGGCCTTTGTAACGGCTGCTGCCCATTGTTCCGCCGCCAGTTGTCCTTGTCGTTGATCTTTCGACTCTATCCAAAAATTTCTGTTGCCGTTCCTGTTCCAGTTGCTGTTGCTGTTCCATTTGCTGGCCCCGTCTGCCCATTGTTTGGCAGCACAATTTGCTAGTTAATAATGGAACAAATACAGCTAATAGAAATGCCTTTATTAGCTGCATTGTTCTTGACCAGCCCACAAGTGCGGCCGCTCCGCTGCCCATGTCCGCCTCCTGGCTGCGGTCCTTGTACAGGCGACCATTCTGATTGCGGGACCCATCCTCGTGGCGGTTCTCCTTCAGCACCACCTCGTTCTTCTGCAGTCAGTTTTCGAAGCAAGTGCATTTTCCATACAAATCATATTTAATAAAACGTGTTTCTATCTCTATGCATATGTGTGTCTGTGTGTGTGTGTGTGTGTGTGTGTGTCTGGGTGTGTGTGTGTCTGTGTGTGTGTGTGTGTATGTGGGGTGTATTATCTGGTTGGCTTACCGTCACTTCATTAAGGTCCTCCTCGCGTTGCGTTTTTTTGCCAGGACGTTCCATTTCTGAGGGTAAAAGCAAATAAAGAGCGTAAACTTTAGTAAAAACTAGAAATGAACTTGTTCAAATGAGTCAGTGTCAGGTTCGTGTTAAGTAAACAGTATATAAATAGCAAAAAGTTCCTGTTGCCCCTCAATTTGTATTAGTAGTATTAGTATTATAACGAATCACTTCACTAAAGAACTAGTTCCAGCTCAAACACCAAAAAGATCCAAGATTGTCAACTAAGTGAACTATTCGAAGTTATTCACAAGAGTCATATGTGAACTTTAAGCGTTAAGCTTCATCAGTTTTGTTACAAAAGTTCCAACTACTTGCAACTAAGTTGATATAACGAACTGGTTCATAACTGAACTTGAGCTGTAAGATTAACTAGTTCAATTGACTAGTTCCTCAAGTCCAGCAAAAGAAACTAGCCATCAACTTTTTCGATCACATTCCAAAGCTTTTAACTTTCAGCTAAATTCAAACTGTTCGGAGAACAAGTTCACTAGTTCTTCAATAAATATAGACTTGTACATCAATATCAGAAACCATTTCAAAGAACTCAACGAACTAGTTCAGAGCTCCAGCTGAAAAAGGCAACTTCCCCTAATGAAGCTCGCTTCAGATTATCATTAAGGTTGGGCGGACAAGCTCAGTTCATTTGAGCAAGGAACTAGTTCGTATTTGATTGCCATGAACTTACCATATAGGCGTATGGTTCCCTCGGTATCCCCAATGCTGTTCTTCGAGATGCATTTGTAGCCCCCAAAGTCGGTCGACTGCAGTCGCCGGATATGCAGAATCATCTCGATGGCGTACATGTTGTTCTCCTTCTCGGTGAGGGCATACCGATCACCGGCAATAATCATTTCACCTGCGAAGAAAAAAATCGAAATCGCATGGAGTAGCAGATGAAAATTGGAATGTGGCAAGCGAAGGAGTAAAAAGCAGCAGAAACTGAAGCGAAAAGTCCATTTTGATGATGACATTTGCCGATGCCTGCCGACCTCTGCCTGAATGATGGCAGCTCGCACCACGCCATGCTGTCACGTTTGCAATATACGTCAAATGCACTTGACAAGAGCCCCCCGAAAGCCAAAGAACAAAAAATGAAAATGGAAGAGTTAAAAAAAAACCGGCTTCACAGCTTCCCCGGTTCGAGGTGCCGGGCTCCAGAAGTTGCGAGGCAGCAAGAAAATATTTGAGCATCGAACACGAACCAAATAAAGACAAATTGCGGCATTGAAGGGTTTATAAAGCTTCAGCTCCCTCTATCTTTCTCACCCTCTTTCTCTCCCCCTCTCCCTCTCTCTTTCGCACTCATCGCACTCAAACCCAACGACCAAAAAAAAACCAAAAAAAAAGGCGTAAAATGGGAAGTCGAGCTAGACGAGCACGACTCTGAAATACCTGTGCTCAGTTTCAGATTTGGAATTAAGAACTTTGATTAAGGTCTAGGCAAATCGATAATCGATACATTGCAGGAAAGTATCGAAATATCGAAGTATATCGATGAATTGTATGAAAGACGGCGGAAAGTCTATGGAATAACCTCCCCTTTTAGTTATAGTCCGAGCCTGTAATGAACTATGTAAAGCGGACGACTATGGAGTAAGTCTATCGGTATATCGATTGAAAGTGTTATCGATAACAAGTACTGACTACAACTTATCGATTTGTAAACACACAAGTTCTAACTTCTATAAAAAGGCTTGAATAAGCCACGCAAGTCCTTAATTATATGTTAATATATCGATACCAAATGTGTTATATATCGCGGTGCATCGATAATATATCGATAAATCAAAAAGTAGTCAAAGTTTCCCTGGGCAGACATATTAAAACGATTCGACAGGGTTGTCAAGCTTGTTTTCAAATCGTTTTGCATGCTTACAGGGTATGTTACATGGCTTTTAACACAAAAAAAAAAAGAAAAAGTGAAAATACAATAAGACGAAAAAATGGCAATAAACCAATAAGGCAAAGCCGGAAGACTTACCATTCTCGCGCTGCCAGTAATTGATGGCCTTTGGTGATGCCTCCACGTTGCAAATTAATGTGACATCCGTTAGAACCGGAGCGCCAACCAATTGATTTGGCACTTGCACCAGCGGATGAACTGCGAACAGAAAGAGACAAGCAGAGAGAGAGAGAGAGAGAGGGAGAGTGAGAGACAGATAGAGAGAGAGCGGGAGGGAGAGTGTGGGCAATGTGAGCGAGTGGTTGAACAAGTTGGTCAACATAATCATCAAGCTGCCAACTAGCTGCAACAGATAACCAACTCATGCCCCCTCTGGCGGGCAATTAGCTAGCGAACCAGCGCATTGGTTCGAAAGCGCTTTTGATGCTGTGATAACCCTGAAATGCCGTTATTTGTTAATGGCCAGCAATGGCAACTGATACGATTTTAATTGAAAATGAATTATTTTGCTGTTAGTAGCGACCCGGCGCCCTTCCCTCTTCGCCTCCCACTGTTTTTCTTTGGTTATACTCTCTGTATTTAGATTGAGCGGGCATATTAGCTACGTTAGTTCACTCGGTTCGGTTGGCTTAAGGCTAAACTTCAGACATTTTTACAGCTGGAAAAAGTAGAACTTTCCCGCTTTCTTGAAATATTACTTCTATTAACTTGATTAGCGCTCGTTAGCCAACACTGGGTATAGGGTGACCAGTTTTTTCGACAAAACTCTTGAGCAAACGAAGCTAAGCAGCACACTGTTAGCATTCTGTTAGAATTCTGTTACATAGCTCATTGTGAAGGCAAGCTTATATGTATTAAAGAAATAATAAAGGTTTTTAGACAACATACTGTTAACAGTCCGTTGGCATTCTGTTAAGGACAGCTTACAGAAAAAAGTCATCTTAAGCTTATGTAAAGAGTCCGCTAACATTAATTTACTCCAACAGAGAAGATATACTTTTAAACAACACACTGTTAACATTGTGTTAGCATTCTGTTCACTTGTGTTTAACATAAATTAAGCTTATTTTAGTCAACATACTGTATTCTGCATTCATGTCACTTTTAGAGAACATACTGTTAACACTCTGTTAGCATTCTATAGCGTACACCTATGTTAAGGCGACATGCATTGCCTAGGCTGCCTATTGGTAACATACTGTAAGCATTCTGTTAGCACACTGTTAACATGCCATTATGTTGACTCACGCAAATCAAATCAATTCAAATGTTGCGAATGTTCAACATACTGTTAGCATTCTATACCTATGTTAAGGCGACATGCATTGCCAGGCTGCCTGTTGGTAACATACTGTAAGCATTCTGTTAGCACACAGTTAACATGCCTTTATGTTGACTCAAGCAAATTGCGAATGTTGAACATACTGTTAACACTCTGTTAGCATTCTGTAATCCACGTCTAGGTAGGGTATTTGCGCATTCGTTGAGCGCATGCTGTTGCTCCTGCTGCTGTTGCATGACTTGCATGTTATTTGGCGTTTTGCTTGCTTTTGTGTTCGCTTTCGTGTCAGTTTGAGGTATTTTTTTTTTTAATTCTTTTTTTCTCATTTCTTTTTCTGTTGTTTTTGGGTCTGTCTTGGGCTTTGCCACTGACCATCATTGTTTTTGGCTTTTCAACTTTGGTTTTTCATGCTTTTGTGTTTTCTTTTATTTATTTTTATTTTTGTCTTCCTCTTGCCAGCTGTCCCCCGTACCAAACCCTCCCTCCCAACTGTCAGCTTCCGCTGGCCGCTGGCTCCTGGCATTGTTTGCGTTCAACCGTTCATTATTGGTCAATTTATTGGATTTGTGCATGCCTTGCATGTGTGTGTGTGTGTGTGTGTGTGTGTGTGTGTGTGTGTGTGTGTGTGGCTCTCCAAATAATGTAGCATATGTCATGTGCTGTTAGCGTCGACTCGTGCTGTAATCTCTGCTCCAATCTCTTAGCTTCTCTTGCGCTGTTATTGTTGTTCTTCTTTTTCTTCTTCTTGTTGTGTTTTGTTATTGTTATTGTTTATTCTTATTGTTGTTATTGTTGCATTGCCTACCACTTATTGAAAATGCAATTTGTTCTAATAGAGTCTTGCAGCTGTTACGGCAGCTGAATTTACAAAGCGCCACACGCGGCGTATGTGTAATTTGTATACCCTAAGACCATTTGAAATGGTCAAACGGGTATACTAGTTGCGTGCAGGCGTATGTAACAGGCAGTTGAAGGCATCTCTGATCTAGTTAGATATATATCTCTATTATATATAGACTGTTTGTCCTGACCAGCTCGATTTCAGTAAATTCCACCCGCAAGTGTGGAAAATCCGCGAAAGGAATTCTTCAAATTCATTTAAGATGTGTTTTGACATATATCACAAAATTCGCATCCCTTGGATGATAAATGAGGGTCAAGATTTATAAGGCCGAAGCTTTAGGTTTCGTTCGACAAGCCTCAAACTTATTTTACAAGCACAACATAAAAACTTATTGAATACATGTTGCGGCGATTGTGGAAGTTCCACCCGCAACTGCGGAAAATTGATGGAAAGTTAGCAAAAAATGTATTTGATACGTTTTTCGCAAAATTCATCGCTCTTGAAGTTTAATTTCATGGCTTCAAGATCCTTCTTACCACATGACTAACATGGATGGAAACCATTGCTTCCAACAAACCCATACTATTGCGCATGTAAAACAGGGTATCTCTCCATGCAGTCAATACAAAGTTTCATCCATTTCATCTATATATCCTTTATGGGGTAGGAGCAATTCTAATACCCTCTAGATGGGTAAAGGTATTCGATATAGATCGAGATACATGAAACTAAGATGGTTTTTACATAAGAATTTTTATGCTTTTATTCAAATACATTTTCAAAAGTGCCAAAGATGAAGAAGAAGCCGCCTAAATGGTGGTTGTGCTCTCGGTGCTTTCGGTGGTAGTCTCAGCTGCTGTGCTAGCGACTGTGGTGCTATCAGCTGCGGTGCTGGCGACTGTGGTGCTATCAGCTGCGGTGCTGGCGACTGTGGTGCTATCAGCTGCGGTGCTGGCTACAGTTGTGCTTGCCACAGTGGTGCTCGCCTCGGTGGTGCTGGCCGCAGTTGTGCTTGCCACAGTGGTGCTCGCCTCGGTGGTGCTGGCCAGAGTTGTGCTCGCCTCGGTGGTGGTGGTGCGCTTGTGTCCGCCATGTCCGCCGTGTCCACCGTGTCCACCATGTCCATGTCCGCCTGGGCCGCCAGGACCGTGACCACCAGGACCACCTGGACCGCGACCACCAGGACCTCCTGGACCTCCAGGACCGCCAGGACCACCTGGACCGCGACCACCGGGACCACCAGGACCACCTGGGCCGCGACCGCCGGGACCACCCGGGCCACGAGCGCCACCGGGACCGCCGCGACCACCAGGACCACCTGGACCGCCGCGTCCACCACCTGGACCGCCGCGTCCACCGCCTGGGCCCTGTGCTGCGGCGACGGCCACCACGG
Organism: Drosophila kanekoi; assembly: GCA_037075305.1. Lineage (NCBI taxonomy): Eukaryota > Metazoa > Arthropoda > Insecta > Diptera > Drosophilidae > Drosophila > Drosophila kanekoi. Next base: position 1,369,803 of record JBAMCE010000043.1, on the reverse strand, counting down.
CGAACAATGTGACAAGGATGTAGGTGCGCATTCTCTCTGACTCGCAGTTGGAAACTGACTTGTGCTTAGATCAGTTCTTTGGGGTTTTATAGTAAAATGCCTTGGAGTCTTACGCCTAGGCTCTACGTCATGTGCTGTATGCTTAGCTGCACACTTTCTGTTCTTCAATGGCAAAAACAATTGCGTCATCAACCCTCTATCTCTCTTTGCCCCCTGCTTTCTCAATCTGTCTCGCTCTCACTCACATTCTCGTATGTGTTTACCCAAGCGACCTGTGTAGACCGCGTCCGAGCTGAGTCCAATAACACAGCTGTTTGTCTATTTGATCTTCGTGTTTATTTGATCTAACGGCGACTTGACATGCGATCAGGTGAAACACCAAAACAGAGAAAACTTAAGGAAAAGAAGAATCAAATGAGAAGTAAAAGTACTTCCTTGAAACTTATTTTTTATATAGTAATTCAATTACTATTCCATATAAGAATTGAAATATGCCGGGAGAACAAAAAAATGATACAAAAGTAGATAGAAATCATTTGGAGCTTTTATAAAGATCGATTCGGAAACCTTAGGAGAGCACCATAAAGTCAGATATTTTGAAATGATATGGACAATGACAATGACAATGACAATGACAATGACAATGACAATGACAATGACAATGACAATGACAATGTCAATGACAATGACAAAGAAAATGAAAATGACAATGACAATGACAATGACAATGACAATGACAATGACAATGACAATGACAAGGACAAGGACAATGACAATGAAATTGACTATGACAATGACAATGACAATGACAATGACAATGACAATGACAATGACAATGACAATGACAATGACAATGACAATGACAATGACAATGACAATGACAATGACAATGACAATGACAATGACAATGACAATGACAATGACAATGACAATGACAATGACCATGACAATGACAATGACAATGACAATGAAAATGACAATGACAATGACAATGATAATGGCAATGACAATGACAATGACAATGACAATGACTAGAAGTCTTAAATATATAATATTAAAGACCTTATTTTACGTCCATTTCCCAATTAAGTTCATTTACGTCTACATTTTAGCAAATAAGTTGCCCTAAAACCCATTTTCCTGGTTTACTTCGACCTAGAATTTTCTCACTTGGGCAACATTTTCCTTTACTTTTTATATGCGTCCAGGAGAAAAACCCTTTGAGACGAGAAAATATAATAGCTTTTAAAGTGTCTCTGGGTAAATGCAAACTGTTGTTTTAATGAATCCTCTCACTTGCACACTCTCCGTTTTCATTTTCTCTTTCGCTACCTCACCTTGTGCTTATCCCGTGCTGACAGGCTGTCTGCCTTTTATTTGCACTGGAGAAATTTAAAAGCCAAGGATCCACTTAATTTTCTGATTAAAATCAATCAAGCAAAGCGCTTAAGAAATCAAGCGGTAAATGCGCCAAGGACGGGCCCAGAGGGGGCAGGCGGCAGGCGGCCAAAGGGGTGGCTGTTGCTGTCAGGTTAAGACAACAAGACGCGAGCAGAAGAGGAAGAGCAGAGAGAAAACAACGTCAAAGAGCAAAAGAAATCAGGAAAGACAGCAGTCAGTGGCTGCTGGTGTGGTGATGGGAGGGGGAAGGGGCAGGGGTTTGTGCAGCTAGGGCGAGGTTGCGGTAAAAGAGAAGCTTGCACTGCCAGAGGGGCGGTGAGTGGGTGGCGGGCGGGGGCGGGGTGTCTGTATACAACCATATGGAGTTTTTAAATTGAAATTGAGACGCACTTTGGCAAAAGCCAAAAGCAATAAAGAAGCAAGCGGGGAGAGGGGTGCGGGGTGCGGGGCGACGAATGGAAACAGGCAGCGAATGACTGATAGACAGACAGAAGAAGACACGAAAATGAAATGAAATCAAAAAAATAAAAAAAAGAAGATAAGAAAAAATGAAATGAGAAAAAAAAAATGGAAATTAATTTTTGCGGCGGCGACAGACGCTTTGCCAGAGCCGCGTTGACAGTAGCTGGGGAGGGGTGGGAGGGGGGCTGCGGTGGCAAAGGGGCACATTTGAGTAGGGCACAGAGTGTGTCACACACACACACACACACTCGCACACACACAGCAGCAGCTGCCGCCCATTGAGGTGCGAACATTTTGGCCGTGTCAATATAATTTGCAGATAGAATCTTTTACCTACGCGACAAGCAAAGCAACACCCCCCACCCCCACCCTACCCTACCCTATCCACCCACACATATACATACATACATTCAATTTAACCTACGCCCAAACGGTGCTTCTTCTTCTCTTTAACTTTTTTGTTTCTGGTTGCCTTTTGCACCTTTGCAGGAAAATTTCATTAAGTTTAATGCGCTGCAGCAGCCGCTGGCACGCACGGCTCCAGAGGCCGCTGCTGCAGGTGAGGAGGGGTGTTAAGCAAGAGGGGAGGGGGAGGGGGTGGATTGTTTTCGGCCACATTCACAATTGCCACGTCACATGATACACGGAGCTTAAAGCCAAACAGCCAAAAGCTGCTCAACTTTTACAACAGAAACGTGACGTTTGCGCCAAGTGCCGCCCGTCTAGACTCGAGTCCGGACAGTCAACCTTCCTTCCCCTTCCCCTCTTCCACTCTTCCCCCTGCCCTACCTTACGGCTAGCCGGTAGCCTAATGCATTTGGAAAGTTTGTAAATCGAAACGGAAACACTTGCAATTCGCTTTATTGCGTTATGCTGCGGTTGCGCCCGTCTGAGGTAGGGTGTATCAGGCGGAAGGTAGGGTGTATCAGGCTGTAGGTAGGATGTAGCCGGGTGAAGCCGGGTAAAGCCGGGTGTCGTAGCTGCTGGAAGGACTTGCACGCACATCCGACTATGTGTGAGACATTATGATTATTATTGTAGCGCCCGGCGTTGGGGTTATAAATCAAAGCATTTGTTAGCAAGCCAGCCAAAAAGTCATTTATCAATAACAGCACATAAAGAAGAAGAAGAAGAAGAAGAAGAACACTTTCGTAGCCAAACACTGACCGACTAGCACATGCCCTCTAGACCATTGAATAGTTATCTTCTTGCCTCAGCTTCTCAGCATGGCAAATTGTTTCTTAAATAACTTTTGTGCTTATTGACAAATCGTTCTTTTATTTGCTTTGGGATCGATATTTATCGATAGGACTAGCTATCGAATAAAATATGGTTGCAGATAATATAATTTCGACGAAACCCGATGAAACTTAATTTGCCGCCTCAAACGCTTGTTACCTTGAAGATGCACTAATCGATATTCAGCGACATTTATCGATTTGCAACATCGAGAAGGTCGTATTTCAAAACGATATATATCGATAGGGATAGCTATCTTGGTACATATCTTCAATTCACAAATTCCTTCTGCATATGATGCATGAGTATACTCAGTGTTGGGACAGTGTATATAAAAGTGCGGCTAGCTGGGAAAACTGTTGTGTGGCATACTCACAGTGCACCTGTAGCTTCATGCGTTTGCTGACAGTGGGGGGCACCCCGTTGGAGGCGATGCACATGTAGGCGCCCATTTCCGATCGCGTGACTTTCGACAGCGTCAGCATTTCGCCCTCCACTAGGATGGCTGTGTGCGAGAAAATGGAGCAGAATTTTTCAGAGTTTGACATGCGGTCACACCGTTTGATATTAGCGGGCTGCCACACTGTTCGACTCCTTACCTTTGGTTTTCTGGTGCACGCCATTGCGTGCGATAATCTCGCGTCCGTCCTCGCGCCGCCAGGTGATCTTCGGCTTGGGATGGCCGCGGGCGCGGCAAACCAGCTTCGCGGAGCCGCCCTCGGGCACCATCATGTCCCCGGAGGTCTCCTCGTTTATAATGTCCGGCGGTATGACAACCTCCAGTGTGGCTGTCTTTAAGAATAGAATGAGCAATAATTGGTATTTAAGTATTTATGGTATTTATATTCAAGCAGGTTTTGTCAAGCTATTTGTCTTGGTTTTAATCTACATTTTTAGCAAATTTTTTAAAAGCAACTTTCTTTTAATTGCCGTTTCAGCAACTTTTATCCACTGTGCGAATTGCATCTCATATCCCTCTCCCTCTCGCTCATTAACATAACCAAGCCCAAGCTTAATCGAATTTTGCTGAATGATCTTCGTCGTAGGCGAAGGAAACCACAAAACACAAACAACAAACAGAAGAGAAATAGCAAAGCAGATCACAAAATGCAAGAGCGGCAGCTTGCATCACCCTTGCACCTAAGAGAGATTTGGTAAGTGATTATTGTTCTCCTCTCTCCCCATATTCGTCCTAAGGCGCAGCTTTGACGGCGAGCGGGCGGTTGGTGAAAGCTCGCATTAGGTTTTAGTATTTGCTTGAGAGCGAGCAGCTTCGGTTGTTTTCGTTAAACTGCGTTCCTTTCGATAAGTATTTCGCGGGCTAGCGTCGCGTGTGTATGTGTGTGTGTGTGTCGCGTGTGTTTTAATAAATGAATGATCGCGCTGCTGTGCTCTGTGACGTCACTTAGCTGGGTGAGTCTAATAAGCATATATGTACATACATACACATGTATTTGCACACATTGCAGAAATCTCACCTAGAATTTGATTATTATCTTACTTTTATTCATTTTGATCTGTTCTGCAAGAGTTATGTACATAAATACATATGTATGTAGTTGGCAAACACTCGCATAGAACATAAAATACTTTAGCACATTTACGTTTTGCCCTTCTTCTTCTTTTATCTTCTTTTTGCTATGTTGCCTTGGGCTGCGTGACAGATAACTGTAACATCTCATTCATATGCATACATACTTGTATATATGTATGTACATATGTATATTGCTATGCTGCCTTCGCGTCAAGCGCCATGGTTACACATGCCTTATACATATGCACGTATATCTGTATATGTCTGTATGTATGTATGCTTATTTCTCTCGCTCTCGTTTATCTACATTCATATCTATCCGAATCATGTCATGGCTCGCCTGCATGCTATGTACATGTATATATTGAGTTATAAGTTCAACTCTCTTTTATTCATTAACTCTTATTGAGTCGCGTCTTATTGAAGTTATGTTAAGAGCGAAAACTTGCATATAATTTAAGCTGATCTTTAAATGCTTATTTGACATCCATATATGTATGCATTTACATACATACACACACACACGCACATGATTATGCTGCTGCAATCAGTGCGACTAACTGTAAAATTCGCATGTGTGACGTTTAGTGTATTTCCCTGTGGCGTTCGCTTTTTATTGCAAATTATTTTTGACTCTGTAGTTGTCGTTGTTGTTGTTGTTGTCGTGGCTGCTTCTGCTGTTGACAGTTACGTCATAGAATAAAGTCAACGTCCCGAAAAAGCCCCAAACGTGCAGAGAGCGAGAAATTAAAGAGAAACGAGATGAGGAATAAAGGGAAAGCAAACGCAACGGCGAAAAAGGCTTAAAAGGCGGTCGCGCGAGTTGCCTGTGCCGAGATTTCGGCTGCCTGCGTGCGGCCTGTGTTTGCTTTTTATTTGTCTCATATTTGCCCTTCACTCAATTCGCTTGGTTAGCTTGATTTTATTACCAGCCGCCAGGGGGCGCTGCGCAGCGAAATGAAACGGTATGCAACGGAATGAAATGAAATTGAAAACGCAAGCGTCCTGCACATATCGAGGCGCATTCAATGGACGGTCTGCACAAGTCTGGCAACGCGATGCGCGCACACACACGCAAACACACATACACACAGACGCACACACACAAGCATTGTGCCGTCGCATTGTTTGTTATTTATTTTAATCATTTAAGCGTTTCATTGTTTAAATAGCGCGTTTAAATGCCAGCAAACTGCCTTAACCCTAACCTCTTGCACACGCACACACGCACACACACACACGCACACGCACAGCAATGAAACGCCAGTGCTGCGAAATGCCGTCAAAAGCATATGACAAGTGCAAGCTCAAAGTAATTCCATTTCGTCTTTTTGTTTACCCATCGATTATGAATGGTAAGGGGTATATTACTGTTGTGCTGTTATGTAACATACCTATGTCGGAGACTCATTTCATATATATATTTTTACCTCAATATCTTTTGAACTATTCATATTTTTAATACAAATCGAGTTTAAAGCATATCTCGATGGTTTTCGGGGTTAGACACATCAAATTTCAATCAAAACCTTGATTGAAGCTGAGGTAAATATAGTTCTTAGTCGACCACACTCGACATCTTGTTTTGTTTATTTCTTCGTGTACAAATTGTCTTTTGCATATTCTGGGCACATTTCCAAGCGTTCAAAGCAATTCGATAGCATTGAGGCAGACAAGAGTTAATTATTAAGAACTAAAAGCCTGCAAGGGTTTAGATTTCCCATTGCACCGCAATTTAAATAAAATTTTGTTATGCCCAGCAAGTGGATAGTTTAATAAAGGGATTCACAGAAATTTGTAAATAAACGTTTGCTTCTAACGTGTGCATTCGCCTTGTTGCACAAACACTAAAAATATATAAATATGTATTTATTTTCATTTTTCAAATGATTTGACAGCTCCGACGAACAATTTGATTGCAGTTATCGAGTTATTTAAACCAAAATCGATTAAGGCTAACTAAAAGAGTAGAATAGGAGAAATTTATCGATAGGTAAATATCGATAATAACAACTTATCGTGGGGGGGTGACACAATGTTATCGATAACAATAATATCGATAACATTAGCCGCTTGTTATTAAGTGGAGAGAAGGAGTAGGTGTTTTAACAAAAATGTGGTTATCCGATTTCCGATTGTTATCGATAACAGAAGATGCTTATCCCTGAGATAAAGACTCATATTTTTATGGAAATGCAACATCTGATCTTTCCACTTTTCCCCTTATGCTGACGAAACGAATTACTGGACTGTTATCGATAACTGGGAATACCTATTACTGAGAATTTTGTGAGTCAATTATGACATGAAAAAACCATTGCTGACCCTACCTTCTGATTAACTCAGCTCTTTTCTATTTGGGAAAGTTCGATAGCCGCAGTCTTATCGATAAATGATCACAATGACAAATGATTACTGATTTTGGCATACTTACTTGCATTTTCATGGGATCTGTGTTGACCTGGCACATATATTTGCCGGCATCCTCCATCTTAACGCCGCGTATGTTCAAGGTCCATGTGTTGTAATCGTTGTGCGTCACCGATAATCGATCATTGTTCGTTATCACGTGCTCGTGTATGGCCAGAATTGCTTTTGCATCGGCCTTAATCCAAGCGACCTGATGTCATTGTGGTTATTCACGTTTCATTTTCCGTGTTTCGTTGTGGTTTTCGTGTTTCGTTTTCATGTTGCATTGTGTTTCATTTCCGTCGTTTCAGACGTAGCGTTTTATTCGTATCGTTTCGTTTGACAGTTGTTGTTGCCATTGCATTTTATTAGCGTTGTCAGAGGGTGTTTCATTTCCATTGTTCCATTTCCATTGTTCCATTTCCATTGTTCCATTTCCATTGTTTCATTTGAAGTTTAGCATTTTTATTGTTGTTATTTGCAGTAAGTGTTTATTTGTTTCAATGCCGTCGTAGCAGTTATGACGTTTCATTTCCATCGTTTCATTTGACAGTTTGCAGATTACATTAAGTTGCAAATATTTTAATGTTTGTTCATTTGGGTTGTATTTGTTGTTGTTGTTTTCAATTCGGTTGCGGGTTGTTGTGAATCGCCATGAACATCATCAGGGAGTCATCATCATCATCATGTCATCATCATCATGTCATATAGTTAATGCCAGCCATTCCCATTTGCCGCATTGTCATTGTCAAACGTGAAAACGTTAAATTGGAGGCGAGTTGTTTGTCGTTGTTGTTGTCGTTGTTGCCGTTGTCGTTGTTGTTGTTGTTGTTGTTGTTGTTGTTGTTACAGTTATTGGTCAACGGGCAGCGTCATCAACGTCGCATTCAGCAATTTCCGTTTAGTTAGTTTGTTTTTTTTTTTTTTTTTGTTGTGTTTTCGATAGTTCGTTGAAATCGATTTGCGGATATATTAGAATTTAGTTGAAAGTTTCGTTGCGGCGGCATCAGTTGGCCCCAGTTGTGTGGGGAATAGGGCGTATGTAGGGAATAGGGTTAGTTGCGGTCAGGGGGGGAAGGATTTGTTTTTTTGTGTGAACGATACAAAAGTTGTCGTTTGGTGTCGGTGTCGTTGACAATGGCCAAAAAGTTGCCAGTTTCCAGTTGCCAGTTGCCAGTTGCCAGAGACACAAAACCCAAGAACCGAAAACCCGGTTGCAGGCGCCAGAGTTTGGTGTTGTCGTCAGATGTCAGCGCAATTTGACGCCATTTTCATTGTTGTTGTTCGTTGTTGTTGTTGTTCGTTGATGCCGCAAGTTTTTGCAAGTTGTTCGTTTTGGCCAAGGATATGAAATCGGGGTACGGATATTTCAAGTGCAATTAGTGGAATTGGGTTTTGCGGTTGGCCATTGTATTAGATTGTTGTGTTGTGCGCGTGCGGTTGTGTGTGTGTGTGTGTTTTGAAGAAGAAGAGATAACATACAACAATTAGTTAACATTTGTGGCCGCTTTTCATTTTTTAAATCAGTTATTTTTCTTTGTACTTTTTATATATAAATTTGTTTAGCAAACGAAACTTAAGAAAATCCATCGAAAGTATAAAATATATATGTTTATTTTCATATGTGGGGCTAGGCAGTGGGTGGAGGGAGGGGTGGGGTGGGTAATGAGGGCTTAAGGTGCAGTTGCTAGAGGCTAAGGCATGCAAAACACAACCAACACACGTAACACGCTTTATGTACACACACACTCACACACACACACACGTTGAATAATAACAAAAATGTATCATAATAATCAAAAAATACCCTACTAGAAGCTATCCTGTACTGCAATAAAACTTTCCTTAGAGGGGCACGGCGGGGAATAGCTTTCAAGAAGAAAAGGAAACTTCTCCAGCATGGAGAAGTTGCAGACGGCCTTCATCATAGTTAAACACATTCATATATACCCTCTCTCTATACTGTTACATACATTTAACATATATATACCCTCTCCCTTCTGACTGTTACAAACAGTTAACATATATATACCCTCTCTCTATACTGTTATATACATTTAACATATATATACCCTCTCTCTATACTGTTACATACATTTAACATATATTTACCCTCTCTTCTGACTGTTACAAGCATTTAACATATAATATACCCTCTCTTTTCTGACTGTTACAAACATTTAACATATAATATACCCTCTCTTCGGACTGTTACAAACAGTTAACATATATACTCTCTCTTCTGACTGTTTAAAGCACTTAACATATAATATACCCTCTCTTCGGACTGTTACAAACATGTGCATAAATGCAATAAGCCCCGTTTCATGCATATTCAATGGGAATACATGTGCAAATACAGAAAAATGTTGCCTACCTTTGGGAGGGGGCCTTCACACTTTAACAGTAGCTGGACAGTTTTCATTAACGTAATGCTTAATAACAGCAACTGGCTCTGTTTACTGCACACACACACGCACACACACACACACAACAAGAATGCTCTCTTAATCCCAAAGAGTTTGAGAGACAATGTGTGCATGTGTGTGTGTGTGTGTGTGTGTGTGTGTGTGTGTGCATGTGTACTAATCTCACTGTGCGCTCGTCTGTCTATCTCTTTTGAGTTTAGTTAAAAGCTTTAAGCTGCTGCAGCCCAAACGGTTTCTAGCCTCTGCCGGCGTCGCTGCCGACGCTAATGCCTGGCAGCAAATATCACAAAGTCAAAAGCCTCAAATGCAAACATTGCAAGTATAACAGAGATGGCAAATTTAACGCTTCGTTTACATTTCTGTTATAATTAAAGTTTTTCTCTATTTTCATTGTTCGCTTTCTGCAGCTGTTCCCCATGCACAGTGGTTGAGAACTGCGAATAACGGGTTTTGCGTATAGATTATTGTTTTTCAATCGGAAATTATCTAGTTATTTTCAGATATATCTGTTATTAACATTTTCTTAACTTCGAAAAGAAAATATGTAAAATATGTATATGTATCTACAGGTTGAGGTTAGGTACACATACATGAGCCTATCGCCTATTTGTCGCTTTCTTATCACCTTTCTTTTGCGACACTTTGGCAGAATTGTATTGAAAAGCGTGTTGCCAGGCAGATAACTGTCAGCTCTTTCAACACTCTGTTTTAACCTAACTTTCTCAAAGAAATACTTTCATGTTATTTGAGGTTAAGTTTAACATTAACGTTAACATGTTAACGATAGGTTAAAGAATCCCTAAAAAAGCGAATCTTTCCCTTAGTTGATTTCAATTCTCGAAAAAGTAAGTTCTTGTAACATTTCTTCCATTGAATCTTTAACTAAGCTAAGATATAATTAGATTTAGATTAAAATTAAATAAGAGAAAATATATGTAGCGAAAATTGAAGACAGATTCAGCTGGAAGGCATTCGGAATAAGGCAATATAAGCTAAAATTGTATTAAAATAATGTCGAATGTGGCAGAGCTTTGCGTCAACTTCGAGACCCAATTGGGTTAAAGAACGGGCTGTAAGGATAACAAAAAACAAGCTCGTCTGCATTTGATTTGCTGAAAAATCTCTGTCATGGGTGGATTTTCGATGACGTCTGCCGGAGCTGAAAGGGGGCAATGGAGGAGGATGCTCGAGTTAACAGGCAAACAAAGTGAATGAGCAAATGCAGCTGCGACTACGGCCAACTGCCACGCCTCGCCTTGCCTCGCCTCCCGCTGTTTGGGCCGTGTCAATAGTGAGGTCGAAAAATGCTATAAACCAATAAATAGCGATTCAGCAAAGGACAGGGAATTGGAGGGGGGAAGGGACATGGAGGACCGCCGGACTGTCACTTTATTTATTTACTCAATAAAGCAAATTTATTGAGTAATGCTTGGGGCCAAAGGGCACGGAGTTGCCACCCAGTCGAAAACGGGGGATTTCGATATGCCGATTCCGATTGTGAATGTGACTAAAAAATACCAAAAAGAAATAAGAAGAAAGAAAAACGTGCAGGAAAAAAATTGATATTGTTCTGTGTAAATGCAAATACAGCGTGCAAATGTCATAAAGTCAGGATACTGTAGCACTAAATACAGGACAACGGCGTTAAAAGGACTAAAGCATTACAGGACTACGCATACATACATAGAGAGCTCTACAAACATATGTACACAGCTAACTAACAAAACATACATACATACATTTGTATATGTACATATACATATACATGAAAATGGTGCAAAGTTTGTTTCGGTTTCAACTCGGTGCGCTTGAATTTACTTTCAAATTCAAATTTCTGTTTCTCGTACTCGATAAAAAAAAGAATGAAAACACCATCAAAAAAATAATGTGGAATGAAAAGAGATACATTTTAAAATAAATTAAAAAAAAAGCGAACGAAAAAACGAAATGGAGATTAAATGAAGATAAAAACAATAAAAATAAACGAAACGCGGCTGAAAACAATGCGACAATTATGCGACTCATTCGCTGCCCTTGTCGTTTGTTGTACTCGCTGCTTGTTGTACTCGCTGCTTGTTATACTCGCTCTTGTTCTTGAATTCGCTGGATTCGTTGTTGACAACCTTTCGGTGGGCACAATATAAATCTCATGCGCGCTGCAAAAGATATCTTCGATAATGCGACTCTTTTGTCGTACTCGTTGTTGACGGCACTCGTTGCCGTTGTCGTTTGTTGCACTCGCTGCTTGTTATACTCGCTCTTGTTCTTGAATTCGTTAAATTCGTTGTTGCCAATCGTTGTTGCTATTTAACAACCGGGAAGACAACCTTTTGCTGGGCATAACATATGTCTTCAGTTATGGGACTCATTTGCCGTACTCGTTGTTGACGGCAATCGCTGCATATACGGATATATCTTTGTTTTAATAGAAAATTGTCTAGTTTGTGAGCTAAACTTAACCCTAGTTAAACCTAATCCAAGGATTTTTCCATACCTGGCATTAACATCTACTTGACTCTTTTTTGTTATCAATTTTTGTAACTTGTGTTAAAGCTTCTAAGCTTTTGTATTGTAGGCAAAGCCTTAAAGCTTCTTTTAATCAACTTTGGCTTAGGGCATTCAATATTCGTTTTGAGTTTCGAAATGATTTCTTTGACTCTTTCTGCTATCAACTTTTGCAACTTGTGTTAAAGCTTCTAAGCTTTTGTATTGTAGGCAAGCTTTCATACGCTTATCAAACGCAACTCATAAGCTTTTGACGCTTTTAAAGCTTCTTTTAATCAACTTTGGCCTAGGGCATTCGATATTCGTTTTGAGCTTCGCACTTGCGCTTACTTTTTTATTGTTTTATGTTTCATGTTTTGCTTATGTTTTTTCGGGTGTGCTCGTAGCGAATGCAATTTATTTTATTATGTTGACAATATTTTATTTATTTATTTATTGTTTAAATAAAATGAAATTGAGTATCGATTCCGCTGGCCCCTCTCCCCCCTCTCTCCCTCTCTCTCTCTCTCTAATTGTTGTGTTTTGTTTTTGTTTGATTGAAGCATCACAGGATTTATATGAAATGGCATTTTTATTTATGATGCCATTTCGTTGATTAACACTCTTTGATGTGCCTTGCACAATGCAAAAACACACACGACGACGACGATGAGGCACACACTCACACACTCACACACACTCACACACACACACACACACACACTCACACACACACACACACACACACACACATGGACGTCGATTCAGATATTGTTGGCAATGTGCAAACAAAATGCATTTCATTGTGCGAAAGGCATAAAAACGGGAATGAAGCACAGTAAAAACGAAAACAAAATGAAAATAAAACTCGGACTACATCAAATTTAATTTACATTTAAAGGCAATTTTATAGAATCCCTTAAATCCTTCTTGTCTCTGGGCGCATTCACATTTTTGCCCAAGGCTACAACCAAAATAATATTGATATGAATTTTAACACCAAGGGCCAGTATTGGTAATAACACACCTTACTTGGTTTCCAACACTGGAGATTTGGTTGTTTCTTAAAGATTTCAAATGTCAAATATGCCGCCGATTTGTGTTCAACTTCTACAAACGAAATCAAAATGAGGAGAAGAACAATTTTGCTTCTCTTAACTTATCCATAAGCCTATCTAGCTTTTGCTTTTGTGATCGATATCGATAGAAATTGTCATTCAATAGGCGATAGGTGATATATCCATCTAGCTCGAATCTCCACTATCTTGAATCTCCTTATATCTTGTAATAGATCAAACGTATTTACGATATAAGGTTGCTACTGATACCGATACCCCTACCGATGCCGACACCGATACCCATACCAATACCGATACCGATACCGATACCAATACCCATACCGATACCGATACCCATACCAATACCGATATCGATACCGATACCGATACGGATACCGATGCCCATACCAATATCGATATCGATACCCATACCAATACCGATACCGATATCGATACCGATACCGATAGATTTGGCCTATATGCCCACAAAGTAGTCAAACACTCGAAGTCCTCAAACGGGATGTCATATACCCTAGCTCTAGCTTCAGTTCGTGGAACTTCATTGTGCCATAATCTTGTCGATTCGCGGATTACAAGGCTCAAAGGATAAATCGTATACGTATATCGTGCTCTTCATTTATTTTGCTTTATTTAACTCGTTCGCATTGTTGTTGTTCGGCGGCTTCTTTATTTAGTATAATTTTTTGTACGTAACTTTATTTATTTTAATGCCTGTTTGTTATTCTTTTCATTTTTCAATTTATGCTTTCGTGCTGTTTGTTTATTGCTCTTAACAACAATTGCGAATATCCATGCCGCGCGAATATACATGCATATGTATACAGCTAGCTATCTCGCTCTCGCGTTGTATTGCCTTCTCTTTCGCCGCTGGCGTTTTGCGTGTTATGAACTAAAGGCGAGGTCTAATAATAATACGATGATAAAAACAATATAAGGCTATGCATATGTACAGATATTTCTATTGTTGTTGTTGTTGTTGTTCTTGTTGTTCCATTGAACCAATTGGTATTTATGGTATTTTTTGTAGGTATTTTACTTTCTCTTTTGTATACTGTTATTGGTATTTTATTTATTATCTTATATTTTGGTTTGGTTTGAAGTGCATTTGGTGCTTTAAGTATGCAGAGTGCTATTAATATATATATATATATATATTTTTATAGTATATAGTATATGATATTTACTTATGTAATATGTATATAGTAGTAGGTAGGTGCGCTTAAGAGTTAACATAATAATTGTGATTGTTGTGCAGTATTTATTTGTTATCTGATTCAAAATGAAAATACTGAAAACTTGTGCACTTTCAAACTGTGAAACTGGTGCGAATCGGCGTTAATTGAAACGTATTGGGAAAAGAAAGAAAAAACAAAACGATAAACGATAAACGATAGACGATTCTTGTGAGAAATTGAAACGCTGCGTTCTCAAAACCGATACATACCTTGGCTGGAACTGACGCACCGTCACCACTCACCCGATGACCGCCCAAATTGTTGACAACACACGTGAATGTCGCGTCCCGGCCCTGGGCGACGGTCACATTCTCCAATGGGATAACAAAGTCCGGCTCGAAGGCGCCCACTGAGGAGATTTTGTTTGAAACGGAAATATCTTCATTTCAATGGTTAATTGCCATGAAGAGAAAAACATTGATTGAACAATTAACGTAATCTGTATATATATGTATAAATTGTCAAATTATCGAAACGAAAATCGAACGCATATCGATCAAAAAGGCATACAATGAAGAACCAAGCAAGCGATATCGATTTCCATTGTCTTTGGATGTTGTTATCGATAGTGCATCGCAACGAATATAGTTAATGCAAGCGCAAAGCAAAACGTGTTGTTATCGATAATTAAATAAATATCGATAGTTATTGTCAACTATATACAAACTAGTTCGATAAACGTTATGCGATAACTATCGATAGCTCGATAACAATATTGATCATCGATAATTGATTATTTATTAAGCTGAACATTTTGCGCAACGCTTCAAAACTTGAAAACTTACTGCACTTTCCACTTTCCACTTACCAATGCAATTGCATATCAATAGCAACAGCAACAGCTGCAATCGTCCGCCTCCATTGGCCACGCCCAAGCCGACGCCCACACTCGCGCCCGCAAATTGGAAATGCGCCAGCTTCTGTCTGAATATGGATTGATTGGTCTGCCTCTGGCTAATGGTCTCTAATTGTCGCTGTCGCTGTCGTTGTCGCTCCACCCGTCCCACTCTCGGCATCCAACTGAGGTTCTGGAACTTGAAGTTCTCGCTGCGATTCAGTTTGCTCCGATTGCGAATGCTATTGGCGATTTGGTCGCCGTTTTGTTTGGCCATCATCATCATCATCATCATCATCATCATAAGCCTGTTTTAGTTCCCATTAGCATTGCTTTACTCTGTTGTTGATGATGATGCTCGCTCGACTCCTCACTGGCCGCTGTGAATTGGTTAAGTGAAGAATTGAGTTATGCAAATGTTACCAGTTGTGAGTTGCTGTTTACAAATTTTCCAATATATCCAGCTGCCTATCGAAATGCAACTTTAAAGATACAAAATCTCGTTTAATCTACTTGATTGATTAGAAATGCTTGAGCGCTGCACACTGTATTTACTTAAAGTCTTGGCTGTTTTTCTTGGTTTTGGGCTAGTTCTACGGGTCTTCAAATAGTCTATACCAGTTTAGGACTGTAGGACTGAAGGGTATACAAATTGTTTATATGGTCTCTCTTTTTATTAGATATGCCACACAGACCAATGCAAATCGATAAATGTATCGATACGTAGCTATGTGTATCGATATATATCTATATGTATCGATATATATTCATATGAACCGATTTATTTCTATATGTATCGATATATATTCATATGAATCGATATATTTCTATATGTATCGATATATATCTATAATTATCGATATATTTCTATATGCATCGATATATGTCTATATGTGTCGATATATATCTATGTGTATCGATATATATCTATGTGTATCATATATATCTATCGATATTTGTTTGGGTTTTCAACAGGAACTATTACTCACGAAGACATTTGTTGTTATCGATAATTAATCGAACTTCTTTGGAGTACTTGTAAATACATTTAAGCAGTACTCGTTATAGTCGATTAGTTGATATCCGACTCTTGGACTCATTTTATACTATCGAATAGGTATTTGCTTATCCAAGGTTTTCAAATGATTCAGTATTCAACTGAGTACTTGGTATTTGCGAATGCATTCATTTGGCTTGAAAACTTTTATTGGCCAGCCTGTTTGAGCTAATGCGACAAATTCAAGCGCATCAAGACTACGGTTTTTACTGTTTGCATTGAGCTGTCAAATTTGCTGTCAGCTAAAAAATAAAGTGAATGCCAGCCAAGCTGAAAAGGAGAAAAGGAGACCCCGGCCGCAGCAGCAGCAGGGAGCCAAGCGTTGGCAAATAAATAATCCAAATATTGCATATTGTGGCGAGGACGTAGACGAAGGCAAAAAGTATCTGTATCTTGTAGATGCTTTATCTATTGACAAAGCGTTGCAAGCTAAACGGAAGGGGCAGAGGGGCTTCTCTCTCTCTCTCTCATTCTCTCTCTCTCTCTCTCTCTCTCTCTCTATCTCTCTCCCTCTCTCTCTCTCTCTCTCTCTCTGTGGTTGCATTTGCTTCGCCTTTGTTTGGCGACGACAACATTTTTATTGCCAGCAGAGGACACGGTCGCGCATTCATCTTGGGAATGGCTGCGAGTCAGGGTCTGCGTCTGAATACTAGCTGCCTGCACGTGCCGCTATTTACATTTGCACGTAATAAATTCGCAAGGACGAAAAGGACGAGCAGGCCGGGCATGGAGCACGCGGATCTGGGGCGATTGGCAACAGGAAGTGTGCTAGGAAGTGCATTTGCCGGGCTGTCCTTTGGCTGCGACAATGCCAATGGCAGCTACGTGTTGCACGCTGCTATGCTGGACACGCCCCCTCTCCTGCCCGCCCCTAACACACACACACACACACGCGCGCACACATATTTACATTTAACAAAATTTAATGAGCTCACAAAGCGAGCGCTGCCAACTTGGCCAAATATTTGCGTCCGTGTGCAAGCTCTGCAAGTGCTTGCCACAGCAGATCGAAGTTTGTGCCATATTAGACTACGTGTGTGTGTGAGTGTGTGTGTGAGTGTGTGTAAAGGACACGGGACACACGCGTGCTAGCCATTTTATTAGATACGTGTCCTATCTATCGCAGCCATTCTGAAAAGCTAACCAACTCGCAGCTCCCTCTTAGCCCATAATCATTTACAGCATAACGTGTCCTTTGTGTGCACTTCAATACGGGTTCAAATCCAGCAAATTTTCGGCTCGATCTGCAGATACATGTATATCTTTTAGGCACATGCTTTCTTTACCCTTAATCCATTGACAATGGCCCGAAAGGGTATGTTGGTTTTGTGCGAATGTAAGTTGGATTATAAGCTATATATGAAACAAGTAATATCAAGCAAATCATAATGTAGTCTAAACCTCATTTCAGACAAAACCTCAAAATTTCAGCAGCTTGACATGTCATAGTTGGTATTGTGACCCAGCTTCTATTACGCACGATCTACGATTCACTTTATGTTGTTTTCATCCTCTGTTAATCGATAAGTTATCGATTTCAGTGTTGCGATACATTGTTGTATAATATATCGTATGTTAAATACTTTTATTAAGCTAACCTAAACCCTAAACTCTAAACCCTAAACCCTAAACCCTAAACCCTAAGCCCTAAACCCTAAACCCTAAACCCTAAACCCTAAACCCTAAACCCTAAGCCCTAAACCCTAAACCCTAAACCCTAAACCCTAAACCCTAAACCCTAAACCCTAAACCCTAAACCCTAAACCCTTTTTGGTATGCTCAGACTTTTGTATGCCACATCTATGCCCTGAAAAGTTCACAACAAATCGGACTCCAAGCACCGAAGTTATTCAAGAACTCCTTTCCCCTTAGAAACACAGCCACAGCAGTGTTTAGATTTGAAGAATATTTGTTGCTTGTCTCAGGGTATCTGCGAGTCGGTTATGCCCACTTTGCACCCACTCATGCTTGCATTTTTTCGTGTCATAATTGTGTCCTGGTTTGCTTTTTGGCACTGACACTGCTCTTTCAATACATTAACATTACGAAACGAATTGCGCAAGACAGTTGACTCGACTACTTAGCCGAGGGGTTGTCTATGCGGGGAATGCATAATTCACTTTCAGCAAAGGGTCAGCTCTTTCAAAGAGCTAATCAAGCAGTCGAATAAGCTTTAATTCGATGTGCCTACTAAGCAAGGAAATGCAAATCAAACTAAAGAAATCCATGTATGAGGATAAATGTGCTTGTGATATGTTTTGCTTAAAACTTGATATACCTTAAGCTCAACTCGACTCAATCTATCGATATATATAACAGGGCTTCAAATGATTCTTGAACCGATTCGAATAGCTGTGAAATGAAAGATAGTTGATCTTTATATAATTTTCTAGAAGCTAAATGCCAAAGTTGGTGACTCTAACCTAAGAGATTTGCTCAAAAACCACAATTGGAATATATCGATTCTTATCGATTGATTGGAAACGAGGCAAGTTATCGATTAGCAGAAGGAAACTTGTGCTGCACGGGCCTACGTTCAACTGTCTGGACTTTTGAAGTGGAAAGCCAGGTACACGAACCGAACCGGCAAGTAGCTGGCAAGTTGAGCCAACGACTTTTCTTCTGCGCTTAACCATACGTTGCTTATTGTGTTGGACTTTAAGTTGCATTCATTTTATGAATTGAAGCCGAAAAGCCAATTGAAATGCAATTGAGACGCTTGTGATCAGAGAACTACGTGCTGCTTGCGAATAAAAACTAAATAGAATCTTGCATATTTAATTGAGAAGCAAATAAATGCATTTCAATGCAGGCATGTTAAAGTTATTTATTGTTTCGTTTCTCGGACTTGCAACTGTTGTTGGAAACGAGTTGTTGGCCAAATATTTGAACATTTTTCTGCTGTCTGAGTTAAATTATGAACCTGCATATTTTAAATTCTTGACACATCAATTTCACTGCCAACTGCAATTATGAATTCCATTTATTTGCTGTTGCTTTCACCTCAGGAAATTAACCTACGAATAGTCGAGTAAATGGAATTTAAAGTACTTTTCTATGCAAAGAAATTACAAGAATTTATTTGATTTACTTGAATAGCTTTAATTGAATACGTTAACCGCTTGGCAATCGCATTTTGAACCTGAACATCAACAAGGGAACCAGCTTAGACGAAAGATATGTTAAATTCGTGCCCAACTTGAACCAGTTGTGCTGCAGCAAAGACTTCACTGTGAACCACTTTGATAAAATGCCAAACGCAATGTGAACCAGCGCAGAAACCTGAATGAAAATGGCGCTGGTTCGGCTCACGGCGCGAACCAGTTCGTTGTCTTAAGGTTTGTTTAGCGAACCGGCTAAGCTTGCCTTTCGAACCGGTTCACTTCACTTTTGAGCTGTTTGGACTGCCATCTGACTCTGAACGCACTTTTGAACCGGTTCGTTAGCTTGTATACGAATGGAATGAGTCAAGGTCTCTTTAGTGAACCGGCTGAGCTTGTCTTTCGAACCGGTTCACTTCACTTTTGAGCTGTTTGGACTGTCTTCTGACTCTGAACGCACTTTTGAACCGGTTCGTTAGCTTGTATACGAATAGCAACACGCGCAGGCAAAACGAGTTAAGTCGATTAACTTTAAAAAATTTAAAATTTGTTAAGGTTAAGGGCATGCATTTTGAAGCACAGTTCGTGAACCGGTTCATGAAACTTTTTTCCTGAAATTTGTCTTAGGTTCTTGCTTTTGTTTTTGTTTCTGTCTGCAACTTAAAGTAAATAAGTTGGTCGAAAGGACCAAAGGAAAATTGTCAAGCAGCTTAAAGCATGTTTGAGTGTGTGTGTGTGTGTGTGTATGTGTGTGTGCGTGTGTGTGTGTGTGTGTGTGTGTGTGTTTATTGGCATGTGTGTTTATTGTTGCTGACATTTAAAATTACACACTTGGGAATGCGGGAGAAGTTTTGCTTGAAAGTCAACTAAATTAAACACAGAGATGGAAGCAGTCAGAGAGTGAGCGTAGGGAGAGGGAGCGCTAGAGATAGAGAGCGCCAGAGAGAAAGAGGGGGAGCGAGAGTGAGGAGAAGAGGGGAGGGAAGAGGGAGGGGAGTCAGGGTGTGAGAGGTAGGGGGGAAGCCGGCTTAGAAGTCAACCGAATGACAACGTGCAATCGAATGCTGAAAACGTGCTTCACCCGACGCCCCGCCACCCGCCTCTTTGTATGCCAACCCCTACCCCCCACCCTCCCAACTAAATATATCTTGGGGGCTGCATCCACGCCTTTATTTTATTTTGATATTTTTCTCATTTTTTTTTGCCAGTGTACATTTCGTATAGTACTTTTTTTTGGTCAGCAAAAGTTGGCAAACGTCTACTAACTGTATTTGTTTAGCCACACACACACACACACACTCGCACACACACACACACACCCGCACACACACACATCCGTACACACACTTTCGCAGTGCTTATACGTATATAAATATAATAGACTCCATAGCTACAGTTGCCGCCCTCTCTCTTCATTTTCGTTGAGGCCCTGTCAGCTTTAGCGTCCATTTCTGCTGATGCGACAGATTTTGTACACTGGACTCGGGGGTTCGGGGAATGTAGGACATGTGTGTGCAAAAGTGTAAATGAGCAGTCATAGCCAGCGGCGCGCAATTGTCACACTTGCAGTTACACACACACTCACGCACACACACTTGCATATGCATGAGCTGTGTGTGTGTGTTTGTGTGCCTTTCAGTCTTGTGGAATATTCAGCTCTGTCATATTTTTATTTGCTTTGTCTGCCCCGAGCACAGTCTCCATTTTGCCAGCCAAGCACAGGGTATCATAAGTTTGTCATAAACCACATCAAATATACCCATTGTCTTGGCCATTGACAAAAGTCTGCCCGTTTGTCTGTTGCTGTCATGGCTTGGACAAAAATCAAACGTATAATATTGTTAGTGCTTCGGTTTTCGACGGTTTGAACCAGCAACTATTCTTTTCTTTTTTCCTACATTAACTTGTGCTTGCCTTAGTAGGCCTTGTGGCTTGAGAGTTTTGTATTCGAAACCAAGCCAGTTTTCTAGAAAACGCTGGTTCGAAGCGTATTTCAGTTGAACGCTTCGAACCAGCAACTATTCTTTTTCTTTTTTTTTGCCTACATGAACTTGTGCGTGCCTTAGTAAGCCTTGTGGCTTGAGAGTTTTGTATTCGAAACCAAGCCAGTTTTCTAGAAAACGCTGGTTCGATGCGTATTTCAGTTTAACGCTTTGAACCAGCAACTATTTTTTTTCTTTTTTTGCCTACATGAACGTGTGCTTGCCTTAGTAGGCCTTGTGGCTTGAAAGTTTTGTATTCAAAACCAAACCAGTTTTCTAGAAAACGCTGGTTCAATTCGTATTTCATTTCAGCTGCATTTTTCATTTCAGTTCACGAAACTTCTAACATCTAATCAAAAAGATTTAATATCTATATCTTGCGGATCTTATAGGAAATTAAGTTTTCTCAGCCTAATATCTGCAAGAGTATTAAGCATTCGGTGTAGGACTGTTCGGTTCTATTGTTCGTTTTTTTGTTTCTTTTTCTTAGCTTTTTGTTTCTGTCAAGCCACACACGCCCCCTTCACATATGTGTCCCCTCCCCAACCCCCCATTGCCGCCTACGCCGCTGTCCTGCTCTAATTGGAGTGCTTTAGCTAGCTTTGTGACCAGCGAATATTTCAGCCGGTTTTTTAAGCGACTCGCACGATTGCTTCGCCATTTGGTTTTTGGTTCGGCTTTAGATTTTCAAGTATGGGACTTTGGCAACCGTTGATAACAACAATTCCCACAGTATTCAATCACAATTGTCCACTCGTTGTTCCCAGCTGCGCTTTGTCCTTTTTTTTTTTTGTTAATTTCTACTTCAGTTTGATTTTCGCCAGCCAAAAGCTATAAATTGAAGATGCTGTCAATTAAAAACAGATTTTCTAATGGTTCCGAAGAGCACAGCTTGCCCCCAAGCATTCAGGAGCTCTTACTCAAGGTTTTCCCTATGCCCTTTGGTATTGCAATATGATACATGGGCCTTTGTGTTTTGAGGATAGATGAGAATTTGTAAAACTTAGTTAAGTGATTATCGGGTAAAGGCTCCCTGTATCAATTGGGTTTTTTCTGGTTATATCTAAAAGATATGGAATAATCTATCACATAACTTACTCAATAGGAAAGACAAGAAAGCGCAAAGGGTAATGATAATAATAATGATAATGAAAATGACAATGACAATGACAATGACAATGACAATGATAATGATAAGGAAAATGACAATGACAATGACAATGACAATGACAATGACAATGACAATGACAATGACAATGACAATGGCAATGGCAATGATAATGATAATGATAATGATAATGATAATGATAATGATAATGATAAATTGAAATATATTTAAGAAAATTCATAAATTAGCCCGCTCACTCTCGAATTTTTCTCGAGTTAAAAAAAAAACGATGAACGATGAATATCACAAATCGATTCCATCAAATGCCAAATTTCAATGCTCAGTAAATTTATTTGACTCATTAATCTGAAACTTTTGATAAACTGCGCTGTTGACATTTGTGAGAGCCGGGCAATTTATTATTATATTTTGTCTGGTTTCTTAATTAACTCGTCTCGGACATTGAGTTGTGTAAGCGCCAAGCTAAAGAGGCTATTTAATGAGAATTATCAATAACTCAGTCTATTAATGTGCCATCTACAATAAGCAGGCGTCAAACCATTTACACTAGCCCACTCGGCCCCTGCCCAGTCCGTTCCCCGCTTCCGTTAAAGCAATTGCCATCAAGTGACAAATAAAGGCATTCAACTCTTCAAACCGAAAACTGGCAGCCAACCCCTTTGGCGAAAGCAAGCCAACCCCAAGCAAAAGGCCAGCGACCCAATGTGAAGCTCCGCTCCCAGCTGCAGGAAAGGGGGCGAGGGAAGGACTAGAAAAGCAAGGGATTGAATGGGATTGAGGGACTGAGGGACTGGTAAACTGAGGGAATGGGGCAAAGAGCCTTCAGCATAAAGATTGTTACTTGTAAATGGGCAAATAAAATGGAAAATGGAAATGAATATTATAAAGCAGCCAAACAGGACTCAAGGACTTGGCGGCAACGGGCCCGAGGACTCGGTTAGCTGTAAAGTGAAAAGCTGACAAGTAGCTTACGTAAATAATGTCAGCGGAACAATAAAAATAATAAACGAATTAGCTGCTTATGCGGCTGTAAAGAGATACCACCGCCTGCCTTCGGCTTGTGAGGGTGGTGCAAGGAGTGGGCAGAGGGGGGGGAGTGGGGTGAGTGGGGTTGACTCCGCCGGAAAACCCATCTTGAGGAGCAATGAAAACGAAAACGAAAGCTGACAGAAGTAAGCGTGGGACACAAAGTGAAGAGCGGACATGACAAAAACATTTAAGTCGACTTTTGAGTTGCTTTTTACACTGCGCGAAAAACCAAGGTGCGTTTGTTAGAGGGAATCGTGAAGGATACGCTTATGCGAAGTAAGAGCTGCCCTTCTTAGGAAGGCTTTTGGGAAGAAGCTTAGGGCTGTGAAGAAGGAGAAGATGGAGTTAGATGCAATTATGAATATAAGAGTGTGTAGTGGGAAGTGCACGACTAGGGGATACCCTGTACCTTATTATTCTACCAACTCTAGGGAGGTAGCTATAACATCAAAGATACTTGAAAACACAAGTCAATCTTTCCTAGAAGCATTCAAATTCGAAGATTCTATTACCTCAGATATATCGTTATCGATTCTTATCGATTGCTTGGATACGGGGTTATCGATTATGGGCAATGAGAATCTACACTCAAAGTCTCAAATCTACAAAAACTGCTAAATTCAAATATTTATTTATATAAATTATCCCTACTTGCAGCCTTACTTTTCTGTTCGTCCTTTGCCTGTCAACGCTTTGATAATTTCTTTGTTCGAAACTTGATGGCACATTTGAAACTGAAATTATTTTAATTTGACTCCGTTTTAGCACAAAGGCAGAAAAGGCCGCACGCTGAAACTATCATTTCGAGCTTGGAAAGTATTAAACTAAAGTTAGCTCCAAAATGTTTGCATGGAGAATTGCTTTCAAAAGGGGCAACATTGAGAACATAAAGGCTTACCTTTTTAATGAGCGACCGTTAACACTTTTTCAACTTTTAGTCAAAGCGTCTAAACAAAATGTTTATTCACTTGACAACCGAGTGCCAACTAATTAGAACTTGTTGCCACTAGCTGGGAATGTTGCAATTAGTAAAAATACAAAGTTTTCAAAAAGCTTAGAGGCAGCTACTAGTTTATTCTGTTCGACTGCCGACTCTGAGACTGTTACCACACAGCAGTCACTCTCAAACTGTAGGCTAAAAAAGAAAACTGTAATTCAAATGAAATAGTTGTATTCTCTTCTCTAATGAGGCGACTTTCAATATATGTTTCAAGCATCAAGCCATAAGCTTTAGAAGCGAGGAGACAATTACGAGCAAACGGCGGTTGCCCAAAACTAATACACCCCATAGCAGATATTGAGCAGGGTATTGGAATGTGTACTAAATTGGTTAATATGCAGAGTAGAGCAAGAAGCTTGTTTGTTTTCTTTCGAAAAATACTCTATTTTCAACTGATTGTTCCTGGATATCAGGCAGATAGAAGATTTGTCAGAGGAAGAGTTCGAGCTATAATCAAAACCTGAACATATTGCCCTTAGAAAAACTCAGTTCTTCGATCGAACCTATCTGTATGACTATGTAATACAGTAGTTCGATGTTGTTCAGATTTCGAGTCATATAACAAGAGCGGGTTACGATTTGGTCACAATCAAGTAAGGACGCAAACAAAGTTTCTTAAACCAAGAGCTTGATACTGCTACCGATTGTGCCTATGACAGCTCTATGTTAATGTGTTTCAATCCCCTCGGTTCCCCCGCCCCCTCTCCAGATGGACCTTAGCAAAGTTTCATTCAGTTGGTTCTAAAACTGGAAGACTAGATTGAGCCTAGGCTTCACTCCTGGCACGCATCAGGCATATATATGCTTAATGGGCTCAGAGAGGTCTTCCATCCCTATCCCCTACAACTTAAATACACCAGTAATTCGTCCTTGTTATTTGCCGTTTTCATACAAGATGTTTTTAGCTTGAAAAGTAGCTTGATTTTTCTCAGTGTAGCCAGTGCTTAAAGCGTACTCTGTGACCGAAACTGTGGTCTATTTGTCGCTGTCGTTTTGTCCTGCTTGGTTGGCCTGACTGCCGGCTCCTGGGATAGGAGAGGAAAGGATAGGAGAGGAGAGGAGAGTAGAGGAGAGGAGTAAAGAGGAGAGGAGAGGAGAGGATGTGGCGACGTTAAGATGTTTATGGCCTGTCAAGGATTATTGTTATCACCAGGTAGCCAGGTATGCAAACAGAACCGTTATGAGCTCCTGCTGCTTACTCCTGTTTCTGGTTCTAACTTCTGTCTCCTGTCTCTTGTCTGCTGTCTACCCTCTCCACGCCTCTTCGTCCTGCTGCAGCTTGAGCCTGTCATGTAATTGTCGTGTAACTGTGCGGCGAACAGTTTCGGTTTTTGGTTTTGGTTACGTTTGATCCTTCGGGAGTTTTGGTTTCCGGCATCCGGTTTCCGGTTTTTGGTCCCTTTGTTGTTCCATCGAGTTTATAATCTTCAGCCAAGAGCCAGAAACGAAAACAACAAAAAACACAAAAACAAAATGACGAATTGCTGACATATTGTTGAAGACAGACAAAACAATTGTTGTTTCCCTCATCTTTCCCCATAGATCCATCTATTGCCACACATCCATCCTGTGTCCAATACCCATTAGAAATTGGCATAAAAGATGATTATTTATGTAATTGACTGAGATCTGATATTCAGTTTCTTATATATATAAAGATAAACGATCAGTCTGTCTGCACAGACGCAGGGATTCCAGGCAAAGCTGGAGATATCGATATATCGATAAGTCTTGCTTCCGTAACCAAATCGATAAATATCGATATACAGCTCCGGTTGATCTATAACTTTTGAAGATCTAAAGAGTTGGACTTCCAATTCATTAATTTCCTTATTAGTTTATTTATTGAAATACCAAACGCCAAGAATATCATATTTCTTATTTCTATCGTAAGCTTCATAGCCTCAAATCGATAACTATCGATATTTCATATATCTGAAGAGAATGCTGAGGGAGCTGACTGCACGGTCGTTGCCTCCTCTGCGCGTTTGCATGGTATTGGCATAATATAAGCTGATTTACAGGGTATCTATGCTGGGTGGGCACACGCTGCTTCTCTCTGTTGGCTTTGGCACTCTTGGGGCAACTGTAAAGCTGCAAAGCTGTAAAGTCATGAACTGTGACAAAAGGATTACCAGGGAGTTACTTGGGTCAGATGTCAAATGATTCTTCTCCTTCTCCATTCTCCACTTTCCCCTCTCTAGCTCTCTGCCCCTCTCTCTCTCTCTCTCTTTCTCTCTCTCTCTTTCTCTCTCTCTCCCTCTTTCTCTCTCTTTTTCTCTCTCTCTCTCTCTCTCTCTGACTCTCTCTCTCTCTCTCCCACTTTCAATTCCTCTCTCTTTTTTCTATCTCTCTCTCTCTCTCTCTCTCGCACTCTCTCTCTCTCTCTCTCTCTCTCTCTCTCTGCGCCCTTCCCCACAGCTGGCCACCTTTTTGCAGCTGTGTCCATTCGATTTATTTCACGCGCAAATTTATTTGATTAACAACAAATATCAAATAGGAAATTAACTGTCGTCTGGGCATGGGCTCCGTTCGGTTCAGCTGAAATGAACACAAGCGTTTTCCACAGGACAAAACGGATGCTGCACAGTTGTCTGTCACTTGTCTGGCCAACGCACACACCAACACACACACACACACACACACACACACCCAAACACACATGTTATGTTAAGTCCTCCCCACCTGTCCACGTACCGCGTGTCCTTGTCTCGCATTGTGGTTGCCTAGCCCATTGTCCTGGCTGTTCATGTTGAAATGTGCAGCTGAATGTTGTCAACATTTTAAATGCCACATTCATTTGCTGTCAGGGCTAACTAAAGTGTTGCCAGCTTTGAGGGAATTGCCCATGAAATGAACAGAAACTCGACACATAATGGCCAAATTTTCTTTTGTAGAAAGGAATTCAACTCAATTTGCAGCTCAACTCATTTGTAGATCAATTGTTGTCGCTGAAGATGTTTCTTTGCTCAGCCATATTTGAGCCATTCGAGAGGAATATATTAAACTAACCTCTAAGCTCACATAGCCATTGAGCTAAGCTCGAATAGTCTCTGAGATATTCGACTGAATCGTTTTTGAACCGGTTCACTGTGCGCATAACTAAAACCATGCAAATTGTTTTTCCTAAATGAATCCATTTGAATCTCTTCCTCAACTGTCTGTACACTTAATTTCAAGTCAAGGTCTCAATTAGAAGCTGATCTATGACAACGAACCGCTGTTGAACCGGTTCAGGATTGGAGCTTTGAACTCGCCTCAAATGAGTTTAAGTCCAAGATATTAATCTTCTAAGCGCGTACACCAATATTCGACTATGTAGCACAAATTGTAGCTGAGTTCGGTTCGCTGAACCACAACTGAACCGGTTCACAGTTTACGCTTAGCAAACCGTTAAAAAAAGCTTTTCTTTGGAAATGATATGTTCAACTTTGCTGCAATCACAAATATGTGTCTAAAACTCTTTAAAATTAAATCAACTTCAAATCTAGCCAGAGTTCGGTTCGCTGAACCACAACTGAACCGGTTCAGCAGACAGAATATTGCCTTAAATCATGCCTTATTATTTAAATTCCTTTCCTTAAAGCTCTAAGGCTGCAATATAAAAACTATGAAATTCCCATCGAGAGCCAAAGATGCCAAAACCCGAGGCCAATAAGCTGCATCAAAAAGCCGACTGTGTGGGTGGCGGAGGGGGTCTAAGGGAGTCGAAGGGGGTGGGGCAAGGGAAGGGTATTACAACTGATACAATTGCATTTGGCCACAGTTCGACTGACCTTTGATGCATGCTCCTGCTGCTGCTGTTGCTGCTGCTGCTGCTTGTTCTTCTGCGAGCAGACTTGGCCAACAATTTGTATGCAATTGTTGTTGCAGATGCAGCAGGTGCCAAGTGCCAAGTGCCAAGTGGCAAGTGGCAAGTGGCAAGTGGCAAGCGCCATTGTGAGCTGCTCAAAGGACACGCATATTCAAGGCACAGCTACAACTATATACAAAGCACACACACACACACACACACACAGCACAGCGCGCACACACACACAGCACAGCACAGCACACACACACACACACACACACACACACACACACACACACACACACACACACACACACACACACACACACACACACACACACGAACACACACAAACAGCACACACATGTATTCTTTAATGCACATTCAAATTGTGACTGATATGAATATACTCGTGCTGTCGCCGCTTGTTATACCCTGTACACATTGAACTGATCAGAAGTAGGGTATATTACATATCTGCATATATATGCAACAGGGCATAATCGAGCGTTAGAGTAAGCTTCGCTACTTAATATTGGTCTTGCAAGTAAAAACTCGGATAAAGGATACCCCTATTAAACGCACACTACTCCTATTGGGCGGACATTTTCTCTCAAGCGATTTCAAAGAGGTCCATAATCTTTGCCGCTTTATTAGACGGACACTCCTCTTGAGTGGACAAAGATTACACAAACAGTTTTTACTGTGTGTGTTTTATCCGATAAATGTTTAGAGATACAGAGATACGTATAGCTCGCCTTATTTGCTTAATATCGATAAGTATCGATTTTGGAAAACAGCTTTTTTACTGGCGTCCAAGAGAGTATCTGAGTATCTGGCCCCATTTCATTAATATTGATAAATATCGATCAAAAGAGTTTTCAATGTATCATATTTTCATATCATAGCAATGATATCGACATCGGTAAATATCACGACGTTTTTCGTGCATATTCCACCATATGAAAGTCGATAAATATCGATTTAACACAAGTTGAAGAACTCGGCATATCGATTCTTATATGGCATGCTAAGCTTAAGTATTTGGTATATTTATCTCTTTGGATGTCTCATCGCATTCTAGGCTAATATGTCTTGCATTTTGGGATATGTATGCGGCATTAAGGTAGCTAAGTACAGGGTATGTGCACTCTGGACACTTGTTGTTGTGCTGGCCAAAGTGTTTGTGTGCTTTTGTGTGGATTTGTATTAATATAGCAAATGCCACAAATAGCTGCATGCAATGCCACAAGACAAAGACATGCCACTGTCCGATCCCAGGGATGACGAACTGGTTGGGCAGCGCAGATGGGGACGGGGACGTGTACGGGGGGTGAGGTGAGGAGGGGCGCCAGGGCTGCCAAGCCTTGTCCTGTGCAATGAGTCAATGTCGCTGGGACGCATCCTTTTGCATGTTGCCCGCCAAAAGCCAGCGAGTGTGCGTGTGTGTGTGTGCGTGTGTGAGTTGTGTGTGTTTATCTATGTGCGGCGAGGGTAAAGGCAGGGAGCGAGGGGGAGGGAGTGGGGGAGGTTTGGGTCCTGCAAGCTGTGATGCGATTGTCGCCTGACAAACCTCAAATGAAAGCGACATTTTGATGCCACAAAAGCACAACACAATACACCCACACACACGCACGCACACACACACACACACACACACACACAGTTAAGCGTGTGTGCATATTTTAGTCGATATTTTGTCAGTTGAAAAGGGTTGTGACAAATTTTTAAATTAATGACGAAAAACGAAACCGAACGCCGCGAGCAACACGCAAAAGAATTTCAATGTTTAACGCAAATCCCAAAGCCCTGGCCCTGGCCCAGCCCCAGCTCCTGGCCCCCCTCCCCCCCTGCCGGGTGCCAGCTTTTTGTGCTTCTTCCCCTTTCGCTTACTTTTTTTTTGGTTTTTCAACATGCAGCTGATTTTGCTTTTTGGCGGCAAGGCAAGCGTTTTAATTAAATTTCATGACCAGTTGCAGCTGCATCAACAGCCCGCCACACACACACAACATTTTCGAAATTGTCGCATATTATTTATAATTGAAACACACACACACACACAGACACACACACAGATACACACACACCAACACACACACAGACACGCCCCGCACGTCGTGTTGCCCAAATCGACTTTGACTCAGTCGAATGGACAGTTAAATCAACGAAATTTGAACGCATCACAAATGCATTTTTAATAGTTTTTTATCTTTTCATAGTTGGCTGGCAACT
This sequence comes from Drosophila kanekoi, assembly GCA_037075305.1. NCBI lineage: Eukaryota > Metazoa > Arthropoda > Insecta > Diptera > Drosophilidae > Drosophila > Drosophila kanekoi. The sequence continues at coordinate 1,339,373 of JBAMCE010000043.1, read as the reverse complement.
CTGGCCGGAACACACAAGTTTGGCTTGCAAATTGAACTAGTTCTTTGTGACTCGCTGAACAGGTTATGGCAAATGTAAAAGGGAATAAGTTCGGTTCGGTTCATGATTGATGATTGAGCACATTTGCTCAGTTCAGGTTCATTCGCAGCTGGATCAAGGTTCGGTTCCGTTTCAGAGTTGCTTTAAGTTGAATGTGCGTGGTTGCCACCTTTCTTCAAAATCTATAGTTTCTGCTACATTTCAATAGATATACAAATATGTTATGAATATAACGATCAATTTGATCGATTTGAAGCTCGTCAATACTGAGAGAAAACATAATATTTGGCCAAACAAGATAAACTTTTCTGACCAATTCTTTTAATACCCTGTAATCCAGTTGATGGCCCTTAGGTTATTATGAACTTAGCAGTTGGGATGAAATGAGTTTTGGTTAACGAAGTTTAATGCTTGATGGGAACTAATTAAGTGTGATGTGGGATAGATATAGCTATGAATATGTACCCATTGAAATCGGGATATTCTACAATACGCTTGACATATGCTGCATATAAGGTAATATAAGATATATATAAGAGTATTTCGAGGCATATTAGACATTTCTCTTGCCTTATGCACCCTTTGAACTCGAGTACTATACGATCTTTAGTCGGGTTTGGCCAGATCTGTGCTGCCTTCGAGAGCTATACAAGAGGTATTGTTCCGATCCGGTATTGTCGCCCCGGGGCATGCTCCGGACTTGTTAGAGCAAATGAAATACATCAGTTGCCCGCAGACATGTCAGTTTTGATTAGCTAACTCTGGGCTGGGCTGTCGGCGGGCCTTTCGCATGGAAACCGAGAGCTCTCTGTTGGCCCCATATGCATGTATGTAAGTCTTGGGTGGCATGTCTCGTGGCAATAAGCCAAGTCGTGCATTGTGAGTTTTGTGGCATCTTAAGTACGGCACGCACGCTTGCGGGGTCTACAGACAGCGCGAAAGCGAAAGTGAATTGGTTCTTGAATTTTGATTAGGCACTCAAATCTATGTATAAACAATAAAAAAACAAGCAGACAACAACTTAATGTGCCACACACACACACACACACACAACTGATGACAATTTCTCCATATGTGCCACATGCCACATGCCACATGCAACTGTTGCCCTGTTTATTCGCGAATGGTTCTTCGTAACAAGGGCAAGGCCACACTCAAGTCAGGCTATATTTCTATATTGTTCACACGATTTGTCAAGCAAAAGGCTTGAACTTTTTCTTAGATAAGAAAGTAAACTATCCGCGAAAAGTCTTTAAGAGTTTGCCTTTAACACTTGCCCCATTTGAAATTTCCTTTGACTTTTATGAACGTGAATTGAAGTTGCGAATGAACTAAACTCGATTGCAACTGTTGCAACAGTTTGTAAAAGGCTCTCAACCTGAAGCCCATTTACAATGGTTGTGGTCAAGAAGTTTGCTGCGAGAAATATATAGAAAAACCAGCAAGAGGCGCTAGTCGGCAGTTCTCGACTAGGGGATACCCTGGAATCAAATATACTTGATATATATTTATAGCAGCATGAGAGATTAACTCACAGAACACGATTTCTTTATCGATTCTTATCGATTGCTTGGAAACGTTGCAAGTTATCGATTAGCGGAAACGGAAGGAAGGATCTTGTAGGTTATGAGATCCTTGTGGATGGTGGAGGGACTCGACTCGGCTCTTGATGCTGATCAAAAATATGTATATCTCTCTCGGCTCGACTTGGATATGCTTCCTTCTGCCCTTTAGCGTACATTTGCACAAATGCATCATACCCCTTCTTACCCTTTTTGCAATCGGTTCAGGGTACAAATAAAAAAAGAATAAGTTTTGCAACTCTTTACCGCGATTTTGCAATTTGTTAAGGTTCAAGCACATTAAAGCAGTGGCACTGGCCAAGCAATTTGTTAGACCATCCGCAATTTTAGCTCTGCTTCTTTTCTCCGTTCCCCCCTCTCTCTCTCTCTGTCTTTCGCTCAGTCTCCCTGCCAACTGCCCTTGCACATTACGCATACGTCGCGTGGGGCACAGAACTGGAATGCAATTTAAACTGTAACTGCTGCAAAGCGAATGGCAAGACGAACATCAACAGAGCTCTTGGCCCAGACAGGTGGATGGCCCGGCCAGCTGAGGGTACGCGGCCAAAGCGCAGCCAGTCATACTTAACTAAACCATAAAATGGATCCATGGAGAGAGAGAGAGAGGGGGGAGAGAGAGAGAGAGAGAGAGATAGAGGGGGGCGTTGTGGTTTTGTCCAGCTGAATGTGTGAGCACATTTTTATAAGATTCCGACTCTATAGAGCATTTAATCATTTCATTTTTATACACTCTAAATGGTATATTCAGCTGCTGTATTAGCTGCTGCTTAAATTTAAGCTCTGCCTTTCTTCCCTTTCTTCCCTCAACAATTATAAGCTCTGGAGTTGGCAAGTTGGGTATCTAGCTGCTTTAATGGCTTATTTAACACAAGCCGTCATGGAGCTTAAGAGTTAAGCAATTTACAGTCGGAAAACTTTATTACATCAAGGGTATAAGAGGGGGAAGGGGAATAAGAAGGGGTATTGGTTATTCTGTACTCGAAACTGGCACCCAATTAGAGATTGAGTAATATACAACTATGCATTACAGGGTATCTAGCATGTCAAACAATCTTGATTAATTTTCGCTTTTAATGCTGATTCTGTACCTCGCTGAAACCTTTTTAAGTAAACAGCGTGAGTCCTTATATTCACCATTATTTCTAGGGTATCTAGTAGTCGTTCACTTAAAATCCCTTCATATTTCGTGTCATATTTGCTGCTCTTTTTGGTTTGCAGCTTTTCATGCTTGTAGGAATCATACATTTAGCAGCCTTAATAGATTTAAACTAATTACAGGGTATCTACAAGTGCAGCTCTAAGCGGAGTATTGTAAAAATTGGCTCTCAGTGCTTAACATATCTCAAAGAGATCGTTAGTTAAGCAAGGCGAACACTGTTTTTCAAAACACCATTACAGGGTATCTACCAGTCGTTAAAATGGAATTCTTCTCTTTTCCACAATTATTGTCTAATGAATTATTGATATTATTCTTATTAGACATTATATTAGACTATTTCTCATATTACACTTAAATTTCGGTTTAAAATATTTTACAGGGTATCTGCCAAGTGTGGCATTTAAATTCTTTTGCTCTTAACAACAGCGTCTGCTCTTTCGATATACTTAAGATTTCTGACCTTACACTTAACTAGGGTATGCCTAATGCAGTACCAATCACTGGGTATCTACAGGTCGTTCAGGTTAAGTCTATTTGTTTGTATTTTCGCTGCAATTAGAGCTCCTTAATTATCAGTTTTCTGTTGTTTTTGTTGCTGCCTCATTGTGAATTGTTTTGTGCTGTGAATGCTTTTTGTTCACCCAAATTCCAATACACAATAGGCTATTGGAATAGGGTAAAGGAGTGCGAGGGGGGAGGAGGAGGCGTGTAGCATCCTTATTGCGTATGCATCATACCCAACAATAGCAAAATCTCTCTCTCTCTCTCTCTCTCTCTCTCTCTCTCTTAGCCTTTTGTCGCTGATGCGTTTTTAATTGTGTTTATTTCCGCTTCGCTGTGACACGTCATTTATTAGCTGGGCATGCGTTCGCACCCCCTTGCCCCCCTTGGCCCCCTTTTCCCCTTGCCCGCTTTGGCTTCACCCTCGAGTTGCAATAAGCCAGCCTTTTGTTACCGCATATCGAGTTGTGATTTATATGCATTTGCTATATGCCAGGCAAAAAAGTAAAAATGAAACCAGAAAGTAAGTTTATCTGCGGCAAACCGAACTCTTAATACCCTCGCTGACTTTTGACTTGAGAGCTGGCAGGGAAGCTCCTGAATGCTAAGTTTGAGTAAAATATTACGATTCGAGTCGGTAGGCAGAATTGACTGGTTATCTTGAAAAACAAATAAGTGTTCCATGCGAAAACTTAATTTGCGACAAATCTTTACGATGGAAGCTATATGATATAGTATCCCGATGTTGATAAGATTTGGCCTATAGATGGGAAGTAAAGAGAAACTTACGAATGCGAAGTTTGGTTCGAATTTCTTGAAAAACAAAGAAGTTTTCGATACAAGCAACTACTTTTCAAGCAATCATTCCTATTGGCAGCTGTATGATATAGTTGTCCGATCTATATATAAAGTCGGACCTATGCAATGCTTCTTGACTGAGAGAGAAGCTTGCATAGCAACAGACAGACGAACAGACGAACGTGGGCTTATTGACTCTTCTGTTGAATGTTGATCTGAAATACTATTATATACTCTAAAGTCTTGGCGATATCAACTCCTATGCGTTACACATTGCACGAGAAATTCGTAATACCCCTCTAGAAGCGTATAGAAAACAAAACAGTTGCAAAAGCAGCTGCCTGGCCACAGAGGGCGCTCTTTGTGTTGCGCATATTACGCATACGACGCGTAAGCATATAACATTTTCAGTTGCAAAAATGCATAATTATAAATTGCCAAGCATGAACAAGTCTTAAATGATTGACTAGCAGATATCATGGAAGATATAAGAAAGATTGCTGGGCCATTAAGCTGGAAATGTTATCTATGGGAATTTCATCAAGTTGTGGGCCAAATGGATCTGGATCTAGTTCGGCTAGTCCCAGAGTTACCAGAGTTCATGCTGAAAGAGTTGCTTAAGCTTTTGAGCTCTATTAGAGGCTGGGCTCTTAGGGGCAAGCGCAGTTTTTGTGGCTTACAGAGGAATGTCGGCTGCGATTGGCAACAACATTGTGTAAAGGCCTTTGTATCACGGTCTGCTTTTTACAGGGTATCAAAGTGAACGAGCTGCTTTTGGGGCAGCTAGAGTCAGGCTTGTTTTGTTTGCAGTTCGCTTTAGCCATTGTTTACTGTAAGCTTTTATTGTCGTGCTTCGCTGCCTCAGTTCCTCATCATAATTACAGTTTCCTTTCCGTTTGTTACGCCATTTTACGCCTCAAATCATCAGCTGCAGCGGGTCCGGTCCACAAACATATGTTTGAATTCGGGGCGTGGCATATGGGCAAATTGTTCAGTTTAGTTTTGGCCTTGTTTCATTTGTTTTTGCTTTTGTTTTAAGTGCGTTTAACAAAAGGCCCAAACGAGCGAGAAGGCCCACACAAAATTTATGCTAATTTGTTTTTAATGCTTGTCGGATATCCTTGAGGCGTCGACGCAGCTCGCGTCTCCAATTCAACGCCTCGCATATGGAAAGCAGCTGCAACAACAACAAAAGCAAGAAGAAGAACAAAAACCGCTGCCAATTTGTCTAATAAAGCAAATGCAAGCCAATGCATTGATCAATTATCATTGCAAGTTTTTGGCGCATCGTCTCCAATTTCCACATAATTAACATGCCCCAAAGTAGGCGGTCAGGAATGTGGGCATGGGGGGGGGGGGGAGGGACTCATCGCGTTATAATTGCACAAATCTGTCATACGATATATGTACGTACGAGTGCTCATTAATTTTGGTAATGCATAATCGATAACTGTTTGTAATCGATAAGTTGCAATTAAATGCCTCGCCTGTGCATTGCGGGGGGTTGGTAGGGCCGGGGGGCGGGCGTTGTAAGGGTGGCATGGCCAGTCATTGGCGAATGTTGAATGTGATTTTTGATTGCATGCGATCAAGTTACATAAATGGTTCATTAATTGAGTAATGGCAGAGTACCTGGCACGCAAGCTGGTGCGATTCCGCACAAGTTCGTTCTCTTTATCGTTCGTTTTTGCTATATCTGAGCAGCTCGTTTGAGCTGAAGTAGAATGCTGCATGAACAGCTTTATAAAGGTTATTTCCTATTTAGATATTATTTCATAAAGCGACAAATTTCCGATTCCATTATGACATTTATATATACCATATGCTAGCAAAGGTTTCAATCAACAGACTTGTGGTCGAAATCTTGAAGCCGGAAAAGAAAAACAAGTTTTATTCAAACTTTGACCCACATTTATCATCCCAGAGCCTTATGTATTTCGCTGGAAACTTTGCTCAGCAAATCTTTAAAACAGATTTTCACATTTTTCCAACGAGAAAGCTTGGATTTCTCCAAATAGGTCTTAAGTGAATTTTCACATAGATTCTTGGAAATAAGTTTAATAATGGAATGGAATGTCACAAAAAGCAAAGTTTCAGCTGATTATGGAATATATTTCTGCCTGTTTTAATCATAAGTTCACTTTTCTATCGTTCTCAGACTTTCAAGCATTTCCATCCATTCCCAAGTCACAACCGATTGAGAATTATAAGCAACAAATGGAAGAAAGTGCCAACAATTCAAACCAAATTATGTCTTCATTTCAGAAGCTCTTTTTTGTTGCCTTTATGGAATAGAAAGAAATCTCTATATATAAAACTGTTTGTCCTGACTGACTGATTGACTAACTGATTGACTGACTGACTGACTGATTGACTTACTGACTGACTGACTGACTGACTGACTGACTGATTGACTGATTGGCTGAGTGACTGACTGATTGATTGGTGATCAACGCTCAGCCCGAACCGTAAGAGCTAGGAAGCTGAAAGCTTTAACTGTAGTTCCCCTATGAGATGAAGGTGCACGTGAAGACGGGGTTTCGGGAAATTCCACCCGCAAGTGTGGAAAAATCGCGAAAAGCGTTTGTATGAAAGTTGTTTGTTTACCATCGGATCGGCCTCAAGCTCAATTTCAAAGTTCTTTGTACAAATTCATTTGAGGATTGTTTCACACTTTTCGAAAAATCCACTCCTCTTTGGTGGAAATGGGCGTCAAAGATTTGGTGGATGACGCTTCGCCCTCAAATTCATTTCCAGGGATCTATATGAACAATCAAAATTCACACTTTTCTCAGAATATAAACTCCTTCGGTGGAAAGTGCACTTTAAAGACTTTGTTGGTGAATTTTAAGTTGAGCTTGATTTGCATCAAAATTGTTCTGTTTGTGTCAGCGATTTAAGAAATTATACTGATATTTAGCCTTACTTTCCTTCGATTTGGTTTGTTTAATCATAGAAATGTTTCAGAAAGCTTTGGAAAAAGTGCAGGATAAAGGAAATGCAGTTGCCTTAACAAGCAAAAGGATTCGCAGGCTTCTTTTTATACGCTGAACCCATTGAAAATGGGTAAAAATGGGAATATTGTATTTGTGCAAATGTATGTAGCAGGCAAAAGGCAGCATCTCCGAACACATAAAGTATATATATTCTTGATCAGCATTAATAGTCGAGTCGATCTACCCATGTCCGACTGTCCGTCCGTCCGTCTGTCCGTCCGTCCGTCTGTCCGTCCATCCGCCTGTCCGTCAGTCCATATGTATGAACTCAAGGATCTCAGAACCTATAAGAGCTAGAGTCTTGAAAGCTTTAGGTGTAGGTCCTCCTAGTGCCTACTTAGATTGAGTTCATTTCCGATAGTCGATAACTTGCCCCGTTTCCAAGTAATCGATACAAATCTTCATCGAAATCGTGTTTGACAGCTAGGGTCAGCAAACTTGACATGTAGCTTCTAGAATAGTTTATACTTGCATCTGCATTGGGTGTGAGAAGTAGAGGGTATCTCCTAGTCGGGAGCTGCCGCCTCGAACCTCTTACTTGCTGTAATTCATTATGTAATTTAATAATAATGCACTTTACACACGCACACACACGCAGCCGCACACACACACTTAGCAAGTAGTGAGATTTTTGCAAGTGGCGACTGCGTAAAAAATGATTTAATTAATTAATTTTCATTAAAAAGACGACAAAGTGCGACGGGCTAACGCCGCAAGCGTTGCGAGTGTTGCGAGTGTTGCGATGTCCTGCAGCAGATAAAAACAACAACAAAAAAAGAGCCAAAAAAGCCAACAACAACAAAAACTGAGAACTCTAGCAAAATAATAATAACAACAACAACAACTGTGAACGTATTTGAGTTGCGAGAGAAGCAGCTGTTGGCTGGCTCGTCCTGCAACTCGTTCGTCCTGCTGCCTGTCTGTCTGTCTGTCTGTCTGTCATTTACAATTTTAATCTCGTTGTGCAGTTTAGCTTAAGTTGGCAACAGGATAATGAGCACAAGCAGCAGGCTAACAACGCATCTGTATCCCTTACCAAGACTCCAAATGCAGACTTGCAGCACGAGAAGCTGCCACATGGCAAAGTCAGACAGGGAGAGGAAGAGGAAGAGGGAGAGGGAGAGGGAGAGCGACGGGGTCTGTAATTAAAGACGCGTGGCGAAAAGTACGCAGCACATGCAGGACACCTGGCAGGACGGACACCCGAAAGAGCACGGGCCAAGTTTTTAAACGAGCGAACATTTTCATGGCTAATAAATCACTTTTAATATTAATAAAACATAAATCACAGCGACTAAAAACTTGACAAGAACGCGCCGCATCTGCGATAGAGCGTTGAAAGGGGCAGAGGGGAGAGCGGAGAGGGAGGAGGCGGTTGCGGGTGTAAGTGAAAGGCGTGTCCATAGTTGAAGCCTTTTGTCGGGGCGAAAAACTTTTTCGCACACCTTTTGAAATTCGCGCGGAGCACGGCTTAGAAAAGATGAAGACAATAAGAGGCTGCGGGATGAGCCCAGAGCTGGGCGAGCTGGATGATGACTTTTAACATTCAAATCGAGTTCAGTGTTCAGTGTTGGGCAATGCCCAAGAGTTATGAAATGATCCAAAAAAACATGTTGCTTGAGATGCAGAAAGAAAGCTTTGGTCTGAGAAGAAGGCATGAAAAGTGTGCAACTTTCATCACGATATCAGATTATCTACCTGTTTACACTATCCTACACTATTCCAAGACGGCTTATGAAAAGTGTGCAACTTTCATCACGATATCAGATTATCTACCTGTTTACACTATCCTACACTATTCCAAGACGGTTTATGAAAAGTGTACAACTCATGTCACGATATCAACAAACTATCAACCTATTTACACTATCCTACACTATTCCAAGACGGTTTAGTTAAGTTAAATATGGAAAGCTAGCTCAATGAAAAGCGACAAAAGTTGTGTAGTTAACAGTTAACAGATCTTAAAGCTTCCACACATTTTCCGCATATCTTTTAGCCGCGTTTCAAACTTCATGTTCGCCGAATGGGATAGCAGTAGGAATTCTATTTCAAATGCCACACAGAATTCACGTCTAGCCCATTCACAATATGCCACATCATTTATAAGGCAAAAGAAGTTCAACTTCAAATGGATTACACCATTTATTATACAATTATCACAAATATTAACTACTTTGAAAGTATTTTCTAAAGAATTCAATTTGTTTTTAACATTACCAACATTTGCAAGACCCACAACACTTTAATTACCTTTTGCCCAAAAGCAGCAAACACCACACGTTTTTCAACACTTTTTGTTCAACAACAAAAAAAAGTAAAAGAAAAAACAAACAACTTTAAAACACTTGAAAAAAAAGAACAATTCGATTTGAATTTAAATCTTTTGCAAGCTTTTGCAACACTTTTCAAAATTCGTTTTATCAACACTTTTTCTGGCCTCGTATTCGGTTATTTTGCTTAAAATTTCTTTCGAAACACTTGCGAGCGTTTTTCAAATCATTTTTCGTAACGGCTAACGGTCAACGATGGAAACGTTTAACGGCAAACGGCAAACGTCTAACGGTAATCGCACTCGTTCTTTGCGATTCTCAAGTTGAGCTGAAACACTTGACGCCAGTTCTTGGAGCCCAACGACCGACCGACGCGCTAGGAAGTTGCCCGAGCACTGAACGCGGCTCGCATTGGGCCAGCACAGGCAACAGCACAGGATAAGAACTGGCAGGACCTAACACAACTCGCATGTCCTTCGGCCGGCCAACGAGCCGTGGCCAAACAAAGCGCACGAAGCCCACACGAAGCACACGAACTCGTTGCGATTCCGTTAACCGAACCGCATCGCCCACATCTGCCGATTGTCAACACGAACGCCCGGCAACATGTTGCCAGCATCATTTCGTGTTGCTAGCAACATTACAAATGTGCTTCTATCAAATTGACTTGCAACTAGTTTGATTCTAGCTGAAATTGTCTTAAAGTTTGTTATCTGCAAGGAAGGCGCAATATATATTATGTATATATATCGTTTATTTGAAGCCTTGAAATGTAATTCTTTTGTTGGGCTTACTTGGAAACTGTCTCAATTAACATGCTCTGCTTAAAGTATTTCTGTCAGCATTATACTTGGCAAATCCTTCCGTTATATGGTATATTGATTCACTATATACCCATTAAAACTAACGGAAGCATTGTCGAATGGAGAGTTAATGCTCACGAGAAGTATTCTCGATAGCTTTTATCTAGAATGTCCCGCAAAGACCTCGAAGCTAGTTTTGAGTTAAGTCCGGTTAAGGTTGAACCCTGCCAGGCCAGGAAAGGTCCTTTCTCTCTGATTTTCTCAAAAGTTCCTTCCTTCAATCAAGCCATTCTCTATTTAAGACGTGTTTCGCTAATTTTGGGTTCGTGAATACTTGTTTAAAGCATTTTATTGTTTTCATTGTTCTCTAGACTTTCATTTCTAGACTTTGGTTCATTTTGATAGCATGCACGATTCATATTTGATTAAATATTATGAAAAAACACGTGGGATTTATTTTCTTTTAAGCAAATTATGTTTATTTCATTTGTATTTTGATTGAAATCTCGAGTCTAGTATATTTTATATAAGAATATTTTTATATGACAACTCGTCTCTGCTGTTGCATCATCTAAATGGACTATCTATCTTTCTAGCTATTCTTCTATCTATCTGTCTATCTGTATCTTTATCTATACCCATCTATCCTAGGCAAATGTCTATCCACATATCTTTCTATCTATATATCTATATATCTTTCTATCTCTCTATCTCTCTATCTATCTATCTATCTCTCCATCTATCTATCTATCTATCTATCTACCTATCTATCTATATATCTATCTATCTATCTATCTATCTATCTATCTATCTTTCTATTTATATATCTATCTATTTATCTATCTATCTATCTATCTATCTATCTATCTGTCTATCTATCTATCTATCTATCTATCTATCTATCTATCAATCTATCTATATATCTATATATCTATCTATCTATCTATCTATCCATCTATCTATCAAACTATCTTCCCATCAATCTAACAATCTATCTATCAATCTACCTATTGATCTATTAATCTATCTACATACATATCTATCTATCTAAATATTTATCTATCTATATGCTTATCTGATTGTATATCCATCTATCTATATATCTGTCAATCTATTTATCTATCATCTATCACCTTTTTTCTATCTTTCTCTTATCTGTTTATATTTCTATCTATCTACCTATCTGTACTATATATTATCCAACTTCAACTGAGTTTGTACTTTGCGCGATTTGTTCTGGGACTTTCGTAGAAATTGTATCATATATATTCAATTGCATGCAATGCAGATTATGACTGTTTTCAGTATTGGCGAATGCCGTCAACGGGGCTGACTTCCATCCAATACTTCCATGCGCCTGCTTCCGTCAATAGGCTCGTCTGTAGCTCGTCTAACCGCATTACCTTTTAGTGTAACATGTTTCAATTAAGTTTCGCACATGTTCGTCGAGGAGCGTCGAGGAGGAGCCTAAAGAACCCAAGTTAAAAGCCAAGTTTCAATTGCTTTTGCTGCCAAAATATAATTAAAAACGCTGCCTTTGCCGCAAGCAAGTGTATCGAGCGGCCAAATACCCTGTAAATACATATATAAAGCTTAAGATAGAATAAGGAAAACAAATCTTCATGCTAAACGCGAACTCTCTTTATTCTTATATGAACAAACTTTCAAAGAAAGGTTTTTTGAGTGAAAGGAACAATAGACTGTCGCATACTGTCTGCTAACTGCCAATATGCCCTGTTTGTTAGATTAACAGGGTATTCTAGTTGCGGCTTTTGCAATCAAAGACACTTTACACCAGACAACATTTGTTACGCGTATCCCCTCTCAACAGCACGCCCCCCTCTCCTCTCTCCCCCCCGCTCTCCATCTATCCCTGTCGAAGAAAACCCCCCATTTATGGGCCAGCTGTAACCGGTTCGCTTACATAGTACTTATTCAGTGCATCTTTCAGCACATCACTTTAACAAATCAAGTAGACCAATAGACTCTGCCTTCATTCCCTTCCACGCACCGCCCGCCGCTTGCCGCCCTTCCTCTATGGCTCATGTGTGGCAAAGCACTTTTGCTGCTTGTTTTAATGAAATTCATTGCGTCGCCGTTGACGTCGCTGCTGGCGTCGCTGCCTTTTACCAAATGAACATGAAAATGTTGCGTTAATGCAAAAGATGGCAACACGGCGGCAGCGACTCCTTAAACCCAACAGCCCGAGGAGCACCAGAGACCATGGTACTCACTTTCATGCTTCATAAGTAAAATTCATTTGACACGCCCCCCGCCCCTACTCTGCCCTGTTAAACGTACGCCCACAGGCTGCGTTGATTTTAATGAAATGTCATCAACTTTGAGGTGTTTATTGCGCTGAGAAGAGTTTGGGGGAGGGGAAGCTGAAGGCAGGCCTTTCAGCTGGCGCAACCCTTTGAGACAGCCGTCGAACCCTGACAAAGCCTCGAGCCGGTATGAAAGATGATGAGTTTTTCTTTCTGCATATTGCCGAAGACCTAATACACTTTCGCTCGTATTCAAAGATCTTCCTGATATGATACTAATGAAAATTCATGTGAGTTCGCACATTTCGCTGTGGCAAATGCTATTCAAAAAGATTCCAACTTATTATCAAATTCCGACATAAGCACTTAATGAATACGCATTTCAGCGATATTGGGAATTCCACCCGGGTGGATTTCAATTTGTGTACGGGTGGGAAATGGGTGAAAACGTATCCATATACAAGTTGAGCACAGAACTTGAGACGGGCTAGCCTGCGAAATTGAGATTGATAACAGATGTCTAACCGAGAAGATATATAACCCAGCTGAATCAAGCTTATGTATACACTGTACAGTTGTACCTCAATAACTGGAACTTCAACGGAAAATTGTGCTCTTGAAACGCTCTTTTTTGGGTGAGTCTATGTAAACAGAAATTCATAGAAATTCAGAAATTCATGCTATATACGATAAATATAATTGCAAACTTATAGATAAATGTCATTTAGTTAAATAGAGCGCACATATAGTCCAAGTACAGTGACCACTCGCTAAAGAGAACACAACAGATTCAGAGTTGATTTGATGAAGTTGCTTTTTTTAGTATTTTCAAGTATGGGTTATATAGTTGTTAGCCAAATGTAAATGCTCTCGGCAAAGGGTATTAAAATAATCTTAGAGTCTTAATGTCAACCTACGCACAGCTTTGTGGGCGTGGCACACTGTGCGTGGGACTGCGGGGGGATGTCGAGGGGAGGGGGGGTTTGTGGGTTCAGGTTTTGCCTTTGCTTTGGCTGGCAAAACATTTTCATGTATCATAAATTGTCGAACACTTAAAAAGTGATTACGTGTGCGACTTTCCAACACAGTTCGTGGACGGGTGAGGGGGGGAAAGGCGGCCCAGCTCGAATCGGTACATCAATTTATAGACTCAGGGTGGGTGGGTGTGGGGGAGGGGGTTAGTTAGTTAGTTGCCACTTTAGATAAACAAATTTTGTGCAAGTTGTTAACTTTAACGATGACTCATTAATTTTGTGGATTAAGCACGCGCCGTCCCACATCCTCCATGCCCAGATACTCTTGCCGTGCCGAGATACTCTTGCCGTGCCGAGATACTCTTGCCGCCCGTGACCTTTGGCTAAAGCGTTTTGTTTGCCTGAAAAATCATAACCTCACACTCGAGGGCTAAAACCCTTGCAGACGCCACATGGGGCATGCCGCACAAGCTAAAAATGTTGAATTCAAATTCTCAAATCCCCAAATGAAGACAACAAAAGTTTCATTTATTGTTTTTTGTGCGAAACTTTTGTTCGTGCCAGTTGTTGTTTTTTTTCTTGTTCTTGTTCTTGTTGTTGACAGCAATTCACAATGCAATGCCGGAACAATTGTGAACTGAATTGTGAATTGTGAACTGAACAACAGCCATATGAAATCATTAGAAAAACCAAATCTCGCTCGCGCCCCTTTTTTTCTAGACAGGCTTGGAACGAAGCTCCTAAATGGGAACTGAACCTTGTCAGATTTGCAGCCAAGTTCTCAGCTGCTATTTGTCCAAATAGATAAGTTAATTAACTTTTGAGACTTTAGATCGTTTTGAAAGGCGCAAGCTATGAAGGCTGCGGGTTTTTGTATACCCTTGCAGCAGGAGAAGGTGAGGAAGTCAAAGAGTATATATATATATATATTGTAGATCAGCATGAAAGGCGAAGCTAATGTATTCCATGTCTGTCTCTCCATTTGTCTATTTGTTATGCGAACTTATCTCTCAGGCAGGGAACAGGGAACGGAAAGGTCCGTTCGCCTGCAACGAACTACTTTGGGAGCTCATCTTAGCATTCCCAGCTATGATTGGGGTCCGTGATTCTCATCACTATCTCTTCATTTATACTAAATACTCTATACATATTATACCCTGTAAAAGGGGTATAATGTATGTGCAAATGTGTGTAACAGGCAGAAGGAAGCATCTCCGACCACATAAAGTATGTATATTCTTGATCAGCATCTACTGACGAGTCGATCTAGCCATGTCCGTCTGTCTGTCCGTCCGTCCGTCCATTTGTATGAACGCAAGGATATCAGAACCTATAAGAGCTAGAGACTTGAAAGCTTTAGCTGTAGGTCCTTAAACGAACTTCCTTATTCTCTTATCTCGTTGAACTCTCAGTTTGTGCTCTTTGACAACTATTCATTCATTAAGCGCCATTCTTTTAGCCCAACCAATTCGCGAACCCTCTCGAAATTACACGTTTTTTATAATAATAATTAACAGACTTGAAATTGCAATGCATGGGCATTTCAGCTGAGGTGTGTGTGTGTGCTTGTGTGTGTGTGTGTGCGGGTGTGTGTGTGTGCGTGTGTGCGGATGTGTGTGTGCGTGTGTGTGCTGCGAGTTGAAACGTGTTTGCAATATTGCAACATTGTTTGCTTTGTGCCTCTACTTCAAACTGAACCAAACACACACCCCCGCCCCCGTTGCTGCCGTCAAGCTCGGCCTCTTGCCCCCCCGTCCCCCCCAACCCCTGGGTCTACGCTCGTTTTGTTTGCCAGCTTTTTGGTGTTGTTCGACAAATCGCTACAAAATGTAACTACTTAACAGCGTCAACAATGGCTGAGCAGCAGCAGGCACTCTCAGAGGCGGCGAGTGTAAGGGGCGGGGTTGAGAGGGAGGAGCAGGGAGGGAGCGGCGATTGTCAGGCGGCTTGGGGCGGGGCGGGCCGGGCGGTCGGTCAGCCTGGCAAATTAAGGAATTTTCAGTGCAAACACAAGCACACAAAGCGAAAAACCTGCAAGTCACGCAACAATCATTTGCCCCACGCTGGTCAGCCGAAGGGGGGTCATCTGCCAGGCAGGGGGAAAGGGGGGGGGGGTTGAGGTGGGCAGGTGGGCAGGTGACAGGCCACATAGAGCAGTGGAGTGCAGTACCTGGACGCAGACACGAACCCAACGGGCGTTGCGTCGCATGTCCATCAATGAAAATATATATTTATGTTGAACAACAAACGTTGCCCAACACTGGTCGTCGGTGCGCGTGAGGGTGCGCGTGGGGGTGGGGCTTGGGGGCTGCTTTATTATTTCTTATTGAATAATTATGGCTCATTTGGGGGCGCGAGTTGGTTGTGGGCGTGTCAGCGATAACATCACATCAAATGGCCACAAGCGTCAGGCAACGTCCAGTCGAGGGGTGCAAGCGGGGACACAGGGGGCAGGGTGGGTGATAGCATGCTGGGTGGGGGCGGAGGCGGGGCTGTGTACGCTTCACGTGCTTATCTCGTTTCCGTTGCTTCATTTAAAAGTTAATGACGGCTTTCAGTGCCCAGCTGTGCAGGACGTGCCAGCCCCAGGCCGCAGGACATGACCAGACCCAGACCCAGACCCAGACCCAAGCGTCAGAAAACCCAACCGCACCACCCTACCCTCCCACCTCCCCCTCTCCCTGCTCTGGCGCATGTCACCAGGCAGCTAAATTGATTAGCTTTCAAAAAAATAAATAAAGTCAAATAACATAAAAACCCCCAAAAAAAAAATCGAAAAATCTTAAAAAGAAAATTAAAAGCGGGAAAAATCATTGCATCTATTTGAACGTTTCGGGCTGAAATTTTGTTATGGGAAAAGTGCGTTACGCTTTTGATACCCTGCCAATACGCAAGTATTTTTCTCTTGAGATTAATTAGGTGACGCATTTAATATAATCTTGGTCAACTGGAGCATTGAGAGATGGAATATATACCTTATGGATAAGACAGCGTTAGCTAAAGTGTCGGAATTTGATCGATTGTCCTACTTAGGAGGCACCTGCTTTCAATATTTCAGTCTCTAGCTCTTATAGACGGACGGATATACGGACGAGCGGACGGACGGACGGACCTACGGACGGACGGACGGACGGCCGGACTGACGGACGGACGTAAGGAATGACGGTCAGACGGACGGACGGACGGACGGACGGAAAGACGGACGGACGGACGGACGGACGGATGAACATACGAACGGAAGGACATACGGACATACGGAAGGACGGACGGACATACGGAAGGACGGACGGACGGACGGACATACGGAAGACCGGACAGACATGCGGAAGACCGGACGGACATACGGACGGACGGACGGACGGGCTTGTCTAGATTGACTGATCAAGGATATATATATATATATATATACTTAATGGGTTCGGCGTTAGTTTCTTCTGCCTGTATGTAAGCTATGTACCTTAGCACAAAAACATTATCCCCTATTCAGCCATTTATTACAGGGTGTTCTCCTCTTTCCATGCAAACTTATCTTCTCTCAACTCCCAAGTTATCTATAAAACATAGCTCTCTATTTCTCATGCTCGCAGTAGACATGTCGGAGTTGCCAGCATCGGCTGACTATATCTTATACTTGCCATAGGCAATGTCTGTAGAAAATTAAGCTCTTGCTAGAAGTTATTATACCTTAGCCAAAGCTGGCAAATACATATTCTTGACTATCCCAATTACATACAAGACATCTCTTATGAAAATCCAAGTAAAACCCTTCAAAATGCTTTCTTCACATATTTGCCAAGTCGTCTGTCTGCAAGGGTATTTCCTCTTCGGCGTGCCGAGGCAGGATCTACTTTTTTTCTTCTTTCTTTTCCTTTTTCTTCGATTGAAAGTCGGGCAACAATTGACGAGGAGGAAACAACAGCTCCTTCTGATACAGTTGCTGTTTCTGCTCCTGTCTCTGGGGTTCTGTCACATTTGTTATCTATCAATTTACACCTCTCTCTCTCTCTCTCTCTCTCGCTCGCTCTCTTTCTCTCACTCTCTCGTTCCCTCCCGCTGTGTCTGTCTCGCCTTCCCTGCTGCGATGAGCCCTCAAAGCGAAAGTAACATTGTTGTGGTCAGCTCCACCCACACTTCCCCTCTCTCTCTCTCTCTCCCACTCTCACCCTCTCTCTCTCCAACTCTCTTGTCGCAAATCGCATTAATGTCGTCTGTCTCGCCTGCTGCTGGCTATTAAAGGCAAATGTTATTGAATCATTAACACCTTGGTGGCAACGCCCCGCCCACCCTCCTCCTTCCCCACCCCATCGCCACAACGTGGCCAACTGATGGAAGAAGAGGAGCTAAGAGAAGCTAAAAAAGAAAAAAATGATGCCATAAAGTTTATTAGAAGTCGCTTAATGGCAACGGATGTGCGAGTTTATTACAATTTGTAACGAGAGCTCTCAAAGGCTGTTGATTTACATACACACACACACACACAGGAGCACACACACACACACAATTGCGGGGCTGGGATGGAGGGCCTAAACGGGCGTAGGCGTCCCGCTGGGCGTGGCTGACAACGAAGCACTTATAAAATATGCAGCAGTCGCGTGTCTATTTTCAATAAATACTTGCCAAAGCGATTGCCCCGCCAAATGCTTCGGCCCGGTGCTCATTAAGTGGAACGAACAACAGCTCTGACCGACTGACTCTGAGATACCCTGTAAAAGAAAAGTTGTATAGTGAAAGTGCAATGTATGCTGAGAGTTGAAGACAAATTAGGTCTGCAAAGAAGGCTACAATAGCTGATCGACTATGAACTACTCTGTAATTAAACAGGATATGCAATGAGGAAGAAGAAGAACAACTAAAACTAGCTACAGCTGCCCAACTAAGAGATACCCTCTAGCAAATGCAGCACCTAAGGTCTGTTGCTTGCAAGTTGAGCTTGAGTTTAAAAATGAGGATGGCTCGACTATTTAATACCTCGTAATGAGGTTGAATTCAGAGCGAGAGTTAGATAAATGTGATGAGATGAGAAAATACTAGAGTTTTATAGAAAACTTATTTCGTTTTTGTTATCATCTTGACAAAGCTTATAGGTTTAAGTCAAGTCGTGCATATCCTCCCATGTCTTAATACAGGGCATTAAATGCCAAAAGAACCAACTTAACTCTGTAGCTGAGAAGTCTGCCATACATAAATGCGATGCTTCAAATGGAGAGCTTAAGAGCTGACAAAAACGAATATCAGATCAATCTAGAGAATAAAACGATTTTATTGATTTCCAAAGACAATTTGATTGCTAAAACAATTTCAAGATCTAGTCAGATGCGGCAGGGTTCGACTTAAGGATGCCCTGTAACCTGAGTTGACAATAATAGCATTTTATTGTTGGTATACGGGAAGTTAAAGTCCTTGGATCGTGTCTCTAAGATAAGCGTGGTTCGTGAGTCCCTTTCTGTTATACATATATCCGCCTGTTATACATCCGTCTGTTATACATTCGTCTGTTACACATCCATCTGTTATACATCCGTCTGTTATACGTAACAATTTGAGTATGTCAAGCGTTTAAGCAGACTTATATGTATCAGTTATACGTATAACACGTCTAATACATTTGAATACGTAAGTCTGTGGAGTCTGAGTCTGTTATACATATAACTCTAAGCTCTATCTGTTTGTTATACGTCTGTGTGTTTGACATCTTTGAGTCTCTTATACATTTAGGTAACCCGTTTAAAGTCTGATATTCGTATAACAGTACTGTCGGTATAAGGAAGGGTCTGTCTGTCTGTCTTCGTACAGATAGGTCCATTCGAGTCTGTTATACATACCATATAGATAAGCCCATTTGAGCTCAATAGATGAGTGAAAGTTCACAGTGAAATCAAATTTACAAGCGCTTTAATCTTGTACTGAGATACTCGTGTTATATGTACATGGCTTTGTCTGTCCCACGTCCGTCTGTTATACGTACAGACAGACCCGTTATGTCTGTTATACGTGATAGCACGTTAATCTCAAATAGAATTGAACGTTTGAGCTGAGCCGGCTTAAGGCCAAATTGAAACAAATTTTAAGAGCTTATAAATTATGGATACATAAATACTACCACATACCTCAAGTTAAGGAAAAGCCTTCAGTCTCCAAAGAAAAAATAAGTAAATAAATAAACCGATCGGATTAGTGCAAGCTAGAGCTGCCCCTTGAAGACCTCTGCTACGAATCTGAACAAAATGGAATGTGTTGACGTCACAAACCCTGCTCAAATGTAGCAAAACTTGCACCTCGTCATGGCGAAAGGCGCACGGACAGAGTGAGAAAAAGGGCAGGACATGGAATCACTGGGCAGAGTCATGTATTTTGATGAGCCATCACGCGGCCAGCGCGTCGCGACTTTCTCGAGGAGCCGGCAACGTTTTAAATGTTGCCAACTATTTTTAAGTACCGCAAACTGACGTAAAGGAGATGGGCAGGGGGGGAGGGGGCATAACAAATTCGGTAACAGGCGTAGGGGGGGGGGGGGTGACCACCGGGCTAGATGTTGGGTCGTTGCCGACGCACGCTTAAGCATAAGTACTTCCGACTTTAAAAGGATGTCACATCCGGTTTTGGCTGTCGAGCGTGAAGCGCAGTCCGGCGACGCGATAAGAGGCAACACACAGAGAGAGGGAGAGAGAGGGAGAGGGAGAGAGAGGCAACAGCAACACGAAACTTGTGGCAAGCGCCACAATTCAAGGTGCAACTTGACTTGCTTGCAAGGACTTAAAAGGCGGCCAGCCGGCAGTTGCAAACATTCTGCTGAATCGCTTGCATAGCTGGTCACACTTTTGTTATGGCACAGTGTGCCCAAACGCAGGTTTCAGTGTTGCCAAATCGAATAATGATAGTCTAGAGTTAATCTCTTGTACACTTTTAAATTTGACTGCCAATGGAAAATGTCTTTTGAGTGTGGTTCATCTTAATTGTAGTTGTAAGAGAATCTTTGAGCATTGAGCAGCTTTGAAAACTCTCTTGCACTGAATATTTATGCAGTGTTGTTAAACACCAGCAGACTATTAAATTCAACAGCTTCTGCTCTATGAAGTTGTTGGGTATGCAATGAATAGTTAAAATTAACTACTTGACTTAACCCCCAAGTGTTTGGTCACACTGATTCGGACAATGTGACCAAACGCTTGCTCCTGCAGTGTTGGCAAATGTCAACTTGATGGCTGGCAGCGGGTAAATCAAAAAAAAAAAAAAAGAAATCGTGACTAATGATGATGTTGAGTGCTGTAACGAGTATGGGAATACGGCATACGGACTACGGAATGCGGTATACGGATTCGGGCCTTCGTGATTTGGGATGGGAAACAATGGTTGACAGGACAGACAATGCCTGATGCTGACATTTATGTAGACATAACAACTGCAAAATTGTTCTAAGCGGCGGCAATGACAAAAGAAAATCCCTCGCCCCCCTCCCTCCCCCACCACTCGCCTCACTCGGCAAACCGGCTCTAACACCCACGGAACGGGGCTTAGGCCATAAAAGTTGGCAGCATGAGAAGCGACCAAGATTGATGAAAAAGCGCCAGCAAAAACAATAAAATGTATCTGAGGCATAACACAGAAAAAAAAGACGACCGTGCTGTAAATGTATATGTAACTGCAACTGCATCTCTGTAACTGTATCTGTATCTGTAACTGTAACTGTATCTGTATCTGTAACTGTATCTGTATCTGTATCTCTCTGGCTGTATCTGTATCTGCAGCGTGCATTTGCGACAATAAGCGCAAAGGGAACTGCACGAAAAAAAAGCGATTGCAATGGAGATAAAAAGAAGTGAAAAGGAAGCGCAGAAATAAAATAACTAAGAGTGCACAAGACGAGAGTGCCCGACTGCGTGATACCCTGCAAACAGCATGCATAGATTGAATACAATTGATATTCAAGAATGGGAATCTTCTGGATCGGAGGATCTATCACATACCACAGTTGGTGTCTCTTCGAGATGTGCTAATGGGAAAAGCTTGTCGATATTTATCGATGTTAAGTGAAATATCGATAAACCTGCTCGAAATACCCGTGATACCCTGTACACAGCATGCATAGATTGAAGCAGCTATTCAAGAATGGGAATCTGCAGGATCTATCACATACCACAGTTGGTGTCTCTTCGAGATGTGCTAATGGGAAAAGCTTGTCGATATTTATCGATGTTAAGTGAAATATCGATAAACCTGCTCGAAATACCCGTGATACCCTGCACACAGTATGCATAGATTGGAGCAGCTATTCAAGAATGGGAATCTTCTGGAACGGAGGATCTACCGCATACCACAGTTGGTGTCTCTTCGAGATGTGCTAATAGGAAAAGCTTGTCGATATTTATCGATTTTCAGTGAAATATCGATAAACCTGCTCGAAATACCCGTGATACCCTGTACACAGCATGCATAGATTGAAGCAGCTATTCAAGAATGGGAATCTGCAGGATCTATCACATACCACAATTGGCGTCTCTTCGAGATGTGCTAATAAGAAAAGCTTATCGATATTTATCGATGTTAAGTGAAATATCGATAAACCAGCTCGCAATACCCGTGATACCCTGTACACATCATGCATGGATTGAAGCAGCTATTCAAGAATGGGAATCTTGGAATCTTCTAGATCGGAGGATCTATCACATGCCACAATTGGTTTCTCTCTTCGAAATGTGCTAATAGAAAAACCTTGTCGATATTTATCGATGTTATCGATAAACCAGCTCGAGAGAAAATGTATTCAAAAGTTGTTGAAATTCGGGATCCACTCAACTCTACGGCCTCCATACATATCCTCCATACATTCGGCTGTACGAAAACCCATTAAGCCCGTTTTCTCACCCAATTCGAATGGGTACAGGGTATTCGGGATGGGAGGCAAACAACAAAAAAGAAACCGCCGGCAACAGAGCATTGCGAATGATGGCAGTGGAAATCGTCATTCGGAATGAGAGCATGGGCGTTGGCGAGATGCTCCTGATTGTAGCTGAAACAATACATTTGACAAAAATGGAGTCAACTGCAACAACTGCAGCAGTCACACATTGCACAAAGGATGTGGCTGGTATGCAGGGCAAAGGGGCGTGGCTAGGGGCGTGTGTGTGGGGGGAGGGGGTAGAGTATGGGGCAATGTCGCCGCATAATATGTGTTAAGCCAAAAGGATTTGTTATTCGAAAACCGAGCGAAAAGATAAATAAACAAAAGCTGCTTCTTGCCTCCAGTTGTCAAGCCCTTTGCAGCCCTCAGCTCCCCTCTTCGCCTAGCATGGTGGGCGTGTGTGGTAGGTCCGGCTGCGGTTACAAGGATGCGGCAGCCACAGCAGGACAAAAAAAAAATAAGGAACAAGAAGAAAAAAAGTAAAATAGGGAACCAGAAAATTTTTAATAAGTGCCACAATGCACAAGGATAAAAAGAAAAAGCAGCAGGCAGCCAGCCAGCCAGGCAAAGCTCAGGCAGCCGTTGCAATAATGAATGTCCGCTGCTCGGACTTACACACACACCAGTACACACACAAAGACACACCAGTACACACACAAACACACACCAGTACACACACAAAGACACACACAAACACATACATGGTGGTATTAGATAGCAGCCCAGAGGCCAAAAGCCCAATCCCGAACGTTTTGACTGACATGAAATGCACAAGAGCACAAGAAAATAATCCAAATTCTAGCTGGAAACGATGTGCGAACAAATCACCAAAGAGTCAAGTGTGAATAGATCACCATGAAATAAATATAAATCACTATTTAATCAGAATCAACAAAACACGGATAGATCATGGGCTGACTAAGCAACTGACAAGATTGTCCAAGGCGCACAGACAACAAAGCAATGGCGGGAGAAACGTTCACGATTGAAAGACAAACAAGAAATTGGTGCAATTAAGAAGCTATCGTTGGAGTTATAAGAAATGTGCGAATAGCGAGTGAAACGTTTGCGAATGAGTGCGTAAAAAGGAATCGAAAGGCAGGTAGAAGAAAGTACTTAAATACATTCCTATTGAATGTGTTTCAATTCCTTTAAATTTCCAACTGAAACGATCTAAAACGATTACGAATGAAAGCTACCAAAAGGAATTGAGCACAAAGCAAAGGAGTTAAGAGTAATTGAAAATTCGAGAGAGCGTGTAAACTGTGTGAGCACAAGTTTGCCGTAAGAACCTTTACGAATAGAACGCAAAGAGGAGAACGTAAGCAAACGTTACGAACGAAAGCTACAAAAAGGAATCGAGCACAAAGCAGAGAAGTTAAGAGTAATTGAAAATTCGAGAGAGCGTGTAAACTGTGTGAGCACAAGTTTTTATGAACCTTATAACCCGATGCCCGTTGCAACCTTTACGAATAGAACGTAAAGAGGAGAACGTAAACACGCTGTCTACTTACGCACGTATAAAGGACCTGCGACTAAAATGGGCAAAAGACAAGCCTAGCCAAGTATTTGCTATTCGACAACAACATGCCAACTCTTTGAAGATCTATGCAAGACGTAAATTTAGAGTTCAAGAGATTACGATTAACATATTTCACGGGTGGAAAATGAGTGGAAATAGATGTCCTCAATGTAAAGCCGAAACCTTGTGCCGGCAAAGACTGAGAAATACCAGCTAGCGCATTCATGTTGGGCAGTGTATAAAGTGTATAAAGGACCCGCTATAGAGAAGAATGTTAGGGTATTTATGGTGCGATGTGATGAACATTCGGATGCATGTTTTATTCAACGTGTTCGATATTAATGTAAACAATTAATATTTTTTTAAAATTAATAACATATGAAATGCACTGTAATAATATTGTGATTAATGTATGACACACACGCACACACACGCACACACACACACACACACACACACACACACACACACACACGCACGCGCTGGCTGTGATTTTTTGGGATCGTTTCGCAATTTTGTAAATTTATAAAATTTAATTGGACACGAGAGCCGCAGCCGTAAAGAACGTACTGTTATTGACCAACAAGTTTATTTTTTGTGGTCAATGTGGAGGGTGGCGGGTGGCAAGGGGGGCAGATTGGTGCCATGGCCGAGCGGTGCGATGGGCGTGCTGTGAGGGGCGTGGTGCGATGGGCGTGTTGCGTGTCGCCATCAATATTCACATTAATTGTGCGGCTCTAATGATGCGCACTCGCAATTCACTTTAAATTTAATTAATGTGCAATTTTCGCTTTTAGCTCAGTTGCCATTCACCTGAAACCCTCCCCTTACACCCCCCTCCCACTTCCCCCTTCCCCCACCCCTTGCTGTACCCTTCGTGCTGTCTCGTGCTGGGCTGTTGTTTCCCAAATTGATGAATTACGTTTAATTAGCTGCGCGTAATTGCACCACACGTTGACACAGCCGCCGTTTGGTCACCTGCCCCCTCAACCACCCGCAGATAGCCAACCCCTCCGCTGTCCCCCCCGCTATCCACCCGCTGTCCCCCCCGCACTTCTCACAAAAGGTCCTCTGGCTGTGGTCGAGCCGATAAGCAGCACCAGGATTTGTCCATTTATGTCTGCATTATGTTTGGCTGCAGGTGTTTATACTCTACTCTTGCTTTTCCCAAAAGCTCTCTCGCTCTTCATCTCCCCCCCCCCTCTCTCCCTCTCTCTTACTCGCTCTCCCTCCCTCTCACCCCCTCTGCCACCCTTCTATGTTGATGGATCATCTGCATAATGAGTATTGGCAATTATCTGAATAAGCACTCGTACTTGTATAGTTATTCAACGCGCTTTTAGACGTGCCTGTTTTTCTATCAAAGTCGGCCATCTGGCAGCCAACGTGGCCAACAACGATATACCCTGTAAACTGGTTGGTCGACGGGTAATATCGACTTGGTCGTCTCTTTACATATTTGTGCATTTAGTTAGTATTATTAGAAGTTGAAACGTTTTACACTCAATCAAGCTAACGGCTTATCGATATACCCTGTAGAATTGTTGGAACAATTGGTTCTCTTCTAGTCAGTATTCGCATTGGATTAAGGAATACGAACTCAACTCTAATACCCTGTGATAATTTGATGTATACCCTGCATATATTGCAGAATATACTCTGCTCTATACCCTGTAAAATTCTTGATCTTGATAATATGAATATACCCTGTAAAATGTGTGGCAGATTTAACTTGAGTAATTTCCGGAGAACGAATTCAATCAAGGGTATCAGGAAATAAAATTTGTTTACGGGTTTGGGTATATTATATACCCTATATATATGTATCTTTTTCTCTTATGCACCCTTATACCCTGTAATTTAGTTGAATATGTAAAAATCGAGCAAATTGGCTTACGTAAAGTAGAAAAGAGTCAAGCAGAGGCAAATTGATGTCATAGCTACTTGAAAACCGATGTGTATACCCTGTAAAAGTAGTTATAGCTTCAGATATAAGTAGTTCACTAAAATGGGATTCGTCTTTAGCTACAAATTGGAATTTCTAATGCTGTCAGGCAAAGTTAAGCAAAGTCACAGCACAAACAAGACTGTGAATACCCTGTAAAAGGGGAAGAGCATAAAAAGGGCTACGAATATGTTATATATATTATTCAAATGGGCAAGTTTTATTTGTATATTTGTATATTTTGCTTGCTCAGCTTAATTAAACTCATATCTATGCTGTCCTCGCAGATATTTCCATCTATATAGTACACTCCGAAGGGGGAGGGAGATAAGTAAGGGGTGGGGTTGGGTAGGTTTCTGCTTTGTGTAGCGAATGAAACATTCATTTAAAATCATTTAATAAATTCGCACTAAATTTCAATTCCATTTTCATTAAATGCCACATAAATTATACGCATCGAG
Organism: Drosophila kanekoi; assembly: GCA_037075305.1. NCBI lineage: Eukaryota > Metazoa > Arthropoda > Insecta > Diptera > Drosophilidae > Drosophila > Drosophila kanekoi. Next base: position 1,313,153 of record JBAMCE010000043.1, on the reverse strand, counting down.
GGCTACTGAGGTGTAACCGCTCTCTGGTGGGCTGCACAGCAGGGTTGCAGCTGGGTTTACCAGCTTTTTCAGCGACTCGCACGTGTGTGTGTGTGTGTGAGAGTGTGTGTGTGTGTGTGTGTTGGGGCTGAACCAAATCGCGTGTTACCATATTTCGTATTCATTTTAAATGGCGCGCGCCATTTGCGCATAAAATGCTTTTAATTTTTCGTACATTTGTCGTTGCCCCCTCATCTACCTCCCCCTCCCCTCCCTCCCCTCTTCTCACTCAGTCTCTCGCTCGCCCTGGTCTCCCCGCCGCCACTTGGGCAAATTTTCAATTTGACCTCAATAAAATTTACACAGCGCCCAAAAGGCGACAGAGATAGCAGCACGAGAGAAAGGTAGGGAGAATGAGCGCCAGGGAGAGAAAGAGAGAGGGAGACAGAGGGGAGAGAGAGAGAGAGCGCGACAGGGGAAGACGTAGAAGTCGGAGACAAGGCTATGCAGATAGCCAAATGAATAGCGCGCGGGGCGAAAGAGCTGCAGATACATGAGGTTAAATTCTGATACCCTGCAAAATCATTTCTTCTATTTAGGCGCTATATGATGAGATATAAATTGGAGATATAAATTTGATATGCATTACATCAGGCGACACTTCCTACAAATAACTCAAATATAATATTTGATATACTTTAATCTATTTTATATTATTGATAAGAAAAACAACAAATGCTTGTTAGATGCAACTGAGAGCTATTGCAAACTTACCAAACAACTCGACAAAGAAAGAATATCTAGGACAAAGTTAAACATTTCGGAACGCTTCTCCAAGAGCAAGAACTGCAAAACGTGAATAAGTCCTTAAGACTTTGCTAGCTGCCAGTAAAACGTTTACGAATGCGACGTCAAAAGCTGAATGGAATTCGTTTGGCACACTCCACAATTAAGACTTTAAGCTGCGCTGCCTGTGAAACATTTACGAATGTAGCTCCAAGCAGAAACGAGCAAACAGCAGAGACAGAGAATAGGCTCGACATAGTCCATAGAAGTCTCTAGTCTATATTCCGCCAGTGAAACGTTTACGAATGCGACATCAAATGCAGAGTTGAATTCCTCAGGCAGACCACAGTACTCCACGCTGCCTGTGAACCATTCACGAATGTAGCTCAAAGCAGAAACGACGAGCAAACAGCAGAGACACAGAATAAGCTCGACTTGTGATACATATTCTTCATTCTATATTCTGCCAGTGAAACGTTTACGAATGCGACATCAAATGCAGAGTTGAATTCCTCAGGCAGACCACAGTACTTCCTTTAGCTGCGCTGCCTGTGAAACATTCACGAATGTAGCTCAAAGCGGAAACGAGCAAACACCAGGGACAGAGAATAGGCTCAACTTCTGATGCATATTCTCTAGTCTATATATACTATATATATAGCATATTTACAGCACATCGTTAGGGTACATGGCTTCTGTTGCATCCTCTGCTTCGGCCAGCGTAGTTTTGTAAGAGTATTTGAGCCTCTTTCAACTGCCAATAACACACCGAAGCGAGTTGTTGTTCTTGCTGCTGCTGCTGCTGCTGCTGTTCGTAGCTGTACGCGTTTATTTATAGTAGCCCTTATGACCAACCCTCCCTGCCCCTCCCCGCCAGCCTCCTTGTCACCGTTCGCGTCATGCCGCTGCCCAAAAAGTGTTCATTTCCTCTTTGGCGTGTTATCATCGGCACTTCCGGCAACGACGCCGACGATGGAGGACGACATTGAATGTTGCCTTTCTATGAGTGTGTGTGTGAGAGTGTGTGTGTGTGAGTGTGTGTGTGTGAGTGTGTGTGAGTGTGTTTCTCTGTCTGAGCTGGCGCGAATAACTCGACTTAAATGAATGCTTAAAGTCAGCAAGAAATGAAATTAATCGAAATGGAATAAAATAAAAGGGATAATCTGTAAAGCTGAAGTTAGCATAAGAAAAAAACGTTCGACCAACTTGACCCCAAGTCAAGTCAAGCTTTGCCGTGGCACGCCCGAATGCAAATACAATTTCCATGTGGCAGCAAATCGACTAGAAAACGTTGCTCACCGAAAAAAAACTCTATAGGGTATACAGAGAGTGGGTGGAGGGGAGGGGGAGGGTCAGGCGGTTGGGTAAACTTTTCACTTAATCGCTTTTGCGCTGCGTTCTCAAAGAAAACAAACACAGCTAATTTGGGTTTATCTACTTGCCAAAAGTTTTTCCTGCCTTGCCAAAGTGCAAAAACTGAACTGAATTTTCGGCTCGACTCCAGCTAGGGGGCGATGCGCTGCAGGGGCGTGGCCAGCTGGACTGGACACCCGGCGAGAAGCATCTGGCAGCTGGCAGCTGGCAACAAGACGATGATGATCATGTATTCGGCATTCAACTAGTGCTTGCCACTCTCCCATTCGAGTATCAAGTGCCATGAATAACTTACAGAGACTCGAAACGAAATGCAAATGAAACGCAAAATGTGTGCGAGTGTCTTTTTGCTTCCCTTTGTTTTTTATATCCCGGCAGGGTATACGGATTAGAAGCGAGTGTGTGTGCGCGTGTGCGTGTGTGTGTGTGTGTGTGTATTGTAATTCGGTCTGCTTATGAGCTAAGCCGAAAGTGATCCGAAAGTAAGCGAAAGTCAAGCGGTTGGCGTTAGAGACTGTATGCAAATGCGCCATCTGTCGGTCGGATAGTGCAACTGAGTGCTAGTCGGTGGGAGATTAGCGAGAAGCCTGGACAATAAATAAATAAGTTAACAACATTTGTTTGGAGATTTACATGCATATGTTGTGTATGTTATGTTTTACATTTATGTCAAACATTTGTCGAAGAAAGAAAGTAGATATATATAGATATGTATATATATATAGAAAGTTGAACTAATAAGATAAAAAACTAGATCAAATCTCTGATGGGAAAATCGGGAAATTCCATCCGTATGTGCTGAAACTTTGATGTTTACCAACCGATTGGACTCAAACTCAAAGATCTTCAAGAGATTCTATCTTATAAGTGCCACGGGCAAGGCCGGGTTATATCCGCAGGGGACATACATATAGATATGTATATATAGACATGGGTAAAAATTTCCCAGCTCCATCAACTAATTTCAATTGATTAAAAGCTTCTAGTTAAAGTGTTTTTCTAGCGGAATCTTTT